>JALIZF010001359.1:0-259303 GCA_029948255.1 Telmatactis stephensoni | reverse complement strand
TTTCGATCCACAAGAAAATCTTACAGTAGTTGAAGTATAAACTCCGATCAAATATTCAAGATTCTCGTAAATTTCATGAGCAAACAACTAACAAATCATGTCTCAGAATGCAATAGAACCTGTGACAGCATCAGAAGTAAATCAAGGACAAAATGTCGAAGAAACGCTTGCAGAAGCTATGGAAGTCGAGGAAGTTCACGTTCATGTGGCTCAGTACATAGAAATCGATGACACACAAAATACTGCTCAACAAGATAACCAAGAACGCAGAGAAACTACCGAGCAGCAACAAGAGCTTCCTCAACGAGTAGAGCCTGCATCTCCTTCAAGACTGAACGAACCTATCGAAGTTTTGCAACAATCACCAAACGAATTTCGAGACGAAGTCAAAACCAAGGCTGCTTCGAAACGATCAGCAAAACCGTTGAAGTCACCTTTGAAATCACCGGAAAAAGACGATGAAGTAGGTTTGCTCACAGAGTTCATCTTATTTTTTGTAATTCTTTCAAACTTAACACCGAGGGACAGGGAATTACAGAAAAATGTGACCTTAATTTTGAGGTGTTCGTATTCTCGCGGTGTCGATATGGTACGACCGTTCGTATTATCGAGTTTTCATAGAGTGGTTTTCGTATGAGTGGGAATACTGTACGGTTACGATACGATAAGGTTACAGCAGGAGTTCCCACTCATACGAAAACCACTCTATGATTCGACATTGGTATTAGTAATTAGAGCGGTTTTCGTATGAGTGGGAAACTTACCGCGCCGTACCGTGACCGTGTCAGTACCGTAATGTCGACAAAAACATTCGAAATTCCTGCCGTAACCTTACCATGCATTGACCGTAACTGGTACGGTCAGTTTCCCACTCATACGAAAACCGCTCTAGTATATTATCAAGGTATTTTTGTTGAGTACTACTTTGCCATTACACCCTGGATCGTTTGACACAAGACCTCAGACGAGTAGCAAAGTACTGTAGCCAGCTAGAGTAGATTTCGTATGACTGTGAAAACGGTACCGTAATGACACGGCACAGTTACGGCAGGAACACGGTACTGACACGGTCACGGGAAGGGACGGTCACTTTCACACTCATGCAAAATCTGCTCTAGTGTTTATAGTGGGTTGATTGACGTGCATGAAGTGATTTACATAGACAATCTGCAGAATGAAAAAATAATGCCTTAATTGTGAAAAGGGCATTAGTGTAATAAGTGAGTGTCCAGTAGCAGGCCAAAACCCCTTGCTTGTTGCTGTAGAGAGTGATAAAATGAGATCAAAATAAGGTCAGTCCACTACAAAGTCATATGTAAACCCTAAAATTGTTTGTATCTACATAGAACCCAAAGATGAGTTAAAGCTGGTATGAGGAACAAACTGATTTCAAACTGGTCCAGAATTTCAAAATTCTGCATTTTATTTTTTTTAGCCAGTGATATTTTCTTAACTTAAGGGATTATGGGTAGCTGTTAGACCTTTCACCTTTCACCTCTATTCCCTGGTTAGATTCTTGGGTGGGGTACTTCATGTGTGGTCGACAGCTTATAGCCAAGCTGCTACATGTATTTGGATTTCGTCCCAGGATGTGTGTGTAGTAAAACCCAGAGCTGTGAAGTCTCTCATACTGCCATATATATTCACCTTGGGTAGTATTGTACCCAAGTATAAAGCAACAAGTCCTGAATCTTAGGGTGTTTTCCATTTAGTGGAACCAACCGGCCAGAGCGGCCAGTTCTTAAATGGTACATGTCAACTCCTAGCTCTGGTTGGAATCAGTCCTAAGAAATCAAGGCTGTTCTGGCCGGTTGGTTCCACCAAATAGAAAACACCCTTACATGAAAGACCTGGTCCAGACCTCTTTTATGTGGGTATTACTGTAGTTCAGTCATATTCTTTCCCTAGGCTCAGTGTTGCCCTATCTGTTTTTGAACCGTGGTCCAATTCTGGTTCTCACAGACTTTCCTCACTAGGATGTGGACATTTGTTTGGAAGAAGGTATGGATACATCTCAATGAAGTGTTAACTTAATTTAAGTTTAAAGTAAAGGTACTGTTTTATAGTCAATCTCATTACAGCATCTTTCATCCGAAGTTCAAATACCAACATGCAAAAAGCATTTTTCACTAACCATCAATCAAAAATATCAAAGGTACCAAGTGATTATTTGTGATTGGAGGTAATGAAAATGTCTTTTGCGCATTGGTATTTGAACTTTGTAGGCTGTGAAATTATGAATGTCACTGTAACATTGCATGGCTGAAAAAGACATTTTAATGTTTTTTTTTAATCAGTACAATTCAAACATTTCTCAAAAATTTCTCAAATTATTATCATGTATCTCATTAAATATTATTCATGTGAAATGTTGTTTGAATGAGTAAATGTGGAATTCACAGCTTCAGAGCCTGTGAAAGTGAAAACGCCTCTCAAGCTCTTTAGACTGAATGTGCTAAAAGGATGAATATTTCATGAGATACATTTAATAATTATTTCACGAAATCGAGTCGTGCATGAGCTCATAGGATAATAATCATAGAATAATTGTTTTATTATATCCACATCCACTGGATTCTGAGAAAAATATAATTTTAATTATTTTCAAGTTTAAAAAATATTAATGGAAAAATAATTGTTAACGATTACTTCCGGTTTTCGAGGACGTGACAATTAAATCGCATGAAACAGTAATCAAGCATAAAATAGTTTCAAGCAGCTATTTAACTCAGTTTTGGACATCTCGGTGATATATTTGTCAAATTTATTTGAGCTCTGGAACCAGTCTACAATAAAAAAGGTCAAAAAATGTCACAAAAAGTGTTTATAATTAGCCGGCATGAGGACTGTAAACAAACCGGCAAATAGCGACAGAGACAAATAGATTTTGGGTAAAAATCTATTATTTATATTATGACTGAAAAATGAAAAAAAAAATGTACTTCTTACCATCAAATACTTTCATTCCAAACTTTGTTGCTTTTTTTGGTATTTTTTGGAGTTTTGTTTTCTAGTAAAGATTCTATTTCCTCCTCAGTTCGGCAAAACGCTCAGCCATTTTGATTTTCTCTAATCACGGGATATAGCTGATAGCCTAGTAGTAGAGGAACCAATCAGAGCGCGCAATTGCTCATATCCAGTGGATGTGGATATACCGTATTTACTCGAATAAGCGCCCCGGCGCTTATTAAATTTTTCACGTCTAAAACGGGGCGCTTATTCGGGGGAGGCGCTTATTCGAGGGAGGCGCTTATTCAGTGGGAGGAAACGCGTACACAACTGTCAAAGTATGCTTTATTCTTAATATCAATAATATCAATGTTATACTACTACAACAGTACTGGTATTAGTATACTATAACGAGGTGCGAGGCACTTATTCGGGGGAGGCGCTTATTATTATTTTTTGGCCAAAGGGGGCGCTTATTCGGGGGAGGCGCTTATTCGGGGGAGGCGCTTATTCGAGTAAATACGGTAATAATACATGATATTCGTAATGGTTGAAATGTCTTTTTATCTGGACAACATGAATGAGGTTGGCTTATAAGTATTTTAGTTTTTAGTTTTAAAATACTGTATCAAACATTGCTTCAAATTAGCTTTTGGAACCCATAGGAATACTTATAAACAAAATTGTTGTCTTATAGTGTATCTTTGATTTGGAAAAAATATATGTTTTTTCAAATTTTCCATAATGAAAAGGATAATAGCATGCATAATTAATATCTGTAGCTGCATAGAGAGATGGCTAAAAGGAAAGTCTGGTGCAGAAAAATGTCCACAGTGTAATGCACCAGCAAAGCGTAGAGACATTCGTAACATCTATGCCAAGGCCCTGAAGACTATCGATACTACAGAGAGAGATAGAGCAATATTGGAACTGGAAAAAGAGAAAACTTTGAGACAAAAAGCAGAAGAAGCTGAGGCTAGAGCATTGATGCAATATCAGTTGGTTCGTGCTGAATGTGAAAGGTTGAAAATGAGTTTAGTACAACAACAAGAATTAGCACTTTCAAAGTAAGTCAATTCTTAGCTTCACATTATAAATTAGACTTACACATGTATTCATTAAGTTGAATTGTTTGGTCCTCAGTTGGGCTTCCTGTGGTGGTTGACATGCCAGTGAAAAAGAACAAAAACTATGAATGAGTCTAATCCTACATTGGCATGTGTTTATATAAGCACATTTAAATGTACCATAACCATGATGGTTGTACAGAAAGTCTTTGCCATAGGTTTCCCACAAATTTCAACTGGTTTGCAAGTGATGTCATCACAGGATCCGTATTGAATGCAGGGTTAGCACTGCTTCTGGAATTTGGAAAATTTCTTCTACTGGGGCCCTGGAAAACTCCAACTTCTGGAAAACTCCTTGAATTTTCTATGAATATTAGGTCAAATTTTTTTGCAAAGAACATTGATCGGCAATTTGTAGGTAGTAAATTCATGAGTTTTTTAAATCCACTTAAAAAGTTTCTACTTTTTGCAACGACCTTAACGGTCCTGGGGTTTTTGTATTTATTCCCTGGAAAACTCATGGAATTTTTTAATTTAATTACTAGTAGTATGAACCCTGTGGATGAATGTCAAAATTGATGACTACCACTCCCTTATCTTTTCATTCTCAGGGGAATGATTGACACTCAGCCATAGATTATTTTACACGTTCAGTGGATATAGTACATTGTCTACCTTTCTCTCATTTTTAGTAATCTTAAAACTAGTCAAAAGACATTTTGTTCACTTTTGTCTTTTTTAGTCAGGGTTTTGGAACTTGTAGCTGTAGGAAATCAGACACAAGAACAGTTGGAGAAGTGACAAGTCAATCATTTACTTCCAGTAAATGCTATGTTTTACAAAGAAGTTCTCAAATTTCAAAGGTGATTTCAGTTTCCATAGCAATTAGTAATTGATTATCATCATTAAAGAAACCCCAATCCTTTGGGCTGCCACTAAACATACATATTTTGACTAATGATATAAAATATACTAAATTCAATTATCATCAGATGGTATAAAAATCAAGAAGCTCTTCAATCAGCTAAAACCAATCACAAACCATCCAACCACCAGTAACCCACAACTGAAAGTAGTTACTGTAAAAATTATATAATTATGCATATTAAGCAAATGGCTAGTGAGCTAGTAAGTAAAGAAAGTTCTCAATGTCTAACTCTTATATTCTGACAGGGTGGATCTAGAGTGATGTCATTTGATGAACACCATGGTTTCCTGGTCATATCCAAACCATCGACAAATCAACTTTTTCCAGGATTTGGAATTGCCAAGGTACATTTTAATACACTATTTAATACACTATTTTTAATACCCTCTTTATGAGGATTATGTTTATGGATGATCCTTGATGGTTGCACTGCATACTTAATAGATTACCTAGTTGTGAGCAAAGATTTTTTTCTAGTCCTCTCCTAACAAGCAAGCAGGGAAAAAAATCTCTGCCAGTCCTTGCAACTGTTTCTATTGAGCGTAAAGCCAACCACACATGTACCTTGTAAGTAAAACAGTCATGTACATGATGACGTTTGTATACAGAAACCAGTTTGAAACAGGTTTTTTCCAATAGACCATTTTTTTACATCCAGAAAAGTGGATGTGAAAATCGTGAGGGCAGACAGGGACTACTTTTCCCCTTGCTCTGCAAAGGGATTAAAAAGGAACCTCTGCTTGCAGGGTATTACTTAATTTATAGATTATTACATGTATGTGTAGATTTAGGACAGACCAACACAATGTGGAAGTGCAGATGACCCCAAAGTTCCATAAGTAATGGACAATTTTTGAAGATTTGGGGGCACAGCTGTAAATCTTACTGCAAAGAGCTCTATTTCATGCATTTGTATTACCAGGATTTCTTTTGATGCCAAGTCTGTTGTGAGTGTTGAAAATCATGACCTTTGAGACCTTTGTCATTGGATTCCTTCTGATTTTTTTGTACAAAAATACTTTGAAATTCACCTTGTTAATCTTCAGTAAATGCATTTCTTCTGAAGATACATGTTGGTTAAGTTGGGTTGCATAACCTTTCCCTTTTGACATGCAATCTACAAGATGTTAGAGAGAATGGTGCAAGGTGCATGCCAATCCTAACCCCAAAACAACAGATGTTGAGTGTTGTCCTTTATTTATAGGTGAGCTCACTGGATGTCAAGCACTCAGAGTTTGTCCAGATCCACCAGAAAGCAGTACGAGATGCTTGTTTTAGTTGCCAAGGTGATGGCTTGTTGTTAACAGCAAGTATGGACAAGACTGTGAAGATCACAAGTATGATGAGTAATACAGTTGTGCAAAGGTATAAAAACAAACATAGTCAATCACATTTAGAAGCCCTTTAATTCTCATCACCATATTGTATGGAGTAAATTTCACATGGTGCTGTAGGTTTGGCTTGACTTTCCGAAAGTCCATTGCAGCCAACGTGAACTTTGTTAGGTCAATTCAACAGGATGACCTACATGTACATGGACTTACAATTTTGACTCTACTTAGTGGTTGTACACACACTTGCTTTGTAGCCATTGTAGGGCTATTCTGAGAAGCAGGTTTCCTGTGCTACATGTAGATCAAGCTTTAGCTGCAGGAAAGTTGTAGCCTTCTACCCAGATGTCTTTATGATCTTCATGCAATACTGATCTCCCATGGAAAATGACACAAAGAACATCTGTATACCTAAATGTAGGAGGGTAGCAGATGGAGGCAACCCTCCCCCTCAACTCAGTCTGGGTTCCCATGGATGATAGGTCATTCTGGATGCCCATTTCATTAATTTGTTTTGGTGTCTTCTTGATGTTTGTAATGTCAACAGTCATTTGGGCAATTCATCAGTGTGTGGGGCATCCTCTTTCACATTCTACATGTATAGTGTTTGCTAAATCAGTACACCTATTACTATTGTCTGAATCAAAATACAGTGGTCAATTTGAGTAGCTATTGTTATGGACTGACTAGCCTCATGTTTATGTGGAAGCACAAATAAAGCATTTTGACATGAATGAGAGGCTCAGTCCAGAACAATAAAATTTATTTAGTCATTCAAATAGGTCACCATATTTTGATTTGTATAAGGGTGTCAGCTTCTTGATTCATGTACTGTATTATTGTTATTCATCTTGTAATTATGACTAATAACTTGCAGTATAATAATTATAAAATAATTATTAAAATAATTATTATTAACAAATTAATTATTAATTTGTTAATAGCTATACCACTCCAGTACCAGCCTGGTCATGTGCCTGGAATAACAGTGACACCAACTACATCTACTGTGGACTACAGAATGGCTCTTGTTTAATGTTTGATGTCAGAAACACCAACACATACCTCAAGAATCTTCTCAATGAGGGGGATAGCTTATGTCCCGTTATATCACTGGCTCATGTCACCGCAGACCCCAACTCAAGCTTGAAGTAACTATTTGAGATTCTTACCAAGTTTAGCATTAGACTCTTATTGTGTCTTCTCCGTTACTTTGAAGCTTTACTGCCATTTTCGATAAAACACGACTACCTAGACATCAGCATTGTAGTCTGCACTTTGCATTACACGGCTGTCAATCAATATATAGAGGAGGCAGCATGGCCGAGTGGTTAGAGCGTTGGTCTCGCAATCTGGCAGTCCCAGGTTCGATACCCGCTCTGGCCACTAGCTGAGACTGAATTTGTTCCAATTTCGATTAGTTCAAATTCAGTTTCTCGGCCATGCTTGTAATATAGCCAACTGGTTTGCCTCCTTGCCAGTTGGGATTAAAAAAAAAACACTTTATGTTTACCGATTATCAGTGTGTATTTATTTCAGGATTTGAGGACCAGGTTGGAAAAAAGCCTTGCTTTACCTGTTATATCCTCGTTATAACAAATATTAACAAAGAATAACAAATAAATAACAAAGTCTTTTTTTATTCTCGAAGGACTCAAAACCCACTGAAATAAACCTTAATTTCCTAACTTCCAAAATTCAAAAAAAGCATCTTTTAAATTTTTGCAATTGATAGCAATCAATGTATCTCATAAAATGTGCATCTATTGAGAGGTAAAGAATATTGACGTATGTCTAATGCAAAGTGCAATCTACAATGTTGATGTCTAGGTAGTCGCGTTTCATCGAAAACGGCAGTAACATTCAAATCTTTACTGTCAAATTGAGACCAATCTCTAAAGTAATACTAGACAGTCTTTATATCCAGTTTTCAGTGTTGTCATACTACCCTCAGCATAGCATTGATGGGTGTTGCTATTGTCCTACAATTTTTATTATCCAATTTGGTTACAAAGCATATCTGGCAGTCAATTCATCAATCTGAAAACAATCAATCAATAATTCATTCATTCAATCATTTATTTATCAATCAATCGATCAATCAATCGATCAATCAATCAATCAATCAATCAATCGATCAATCAACCAATCAACCAATCAACCAATCAATCACTGTATTTATCCCACATGTATTTATCCCACACCATAGAAAATACAGCCAATCAGAAAGCAGGAAAGCTCTGTTGTATATTCACCAGACTATTCAACTGTCTCGTCCCATGAGACATTGCAGTAATTGGCTGTATTTTCTATGGTGTGGGATAGAATAGTTATAGAATGGTTTCTCAGGGCATACCATGGATATCCCACTCGTCACTTGTATTTTCTTTGTACACACACTTGCCTTAAAGGCTTGTGTCTATATTGAAAATACAAGTGACTTGTGGGGTGTTCCACAGTATTTCATTTGGAACCATGATTGTATAACCTTACTAGTATTCACACACATAATGGGGCTGGGGTACTAAACACTCATAATAGCTGGGGTACAAAACACTCATAGCCAAATTCAAGATTGATTAGTTGTGTATAATTTATTGTTTTCAGACCAGGAGGGTTAATTGTCTGTAAGCTTGGAGGAGCATGTTTCTGGGAAAGCACATTTGGTGTTGATTATGTCCCCCACGCACTGACATTACCTGAGGGTTCTTGCACAAATTTATCCTTTGAACCATCAACAAGGCATTGTATGTTTTCATTGAGACCATCAAAGAACTTCAGCAACACAAGACACTTGGTATGATTCACAGTCAAGTTTTGATTATTATTTTGATAGATAACTATTAATTAAATTGTTTAATAATATGCATGCAGTGTTGCAGCCAATTTGCTACATTGTTTTCAAATTTCCACTTTGAGCATTCCAACAGTGAGAAACCTTTGCCTCAATAAGGGAATACCATAATACCAATCCCATGATCACCCTCAGTTTGTGTTTGATTGCCGGTACTAATGATGACTGCAACTCCAAAGGAATGCGACTTATTCATTCATTGGCACTCATTCAATTACAGTGAAATCATTGCATCGTGACCTCCAACGTCAGCAAGAACTCAGTGATTGGTTGATTTGAAAGAAGCTCCGCCCCAAAACTGCATGATTGACGGCTCAGAAAAACCCAAAATCAAAACAAAATTTGCTGGTCGCAATGCAACGATTTTGGCTGTAACCCGTCATTTTATACTCCTCCCTTTTCTTGTACTTTTGGATTCCTATATAAATCCACCCATGAATTCATTACTTTTTTTACTCTGACAAAATGGCCAAGGTAGGCTCAAAACATCAGACAAGTACATGTAAGTCATCTCTTTTTTTATAAGATGTGATTTCCCATTCAGCCCTTTATAAATGTATGTATAAAAACATGTATAGTTGATCAACTATGGCACAAAATAATACATGATTACATTAATACATACTTGAGGCTGGCAATGTGGCCTTTGCCCCCTCTCCAATCAGTGCTTCATTTTCTATGGGTATAGTAATTTAAAAACTTACCAAAGCTACATGTACATGTGTATATAATTATGTAGATTAGAAAAGAGTAATAAAATACAAGTGTGCAAGATCACTGGAGATGAAATTAGGATCTCTTGCTTAGGAGGAAGGGTGTGAATTATAAACTAAGTTGCACTCGCTCTTTGAGTGATATTTACAGTACATGGTACCTTTAATAAAAAAAGCTATTTTAATTATATTAATTTTTCTCTCCAAGGTCTGTCGACTTCAGGGTAATGGTATTGGAATAGCTACAGCAAGAGCACAAAGTGAAGGGGCCAGCAGTGATGACACTGCATCAAATCAAGGCAGTCTTATCACTTGCTCTGCATTAGGACAGTGTACTGGAGGATCAATACAAAAATTACTCAGTCGTTCAGTATTGTATTCCAACCCTGATAATAGTGATAGCCTTATTGTGGCTGCACCAGATGAGGCAGCCAAGGCTGTGAGTATATACTGTATAATTATTTCAGATTCACAGATTCATTCAATTTTATCAAATATCAGTATATATGTATCAGTTTACAAACATACACAGTACAGGTAATGATAGTCTTTTGTTGTTTGTAGATCCTCTTATGGGATGGCAAAACAGGTCATCAATTTCAAAAGTTACCCAACCAATCAGATGCTGTCTTGGATGTACTACCATTAGCTGTCAATGGTCAACATTTATTGACTTCGATAACAGAACAGAAACTAGATATTTATAGATGGCAATAAACTACCATCTATGGAAGACTTTTTAATAATTATTTATCATTAATTGCATCAATTATAGCTTTGCTAATATAATTAAAGGTTTGAGTGAACTCCCTCTTTAAGGGGTGTCTACCCTAGAGAGAGTACGAAAGAACAATCCAATCCTATGAGGGGGCTTGACCAATCATTTTTCTATGAAATTGTTCTTAAAACTACATACAATACGTAGTTGTATTTTAAAAGATTGTAAATAGTTTGAAATTATATGTCGAGTATTAGTTTATAGTTACAAGTTACATAATGTACAGTCAAAAGTTTTAATGTTCAAATTAAATTTAAAATTTCCCACCTTGAATTTCCCATCCTTTACAATGTAAATCCATGGTTTTTCTATAAAGAGTAGACTGTTTAATTGTGCAGTTGGTAACTGGTTGGTAATTACAATGTACATGTACAAATGTTGAAATGCACTACACAGCTTGAATTGAAATTTGTTTATTTACATGACATTTCTCTCTGCATTGGAAGATTCACCATTATATACCTGCCCTGTACAACAATTTCATCTACATGTATAAACACTACACGTAAAGGAAAAGGAGATTTAAACTCCTGACCAACAGATATGCGGTACACTCAGTGAGTGCATTTAGTTTTAATGACAAAAATTTGCAGAAAAATTTAAATAACTGGCAAGCACAGAGGTATTTGAATCCTAAATTAGGTCATATTACTGCACTTTTCCATATGCTGCACACTCTGACCTTCAAACAGTCCGTTGGAATATTTGGTTATTTGCTTCTGCTGATCAAAAATTTTAAAAATCAATAAATAACATACCTAAAATCCTACCAAATACGATCTAATAGACGATATACTATTAGCAGCTATATAATACTAGAGTGCACATCACTTAATCCGTGAAACATAAATAGTACAAAATAGTGCTAAATTATGGTAATTCCTTTGTTACCTATTGTCTAATCAACACTATTTAGTAGTAATTAGTAGTGTTTGTTTCACGGATTAAGTGCATGCACTCTATCATTTTGGTGTAGTAGTTCTTCATATTAGTGATTTTTACTTTTGATTGACAAGCAAAAATGCTAATTGGCATTTGAATGTCAGTTTGCAGAAAGTCAAAAACTGCAGTAAATGATCTTAACATGCCATCCTTGATTGCAATTATACTTGAACACTGCTTCACTTCAAAATTATTAAAAAGATTTTTGTTAATAATCTGAAACAACAGTTGGATGTGGATGAAACATCTCATAGGTTTGGTGTTTGGCACATTTCCACATGGCAGAAATCAACTTGGTAAAACCTGTGTCTTTAGGCTGCAAAAAAACATGACAGTTAAGGCACTGTTACACAATGCAAAAGTTGTCTTGCAATTTGCAATGCAATGACAAAAGCAGAGCATTGCAAGTTGCTGGCAAGATGTCAGACGCTCACAATTCTCTTCGCAACTCACAATGCAACTCTTTCTTGACCTTCAAAAAACCAGATATGTCCATGGTCAATACGTTCTGCTTGGTCATTTGCAACAGGGATTGCATTGCAGATTGCTGGATAGATGTTACATGCAATGTGCTTCACAATGTTGCAAAAAGTAAAAACTTGACGAATGTTTAACTTCTGCAACTTGCAACATTGCATTGCAAGTTGCAGAGAAGGGTGTTACATGCGCAACTTGATCTGCAACTTGTAACAATAGTGTTGCATTGCCAGTTGCAAGAAAAATTACATTGTGTAACAGCACCTTTGAGCACAATATTGATCTATGTTGAATGCCATATAATACAATATTTAGATGCATGGCATTGTGTTGTGTGGTGTATGGTGGTGCACTGTACTGTGGTGTTGCATTACAGAGCAGTTTTTGAATGCGAATGTGAAATGCACTGTGCTGTGACCTGATGTCAGTGCCATGATGTCTATAAAATCCTTCCACAAACATGCCTGTTTTTAGTCATAAAAACTCCTGGCCAGTTTTCAGGTTTTCTTCAATCAGCTGTACAATCAAATACAGTTTGTAGCTAATATGCATACACATGCGTTTTTAAAGTTAATGTGAGTATGGAAAATATATAAAACTCCACAAACCTTGTCTACTTACATTTTCAAGTCCCCTGACAACTTGATTTTTCATTACTGATATGAATTCCTTGTGACTTAGCTCACCATCATCTGTGAATAGGATCATGGTAAATTTCAGATTGAATTAACTCCTGCAGGCACTTTTCTATATTCAGTCATGACTTATTTGAAGCTTTAATCAACTGTGAAAATCCAACTCACCATTCTCGTCAAACATTTTGTAAACAATATCAACAACATGGTCATCTAAGGTAACCCCTGCAATTGTTAGTGCTACACGCTTAAAAGTATCTAGAAAAGACAAGCAAACAAAATACAATTGAAGATATCCCTACGATTGTCTCGTTTCCTCAAATGGTTCAAAATGATATCAATTGAAAGGACTTTCCTATGCCACACTTTACACCAAAAGTCACTTAGGCCATTTTCATGGATATCCCTTCAACTGAGGTACTTTATCATGTAAGAGCCACACCTTCACTTAAAATGGATTCCACCAGGGAGAGTTCCTCACCCCTCCCACTAAAGTATTTTGCTAACAAACAATGTACAGTACCTGGATCAATTGCTTTATTTGCAGCATTGTGGAAACTAAGTGCAATGTCTGCTTCACTTATATGTCTTAAGAAATGGAAGAAATTCAGGTACTGATTGAATGTCACACCCTGAAACAATGAGATATTAATTAAAAACTATCAATCCATTTACATTGTACAGTTGTACCCGTACATTGTACATGTACGTTGTACATCAAGGTACATGTACATCCCCATTTTACAATCATGTTCTTGTGTCACTTTCTGTTTGCTATCAAAAATCTGTCCATTATTCTTAGACTAATGGGCTGTAACCTGTTATTACAGTTATGTATGTGTACTGTACCTGTCCATTGTCTTTGAAGGCTTTTTTGACTCTCTTAAGAATAACATGTTTCTTTTTTTCATGGAAACTTGAGTATGTCAACAACATGTCAGCAAATTGTCCTTCTGTTATCCTACCATCCACTGGTTCATAAGACAAAAACTATAGACAAAAAAAAGACCAAATGTTATTGCTAGATACACTGTTCTGTATGAAAAAGACTTATCAAGAGTAACTCAGTCCTCAGAGTACAGAGACAAATCTACTTGGGAAGAAAAAGCAAATGAATACATTCAACCTCTTCTGTACTTCAAAACCAAAAAAGTCACCTCAACAATTAAATCCATAGCAAATTAGAGATTTCCCAATATACTTTGTATGTGCAACTGTTTGGTGGAAAAGAGGAAATCTGAAGAAGGAGATTCCCCGCTCCCCCTCCTCCCAATACTCATAATGTCTTCAGTTTGGGGGTAATACAAATCAAACAAAATCAAGTCAATTAATGACAAAGCAGCTCATAACTCTTATCAAGATGTCTACAAATTGACAAAATCAAAGCTCAAAAGAAGTCTACAAACCCCTTTCAGATTATTTTGAAAAGTCTATTTTGGCAAAATTATACCTTTCTAAATGCTGGCTACCTCCCAAGGCACATGGCATGTTACGAATACCAACACAGGAATCCCAATGTGCCCCAGCCCATGTTTGCTTTCACTGGTAATTTCCCTCATGGTGGCAATATGTACCCAGGTTTTCCTTATGACAAGTTGACTAACCTCTAACCACATAACTTCCTTTTGAAGTGTTTTCTGAAATTCAATGAACTTTTCTCCTGTGAGTTTGCTATTCCCATCTTTGCCAAAAAAGTATACTTTCAATCCTGAGTTGACAGTGTAAGCAAGGACACTGCCAGTAGTGGAGTGATCTCTGTGACGGCCTCCTGTAGCTGTCAGTGAGAACAGAATGTTTTGTACCTGGAAGAATTGATATGAAACAGTTTAGTAACATATTAAGAATCAAATAGTGAGCAGATTGCCATATATGGCGATCCTTTCCAGATGGAAAAGTTTTCGTTTTTGCTAAATGTTAAGTCTAGGTGAGAATGATGAATTATGCTATGAAAATGATCTCATGGATCTTGGGCATCTTGAAAACTTGAAATCTACATGACTTGTACATGAGGTCATGTGCAGTACTTAGAAATAGAATTGTTCATAGTAGAGCACACATTATGGACAATTATACAAAATCTCAGTAAATACCACTGACAGTAAACATTTCCCATCATCAAATGTAAAAAATACAATAATTATAAAAACATCTCTGAAAAATATTCTTGATAGCATTTTATATTAAAATTGAACATCATCCTTCAAGTTTTTTTTTCTTGTACGACTTACAGCCAAAATTGTTGCATTGTGACCAGCAAATTACAAATTTTGTTTTTTTTTGTTTTTTTTTTCTGAGCCGTCAATCCGTTTGGGGGCAAAGCTTCTTTCAAATAAACCAATCACTGAACAAATGAGTCCGTGAAAGCTCCGCCCCCAAGAATGGTGGATGGATCAGAAAAGACCAAAATCTTACCGACATTGGAGGTCACGATGTGCACAACGATTTTCGCTGTAAATCTTCAGCCATCAAGAATGTTCTTTGGAGTTGTGTATTTTATACTACTATAATATTCACATGTTGAACTATATTTACTTTTTCAAACTCTTCAGGAGATACTTCACCATCCCCATTCAGGTCAAACATCTGGAATGCTATCTCATACATTCTTGGTGGTACTAATGATGAAACAAAATAATTATACATGTACTGATACAGCCATTGTATAGCCTGCTATTGGTATTCAGATACTTGTTCATGTGTATAAGTCTTGCAACTTCTGTCAAATTTTGTGTAGAAGACAGTCTCTTTTTTGCAAAAAAGCCATGTCAGAGCCTTGAATTTTGAAATCAAAAGAAATTGGTGAAAAATTGTCTCCAAAAATACATGTACCCCTTGGTCTCTCAAAGTCTTGCCTTAACCAATCAACACTCCTCACAGTAGTTGAACTACTTACATGACAATACTGTAAGTAAGAATATGTAATCAGAGAAGGCTATCAGCCCATGATCACCCATTCTTGCAAACACACTGCTGTTTTCTTCCAATCCTTCTATTCCATACCCTTTGTATTTGTGTTTCTACAATAAGCAAAACAATTTTAACTAAATAATACAAAATTTCAACTACATGTAACAAGCAAAATAAGCTCTAAAATTTTACATTACGTACCACTGGGTCAAATTTTTCAAACTCATCAAGACCAAGTCCTAAAATGACGTATCAAACAATTAGTACAAAAAATATAATAACTTTATTCCAAACAAAAATACCAGTAAGGTATATAAGGAATACAAACAACAACAACAAAAAATGAATCTAGACTACACTATAATATAATAAGTGTAAAGTATATATAGATATATATAAATATAAAATAATATATACATACATTTAAATATATAAATCATCGTAGCTATCTATTGACCATTACAACTGTCATACAACAGTTGAATATTATAGCAATATTTAGCAAAAACACCTGATACTGTATCATCATTCATTGATAACAAGTATATGAAAAGATCTTCACTTTTAACAGAAATGAAAGAATTATTAATAGATATTATATCTTGGATAAAAATATTTCTAACACCAACAAATTGACTATTTTTACACTTGAACAAGTAATGATATTCATCCCCCACTTCATTATCATCACACAGAGAACATAACCTTAATTCGTATGGTGTCTTCGTATATCTGCCACGTTCAACTGGGAAACTATGCACAGAGATACGAAGCCGTGTAACAGCCTGTCTATACTTTACAAAAAATATATGAAGAGGTACGTGACCATGGACTACAGTACAATGTATATTGCTATATACAATATTGTATTCTGCCACAGCAATGTATTCTGGGACTGTTACCTCAATTAAATAACACCAAACAAAAGGCGTCATGGTTCATGCCCATGCCTTTAGGCTGGCACGTGTCTAGGTCTGCATTTTCATCTTAGATAAGACTAGATCATTGATGTTGCAAATTGCCAAATTACCCAGAAGCCTTTAAGAACCACTATCATGATTCAAACAAGGCTACATACTAGGGCAGCAGATTGGAAGATTCAACATCTTGGAAAAGATAAGATGTTGAGTACAATTCTGTTCCGTTTTCTCCTTGGAACACTGAATAACAACAGCAATGACCTAGCTACACTGTAAAGACATGTAATGTTATAATACAGGTCCCAATAAAGAAATATAAAGGGTCAATCATTAATTTGGTGAAATCCAAGCCCAGATGACTAAAAATCTAGCAAGATGACTATGCTAGACATCCAAATGTGTAGCCATCAAGTCTGTGCAAAGTGCTCTACGGTACTAAATGACAAATCTGTATCCACACAAGCAAATTTTTATGTGACAAGTTTTCTTTGTCATCATTTTCATAGTAAATGCAACTGTCATATTGTCAAATCTTGTCATCTATATAAAAAGTCTGTCATAATTTCATGTTAACTAAAACATTTGCATGTACTTACCTTGTGGTTGTATTTTACCAGGAGTAAGAGATCTTACAAAGTCTTCTGGTGTCATAAAAATCTCATTCTCTTCACCATGACGAACAACTTTCAGTGTTGCAAAATATCTGAACACCTTGTCTGGTGTACTGTACTGTCGAATTCTGTTCTCATACTCGATTACCTACAATGAATATCAATAGAGCAGTTCATGTATGTGTTGTGTCATGATTCAGTGTTTTACATTATAAGTATTCTGCTATCTGCTGATTGAAAACCTCATACATTAAAGGAATTCAAAACAAGGACATCATTTGCATGACAACAGGAATTGAAATGTGTAGAAGATTGTGTACAACTTGGCCATCAAAAAGTCCCATGTTTGACCGAAGCTGGGAATTGGCAATTTTTCCCTGTGTATGAAGTGGACACCCCTCTAAGGCAGTCAGGCCTACCTAATCCATCCCCACAGTATAAAACATCACATACATGTTTAAAGTTGTCTCCAAGACAGACACCTTTCTCAGGTGGACAGTAAGAACTGCTCCTATGGATGTCTGCTCTGCCTTAGAGAGAATGATCTCCAATCCAGCCTGTACATGTTTAGCCCTAACCCAGGTTGAGCATCTTGTCAAGATCTTGTAAGATCTTGTAAGATCTTGTCAAGATCTGGCCAAGATCATAGCAAGATCTTGGCACGTAATCTTGGTAAGATCTTGTCATAATCTTGCCAAGGACTTGCCATGATCTTGGCAAGATCCTGGCAAGATCTTAGCAATACTCTGCCAAGATCTTAGAAGATTGTCTTGGCAAGATCTTATCAACATCTTGTAAAGATCTTGGCATGATCTTGGCATGATTCTCAACCTGGGAAGTGGAGGGGGGGTTCCCATAGGAATTTGACTTTCGGAGTTGTCCCCAGGGTATATAGGGAATTTGATATTATGGCTGTCGTCTTGAATTGACCAACAGAAAAAAAATTGTATAAAAGTATAGAGTTTGACATTTTTAAAATGCCTGAGGGTGGGGAATTTAACTTTGGCATCAACAAAAATGTCAAATTCCCCTGGGTTTGCCTGCCCCCCTCTCGCTGGGGCTTCACATTGACAAGTGCATATTCAATACTCATATTATTAGCAATGCTTACTCTTCGAGCCTTAAAACTTTGTCGTTTTTTCTTGACCCCTTCCTCTTCTTTGCCATCAACTTTTGAGCCGTCTTCACTATCCTGACTAAGTTCATCAAGTTTTTGATTCTCTTTAATATAAACAGGCTCTGCTTTCGCTTTGTTTTTAGTCAGTTTTCTATATAATACATAAGACCCTCCTAGAAATCCAACAGCCGAACCAATCATCACAGAAACTTGACGTGCACGACGTTGTTGTGCTGCTTGTTCATCTGGTGTTCGTTGTTTTCCTTTAGAGTTGCTGTTTCCTTTATTGGCATATTCCTCTTTGTTAACAGCAGTACAAAGACTGCGTTTAACATCAACTGAAGTAAGTAGTTGTGGGTGTTTTCTTCGAGCGTAGGTTCGGACGAAGATCAGACTGCTTCTAGAAACTTGAATAAAACAACGTGATAACATCATGTTCCTTGAAATTCACCGGCTTTGTTAGCAACTTATTGGCATTTAGTTTGCAGAAATGAGCTATTACATCTTTCTCTTGACTCCTTGACTATAAGAAACGCCTTTGTTTTACATAAGTTATTTGTATTTTGACAAGATGGCGTCCCTTGTGCTCACTGCTCGGACTTGAAGTTTGGGATCGCTGTGGTGAGATGTACCACAGGATGACCAACTTGATGAAACTCATCCGTTTTTCTGAGTAAATTTTGAGGCTTTTGCATACTTTTTCGGAAATGATATCACGAAGATAAGAACGAAAACTGTTGCCATGACGATCACTATAATATTCCTTGCAATCAAGGCTTTTTAAGGGCTCTAATCTTGGTTAGAATGCGAACCCGGCTAACGCGACGGATCTCTGCCACCCCTGCCACCAGGAACCCGCAGATCCTGATGCTTTCGCGATATCTATTTTTTCAGTTCAGCTTACCAGCCAAACACAAGAATACTAGTAATTGATGACATAAAAGATATTATCGATCTCAACGTTTGCATCGGAAATACTGATAATTTCAGACAACTATTTTCTTCAGTGAACGCTTATAAATGTTCTTTTTTCAGTAAGGAGTATTCTTCTCATTGGTATGGTCTATCATCTGATATTGTTAATTCATAGTTTGTAGATTTTTTCCGATCGTTAGCTAGTAGGTTGTAACAAGCTATCTATAAGAATTCTTTTCCTAGATCTATATTAACTATGCCTAGATTAGTTGTTACTAGAATTGGCACTTAAAAAAATTGAAATTGAAGCCATATTTACTTGACGACCTTTTTATGACACGGTACCCCTAAATTTTGGCATGCGGGCCGATTATTTTGGGTATCGGCACCCGGCCCAATCAGGTCAACAAATCAACATGATGTGGTGTAGATCGGGCTTGAGTCCCGCTTGCATAATTTTTCCCAATAAAACTAAATTCTTGTGATAAAAAGAACGCTGTCAAACATCATGGTAAAATGAGGACACACTATTCCTTAGAATATATGGTATGATTAGGCAATACCAGTGTTTATCTAGCTGCTTGTATGTGTGCAGTGCTATAATTTCAAATTCGAGACATCCATGATCTCGTCCTTTTTTGAAATCAATCTCAAGTTGGATCATATGTCAATGAAATGACAATATTTTTGACTTTCCTGTCGACATATTGATGTAAAAGTCAGCATTTTTAGATCACAATCCAATGTATTTGATTAGGCCGGAATTGTCATGAATAGAGGGCGACAAAGGCTTCAAAACAAAAGGATTTGGCTTTCCTTGTTGTGCAAACACAAACACCCTTGTTATACTTTTCTTCTTTACGACCGACAACTGCAGCCATTAGAGTCTGGCAAAGCAAACAACACAAAAACACCTAATTACAATAACTAAAACATTCGATATTTTATCAGACAGCACGTAACAACCATTTATCATTTCATATGTCTATATGATAAAAGTAGCTACATAAAAAGGACAAGAAAAATCGACGAAAACTTAAAAAGATTTGGAATCTGAAACCAGACTTTTGGAACGAGAGCTTTTGGCGTTTTTTGGAGGGCCCCTGCACGAAACAAAAGCATTGCGACATTTTATCAACATGAATTCAACGAATCAGTCAGGATATACTACCGACAGCCGACTCTGTGACGAGAAATCAGTCTATTTTTTTCTCATGATGGCTATTCACATTGTTACTTTCTTATCTAACTTTGTAACTGCATTGGCAATATGGAGAATACCAGGCCTTGAGAAAAATCGTTTCCACCTGATCGTCAAGACGCTAATTTTAAGTGACTGTTTCATTCCTCTCTCAAGTATACCAATGTCTTTGATATCTTTTATCCAATGTAACTGGGTTGGCGGTCAAGTATCTTGTAGTATAACAGCTTTCCTGTCCACGGCATTCCTGGGCTGGTCTGCTATGATAGTAACGATTATGTGTCTTCTGCGATTCCTGGCTGTGAACAACCCTTTATTTTATCGTAATAACGTCACTTATTTTCGTATCAAGAAAGCATTGATCGTGGCATTTATCTGGGGCTGCTGTCATTTGGTTCTGCCTTTGACGGGACTCGGGAGATTTCGTCTTCATAATTTGGGACTTTACTGCGCCCTAGACGTTACCCCTGCGCACCCAAAGGATCTAACATTAGTGTATATAACCATCAGCGAGGGGTTCATCGTGACACTGGCTATGGTTTATTTCAGTATTGTAGTGGCCATTGTGGTAAAAAAGAAGCGGAAGGTCAGCAGCAGTTTGTCCGTCCAACAACAAAGAGGTGTTGGAGTGAACACCATGAATAAACGAGAAGAAGGTTTTGCTACTATGACAGCAGTCATCGTGTTGCTATACTGTATCTGCTTTCTCCCTTTCTTGGTGAGTTTGCTACTCGCAGTTCAACTCCCGATCCCTCCCCTAGCTCGGGTCAGGTTAGACTTGAACAACCTGTCAGGTCAGCCGGTCCGGTGGACCATGTTAGTCCTGAGCGATGTTTTATCCTGGGTTAAAATATATGGGTTTTTGTTGGGTAAAATCATTGAGGATTAGCGATGTAAAGCTTTCAGGACTGATGGAGAGCGCGCGCTTTGTTTGCTCCGTCACAAGTTAAGGTGATGTTATACGGCGGGTCGATTCGCAACAACGATTTTCCGCGCAACAAATGTTGTCCGTAATGTTTATGCCGTGGAAAATACAAAACGCAAATATTTTAGCAATATTTTTGCTTAGTGAACAATTGCAAGTTGCAAATGTTTGATATGAATTTTAAAAACTTTTAACGCAAAATTATCAATTTGATCAAGTGTTGCGCGGAAAATCGTTGTTGCGAATCGATCCGTGTAACATCACCTTTAAAGTTTGTGTATTTATGATTGTTTGGCTTGCTTGCTTGCGTGCGTGCTTGCTTTCTTTGTTGCTTGCACGTTTCTCAATTTATTCGTTCGTTCGTTTGTTCATTTGTACGTTCTTTCAATTCCTTTGTTTGTACATTCTTTTGTTCCTTTGTTCGTTCGTTTGTTTGTTTCGTTCGTTCGTTTCAGTCGTTTTTTCATTGATCCTATCGTGAGTTTGAAGTGAATGCTCATTACATTTGTGGCCATGCCTTAAGAATTTCAGGCCGGATAGATTACGTGCAGCTTGTCAGTAAATTGAACAACCAAATTTAATTTTGCTGTATGTGTTGCCCAAAGTATCATGCGCGCCCGCACATGATACATATGTAAATGAAGATATGCGCGCTATAAGTATTAAATTTATCATCATCATCATCATCATCATCATCATCATCATCATTATTATTACTATTATTAATATTTCATAAACATAACACATATATTGTTAACTGCACAGATAAGATATTTTGACCCTTTCAAATCACTGGAAATGAAGCGGAAACCGAAATAAACAACGGAAAATCTGTTGTTTAGATGATTTTAATATGCGATTATGCAGGTGAATTCATGAGAAGGAAACCTATGGAAATTCAGTTGTTACTAGCTAACCGGAATCCATTTTGTTCTTAGCTTCTAAATATAATTCAATTAATGATTTTGAAAAAATCAATGTCTGTGCCATTAGCTCTATTGATATATAAAAGATGGGATGTCATCTTACTTGCACTTCTTGTGTAATTTTATCTTTAATTTCAAATTAGATCTACAGAGCTATAGTGGTGATTCGTGGTCCATCAGAAATCAATAGTTATTCTTACTACATAACCGAACTCATTGCTCACCTAAACCCGCTACTAAACCCGCTGGTCTATGTGTCCTGCAGTCACCAGTACCGCAACTCAATCAAAAGACTGGTAACGAGTATGGGAATACGTCAGCTGACCTTGCTCATTCAGAAGTATATTGCTTCAGGTACATTGCCTTACTGATGACGGAGAACAACTTGCTTTATATTTTATATTATCTTACATCTGTCATGCAACCGTCTGATGATGCGGTGTCCTCTAGGGGAGGGGGCTGGGGAGACGAGGTGCTGAGGGGTGTGGGGGGGTGGGGGGGGTGGGGGGGGGGGGGAGAAGGGAAAAGTAGCTACCTTCCCCTTCTCAGTTCTATATGCTACTACGCATCCGCAGACGTTTGGTTACGCAAAGGCCAACTAACAAAGGCCATGGTCAGATCAACGTACAACGTACAGAACGTTTAACTATAATTAATTTGGATGTGACCGTGGCCAAACAAGCTTATAGTTGTGGGTTTAGCTTTGTGTGGCGACGCAGCTGCGTATAGTATCCCCCTCGAAATGCGCGTTACTCCTCAGTTTTTACTCTTCAGTTTGTTTATAACAAAGAACTAACTAAGAACTGCATTTTATTTTCAGATTCAAGAATGTCCATGATTGAAATGAGGAAACTGTCAGCGTTGTCTTCTAAATCAGAAACCACTATTATCGATTGAAATGATTCTCTCTACGTTTTACACACTGAAATTTTCCGGGTCTTCTTTCATGTTACACACACAACACACTTAAAGTAGATTTCGTATGAGTGTGAAACGTTCCGCCCCGTGCCGTGTCAGTGTCGTGATTTCTATAAAAACATTCGATATTCCTGCCGTAACCGTGCCATGACCGTGCCATGCCGTTTTCACAGTCATACGAATTCACTCTAGGATGCGTTCGACTGACCATATTCTGGAATAGAAATATTTTCCGGATTATCCCAGAAAAATATTTTAAGCAGCAGTGAATAAAAAGATTATTCTAATCTCTTCCCTCCATACACCGTTGTTCGTTCATTTGCGAATCAATGAGTTTCTATGCCTGTTTTTATTCTTGCAGTTTACATTACTGTATATTTGCTTGTGGGCCCTCGTGCAATTTTATTACGAGCAGAATTTGTCCTCTGATTTAATGCCAGCCAGCAAGCGATTTTGCAAGCAACAACGTATCAGGACTGTCTGCCATTTTGATTCTTTTATATGCCTCTTCTGTCACTCATAATGAAAACCAGCCCTAGCTTGTCATAAACTTCCTTATTTCGTTTGTTTACATCAAAAAATTGTAGTTTATCAACCAGGCCACCTACCGTATAACAAAGTGTCCGTAACCTACGAGTCCTAAAAAAGCATATGTCTCCAGCAAACTTTGTCAGGAATTCGCGCAAATAAACTCAAGATAAGAAAATGTTGCGTAATCAAATGTTCTGGAGGTTAGAATTGAATGAAATAATCGCACCCATGGCTCTCCCTCGCTACGTCACTGCCGTAACCAAGACATGTCGATCAGGACCTTGCCGGATCTCTATGAAGATATTCGAAATTCCTGCAGCAAGAATGCCGTACAGTATACCCTTGTCGTTTTCCCAGTGGTACGAAAACTGCTCTGTTGGTCGTTCTGCCATGTGATGAGACAGAATTTAGTTCATTACTAGGCAAACGATGGAGTCTAAAAACAATATAAGAATAAGAGTAAAATATATAATAACTGGATTTCATATAGAAACATTAATTAATATTCAGTTTGCCCATATGTCAGTAGCCGATTTGCAGAACTATATTCTGGGAATGAAGCAGATGATGAGGAAGTAGAATACAAATTGAGAATACACCTATTTACAAAAATAACTTTGTCGGGGAAAAGGTCGATGCAAAGAAAACTCAACTAATTCGAACGGGAATATGAGTAGATGGTACTAAAACTACAAAACCACAGAAATAAATGACATGACATTTTAATGCCATTGATTATTTGTTGGTACTATGTGCCGGAAATTCAAAGTGTTTTGGTACATTATTCCTAAACAATGTTGCTGGTAGCCTTAAAGTCGACAGATTTTAGGGTAGCAGGCACAGCAACATTGTAAAGGGATGGGGCAAATTAACATCAACTGCGCGTCGTCAACAACAACAATAAAACAAAAAAATCGAGCGACATCAGTTCTGGCAATGATGAAATGATGACACTAGTGAAAAGCGCATGCTCGTAGTCACGTCTTCGTGCGTTTGAAAGCTTATGCAAATTTTGCTTTTAAATTTGTCTTCATGCAATTAACAATGGTTTTCACACAATGTCAAAACTAAGAGTCGATTCCTGAAACTTAGATCTAGTAATCACATGGTGTCTTCATTAATGCGATATCTTTGTCTCACAAATTAAAGCGTACGAATGGAATTTTCTGTATATTTACTCAGAGAATACGAGCATTTCATTTTACGCTAAAACCCACACAGTTCTTAAGAAAACACCCTAAATGCACACATGCGCAGACATTTTTTGCTAGTGTCGGCAAACATAAGAGGTCGATCTATGCCGAGAAGACATGATTATTGCAAGATCTTGAAAAAAGAAAGCGTGATTTGTCGCTACATACTTTACTACAAATACGCAAATATCATCTATTTTGGGATCCCTGTGCCTTCACTGAAAAAATATATATTCCGTAGAATTATAAATAATAAACAATCCTCTTTTCGCAGCAGCATATCTACATATAGTAGTTCTTAATCTGCTGGCACTCACACTTACTACCTCTACGTTGAATATATTACATACACCGCTCAACTCAAATGTTCAGTGATTTTTGCTGATGGAGGGAAAACCCTCGTGGCATGGTAGAGAACAACACATCAAACAAACTCAGTTCACATATTATCCGGCGCTCGTCGAGCTGGTCGGGACTCGACTGAACCCGGACCACAGCGGTGAATGGCCAGTGCTCTCATGCACACTACTAGGCCAACCATGCCACCCCGAATCATATTTTTTATTATTATTCAGTAAGATTGATAGAGTGATTACTTTGATTAATCATCGCTTTTTGTAAGTATTTACAGCAGTACTAGGCCGCAATTGCTAAAACCTTTCATTGATAGAGTGATTTTCACCGCACTGTGAAATAGTTACTAAGCTAATAGACACTAATAGACTCTGCACCCATTGTTTTCTTTTGCTGCAATACAACTATTAGACACTATAAACACTGACTATTAGTAATTGTTTCACAGTCCGATGAAAATCACTCTAGCTAATTTCTGTAGGATGTGTAATTTGAATTAGAGTGATGGCACTTAATCCGTGAAATAGATATTAGTCTAACAGTCATAAGTAGACAATATTTCTATTGCTTTCTTTTGTTTTGATTATTAACATTGACTATTTGATTTTGTTTCACGGATTAAGTGTCATCACTCTATAGTGGTTTTTCATTTGACCGTGAAGGAATAGACAAACTAATAGTTGGTAGTAGACTCTAAAACCACTGTTTTCTTTTGTTTCTTAGAGTGATCGCACTTAACCCGTGAAAAAGTACAAAATCTATCGAAATCTAAAGATCAAGAGTACTGAATAATATTATATGACCTTGTATCTTGGAGCCTGGACACTAGCAAATCGAGCGATTTGATTGGTTAGATGACATCTCGGACAGTTCGAGACTCCTGTAATAACCGGTCAGATTTCATATTAAAATTAAATTTGAAAACAAAGTGAAAATGTTTTTGATATATTGATACATTTATAGAGTGCTTTTAGTCAAACCTTTCAATAGTTAACTATCACTAAACTAGACGCACACGTGCGTTCACTCGTGCCCCTGGAGCCCTTTTTAAGAGAGACTACAATGACCGGCTTCGTTCGTACTCTTCCCCTAGCCGTTTCACGCATTCTTCACCATTCCGGGAAATAGCTAACCGTAACAAATGACCTTTTTTGAATCGGCTAACTTAAACTAAAAAATATCTTGATTAGTCAGTTTGTCTGTCAACAGCTATTAGTGCCTTTGTCTTTCTATTATCATGCATAGGTATTATATATCTCCAACATGCAAAAATATACCAGTTTTATATTCAACTTCTTATTTCACTATATATCTCAATTGTTTGCTGTAAAGACTTCTACAACGGCATATTTGACACAATAACAAATCGTGTATTTTTCGTTCATGTTTCGGATGTTATATATATGAATAAAAGACGTTACGTGACCAAACGCGAAATACAAGGTCAATGGAATCTAGTTTCATGCCATTCGGATATTAAATTAAAATTCACTACAAAAACCTCTCAAGATCTCTTGAATGCTTGAATGAGGAATATAATTGACTTGCTCCTATGTATGTTTGTTTAGCAACATGCAGGATGAGAAATTCGTAGATTCCCAGCCCATAGGAAATAGTCTTTATCGCGAGCCGCTTCCTTTCAAGTACTCCATTTAGAGTTCGATATTTGGTCAAAGTATTGGAGATGAAGCTCAAAATAACAGCCCATCCTGAAGCTCTTATAAGTATATAGGTATTTCTTGAGTTAAAAGCTCCAAATTACATTGTTCTACTGCAGGAAAAGCCCGTCTCTGAAAGCTATTTTCTTTGTCGTCGACCATCTTGCATTCCTAAAGTTCCTGGCTTGCGTTCGCGGTCGCTCAAGGGTGATGAATGAAGGGCATTGTTTGTACGTTCTTAACCAATCAGAAGTTCCTCAGGACGAACAGAGAATAAGAAAAAACATTTGCAGTTTATAACTCGTTCCCGGCCTAAAGGCCTGGGCACGAGTAACTAGCTATTTCTAATAGAAAGTGAAGTGCTGCGAGCAGAAAACAGCTGGTGTATCCACGTTAGCAGAACTGTTCCCCTAAAACTCACGAAAGTACATCGCTTTCTCTGATATATGAAATGTTTCTTGTCTATCTCCTGTGCGTTGTGTGACAAACACTGCTAGTTGACCTTCAATATTGAACTAGACGCACTCATGCGTTCACTTGTGCCCATGTAAAATTAGGGTCTAAAAGGGAGCCCAAAATCGGCTTAAAAAGGACATTTAGATTAGCTGCCGCTAGAGTAAGAGCGATTGACATGTTGTCGTTAATGAACTTTTTAACAAGACGCTCCTCGAAGCGTACACTGGCTGCCTGTAGTTCAACAAGCCGCAGTAGTAAAGACCTTTGATTTGTCTGTCAACAGCTATTAGCATTTGCCTTTGTCCTTCTATTATTATGCGTATTACCGCTGATCGAATGTATCGCGTGTTCGTCTAGTGACATCCACAGATTACAGTGTGTTCCGAATAGGAGGCTACTCGCTTCGCTCGCAGCAATTAGATAACTATTTCACTATTTTAGCTGACGTCAAATATTTTGAAAAATCACGTGATAACGCTCTGAAAATCAGGGGGGCGTAAGCATGTTAGCAAACTAAAGCTAAACAAATAGAATACGAAAAGAAACCTTTGAAAATAATCTGTTTCAAAGGCGGAATAACATAAAATTATACCTGGTAATTTCGTCGAAAATTCATTCATCACCAGCAGTACCCATGTTGTTATATCTGAGCATGATTCCTGTTTAGTTGGCCATGGACACGTCGACCGTACTTCGATTCTGATCAGGATCGACTTTTCAAGAAAACAAAACTGTTATCGAATAATAGTAAATACTGATAAATGAACGCTGAAACTACGAGAAAAGACTAAATGGACAAGAAAACTCAAAACCCTACGATCAGAGTTGTACATAGTTTCTACCGGTCCCCCAACAAGGAACGCCTGCACGCAGGCTAAGTTGTACAGTATTAAAGCTATCTCGATACGAGCGATCGTTGCCCGACTTGTGTTTACAGTCAACGTAAAGGTGATTATCATCATCTTTCTAAGGATAACAAAGTCGAGGAAGCCTTGGATATTTAGGAGAACTGTGATAGAAGGCATTGGATCAGTGACCACAGAGGATAGTCAATACTAACTGTCCATAAAGGACGACAGTATCTATAACTTTGTTGCAATATTGGGCAGATTCAAATCCGTTTGTATGAGTCGTTGTATTTCAGATAAATAAAGCATAGGATCAACAATGAGTAAGCACTCAATGTAGCAGCCGATAAAGTCATGAAGTTTAGTTTGTCTTGGGTTTCCTCCAACACCGGCCCGACAACGTCCCGTTGCGCCTGAAATCTTTCGACAATTTTCACAACTGTTTGATACGATGCAAAGTTTTTACGTGCTGTTTCTGCAATCGATTGACTTTGGATTAAGTCTTTCATTATTTGGACCCTTCTATCAAAGGGGAAAGATTTTCCTGACCAATATATACCGTGGCTGAAGAAAATGCACTGTTTGAGAGCGGGCAGTTTAGTGTTAAAGAGCCAAAATCATTTCAAAAGGCCTTGTGGTGGTTTCTGTCCCTTCATTTTGGTTGGAGAGCTAGAGATGAGAGCCGAAAGTTGAGCTGGGGAGATGTCAGTCTTGAAGCTGTTGCTGAATGCTTAGTGTGGAAAACAGAAAAAGGTAGCAAGACGCGAACGCGGGCCAAGAAGGAGCTGGGCACCGAAGAGCTTTTGAGCCAAAAGCGTACGCCAGCACAGACAAATCAAGTTGAATTTGTTATGCTACACTTTTCCAATATTAATTAGTTTTTGGTTTACCGCGTTAGTTTCAATAATTTGGTGGTTTATAGTTTTCAGTTCGCTGTCATAATAATTGAATAATAATAATAACAACAACAACAACAACAACAACAACAACAATAATGGAAACTTTATTTGCTTATGAATACAGTTGTAAATCTCACTACGTAAGGCAATAAACAACTGGCTACTTGAATTGATACATGAGTAATATATATAAATGTAATAATAATAATAATAATAATGGAAACTTTATTTGCTTATGAATACAGTTGTAAATCTCACTACGTATAGGCAATAAACAACTGGCTACTTGAATTAATACATGAGTAATATATATAAATGTATATTTACAAGGAATCAAATTAAATAGAAAAAAAAAAGTTAGGATTTTAATAGTTCTGGGTCATTCCAAATCTTATTTCTGCAGCAAAATATATAATATGTTGCTCTAATGGCAAGATTTATCATTTTTCTAATAATATAGAGTTGTTGTTTTTTATCAATGCCAATGTCATTCATCATGTCCAGGAAGGTGGAGCATTCATCCGAGAAAACGCCAAGAGAACTCATGGAGAGGTTAACAAATTTAACACATCTGTGGTCACTGCTCAAGTCGTTAATCAAGTTCTTGTATTTTTCTCGTTTACGCATTGCATTTTTACAAAGGTTGGACTCGAAACCAACTGTTAGTTCTAGGACATACAAACACTTGGAATGTATTAGAAAAAGAAGATCTGGACGGAAAGTGTCACCGGTTATAATTGAAGGACTCGAATAACCATTCACATCAGCATAGAGCGAAGAGCGATCATTAATTGCAGG
The DNA here is from genome assembly GCA_029948255.1 of Telmatactis stephensoni. Classification (NCBI taxonomy): domain Eukaryota; kingdom Metazoa; phylum Cnidaria; class Anthozoa; order Actiniaria; family Isophelliidae; genus Telmatactis; species Telmatactis stephensoni. Next base: position 229,452 of record JALIZF010001359.1, on the reverse strand, counting down.
TTGAAGGGAAGTGGCGATGAAATTTAGAATTGAGTCGTGTCTCCAGGTAAAGCGTTTAAGGTAATGCTGGCAACCAGCGACAACATGGAGGAGTGATTCAGGACTAAGGCAGAAAGAGCAGTCAGGACTTTGTGATGATCCCCATCTGAACAGATTTTTACGTGTAGCAAGGGAGTTGTTCATGTAGCGAATGGTAAAGTTATAAATGTTCTTGGGTAGGTTAGACTGGACAGACGACCAAATAGAATTAACAGATGATAATGAAAACTTGATAACATTGGTGAAAAAGAAACCTTGAGATGTTAAGTGGTGTAGCAGTTTATCTTCTTGATTAGAACGGAAATCTTTAAGAACTTCTTTAGTAGATTTATATACATCGTATTGGATGTTAGTGTGGCAGCTCGACGACTTCCAGAGATCTTTAATGGAATCATGACGGGACGTTTTTAAGGAATTACGGAGAACTGTTTGACATTGAATGAATTTGACAGAAGGAGGACAAATATTAAGACCAAATTTATTACGCTCAAGAAAAACGTTACTCAATGTACCAGATATTGGGATATCAAGCCATTTACGAATGAATCCATTCACTATAGAATCAATGTTTTCTATTATCCAGGTTTTAGATATATCAGCTACAGTAAAATGCCAGGAAAGTTTAGATAGGACATAGCGGCTGTACAGGAGCAGTTTATTTTTAGGATGCAATGGCTTCATATCAATGTCACTCATCAGATCTTGAACAAGAGAGGTCAATTCAGACATGTGTTGGTGGTTGGACATGTTGAAATCAAAGAAACGTCCTAAGTAGCGAAATGAATCACCCATTTTGACATAAGGGACAAGAACTCCATTTATTAGTTTTGGCAAATATTGGACGGATTTAGTGTACAGTTTCTTGATACCAAAAGTAATGCACTTATCAACCCTTATTATCATGTCAGACCATTGGCACCAGATTATAAAGCGATTGATTAGGTGTTGATTTTCTGATTCTTGGCCACTTATGACGGCAGCGTCGTCAGCGAACTGGAACCAGTGGATGGGATTTAAAAACTTTAAGGAAAAACCAAATTGTCTATACTTCTCGGATTTAATGTGCTGGAGAAACGTATTGAAGCATAGGTTAAAAAGAAGAGGACTTAAGCAATCACCTTGAAGCACACCGCGACCAACATGTATAAAAGGAGTGCGGAAATCATTAGTAATTATGGAGGTTTTGAAATCGGTGTACAAGCTTTTAATTAGAAATTTTATATGATCAGGAATGTGGTGGTAATCAAGAACTGCTTGAATTAAGTTGTGATGAACTTCACCAAAGGCGTTCTTCAGGTCAAGTAGAGTAATAACAAGGGAGCGTTGCTTTATGCGAGCTTTGTTGATGATGTGAGCCATTTGAGCCGTATGCTCAAAAGTTCCAGAGAGACCAGGGGTAAAACCTTTTTGAATTTCATGCTCAATAAAGTTATTAGCGGCAAGGAAGTTAAAGATGGCATTACGAAGGCAGGAGGTAAAAACCTTTACGGTGCGTTCACATTAGGCCGTTTTCGATCGACTTAGGCCGGTTTTTGTGTTTATTTATCACTTGCTGTCTGTCATCGATTTCCAGTAAAAAGCCGCTTAACAAAAATTTGCGTTCAGACTACGAACTTTCAAGCTAGTAGCCGGCCAGTTTCACTGTTTGCTGTCTGTCATCAACACACAAAAAAATCTGGTCAAACAGCTCTTAAGTTAGTTTGAACTTCCATTTTAGACTCTATTATTCATAGTTGTCGACTACTGTCGATTTCAAGGTAACTGTGAGGGTATCACCAGAGTAAATCTGCGATGGTAGCAGTGAAATGAAATCCAACAAGTAAATTTTGACCTAAGGTCATCGATTGATTGACATATGCAAAGAAAAACTGTCAAGAATAACACCATTAGCCACCACGACCGGTTTCAAACCTAGTTTTCAGTGGATTGAGTTTTATCACATTTCCGGCCTATTTTCCCACAAACTGGTCATTGAAAAGCGGCTTAGCGAAAATGTCCAAATAGCGTTCACACTGGAAAAGCCACTTAGCAAAGTACTTTTATGAGCAAAGCGGCTTAGAAGTCCCAATGTGAACGCACTGTTAAGGGCACTGATTGAAGAGTAATAGGACGAAAATTAGCAGGGTCATTAGTGTTTCCTTTTTTATGGATAAGGATTGTGCAGGCTTGCTTCCATTCGCTGGGGACGGATTGAATTAACCACGCTGTACGGATAATTTGAGATAGATAAGTGCGAAGGAAGGGACATCTTTTGAAACAAATGATTGACAGTTGATCTAAGGGACAAGGAGAACCAGAAGCCTTCATCTTTCTAATGACAATTGAGATCTCTTCGTACGTTGGAGGTTCAAGGTTAAACGGAATTACAGGATCAGACAAAGTTGGTATCCAACTTGGAAGGTTGAAAACTTTAGTCGGGTTAACTGATGAAAGAGTTCTTGCAAAGTAATTAAAACATTCATCCATGGAGAATGAGGGGAGGATCTCATCTTTTTTATTGAAGATCTTTTTGACGTAGCCCCAAAAATTTTTGGCAATAGAGTAATCATGATTTACTGAGTCAGTGTTGTCGTTAGGCCACTTGTTTTGCAGCTTGTCACGCAATAGGCGAGATACGTATTTAATTTCCGTGATATCAGCGTTAGAGTGTTTTAGAGCTTTGAGAGATTTCTTTAGATCCTGTTTAGACTTATCTTTGTACTTATTTATCAGGCTTTTATCAATCACTTGTGAAACTTTACCAAAATTAGTAGAGAAATATTCATAAATAGTGTCATTCAGAAGTTTGATACTTGAGTTGAGGTTCTGAGCTGTGATTGGAAGATTCAAAAGTAGAACTGATTTGAAATATTCGTTGGCCGTTGACCATTGATCATCTGTTTTAGGTAGATTTATTCCTTGTTTAATATCGGGAAAGCTGTAATCTTCAAGTTGAATTAATGGAACACCAGCGTTAATTAAAGGAACATTTACATTGTCGGCTTCAGATTCTTGATCAGCTAGGTATTATTCGGTGCGTTCACATTGGGCCATTTTCGATCGACTTAGGCCGGTTTTTGTGTTTATTTATCACTTGCTGTCTGTCATCGATTTCCAGTAAAAAGCCGCTTAACAAAAATTTGCGTTCAGACTATGAACTTTCAAGCTAGTAGCCGGCCAGTTTCACTGTTTGCTGTCTGTCATCAACACACAAAAAAATCTGGTCAAACTGCTCTTAAGTTAGTTTGAACTTCCATTTTAGACTCTATTATTCATAGTTTATGACTACTGTCGATTTCAAGGTAACTGTAAGGGTATAACCAGAGTAAATCTGCGATGGTAGCAGTGAAATGAAATCCAACAAGTAAATTTTGACCTAAGGTCATCGATTGATTGACATATGCAAAGAAAAACTGTCAAGAATAACACCATTAGCAACCACGACCGGTTTCAAACCTAGTTTTCAGTGGATTGAGTTTTATCACATTTCCGGCCTATTTTCCCACAAACTGGTCATTGAAAAGCGGCTTAGAGAAAATGTCCAAAAAGCGTTCACACTGGAAAAGCCACTTAGCAAAGTACTTTTATGAGCAAAGCGGCTTAGAAGTCCCAATGTGAACGCACTGATTATTTTGAAGGTCAGCACGAAGTTGATCATTCAACCCCAAAACAACTCTACAACTCCTTTGATGCATCTTCAAACCTCTGTTCCCCTTACAAAGCTTACCACAACAACACTTGACGTAGTAAATACGAGGGACATTATCAGCAGGATTATTAGCATTTGGGATTTGTTTCTCTCTATCAGCAGGACGTTCCGCTCGGTGAATTCTTTCTTTGCAACGCCACGCATGGCGGCCCAGCGAGACAAAATCTTGACCACAAAAAGAACAGACAACTCCAGCGAGGAAAATAATAAGAAAACTTGGATAACCCATGCTCTAGAACTTGTAAAGTCAGCTGGACATAAACTAATTAATGTTGATATCAATTCAAGTATAAAAAGAACGATAAAACTGAAGACATGTACAGAGCGTGTTCACTCTGCTCGATGTCCGATAATAAAAAATAAAATATAATAATAATAATAATAATAATAATAATAATAATAATAATAATAATAATAATAATAACAATAGCTTATTTACCCACATAACGCATAAGATTTTAAAATTTTAACATCCAGTTAAGATTTTTAACATTTAAAGATTTTTGATGATGATTGGCAATGTTTTCACGTGCAACCAATCACATTGGAAAAGGCGCCGTCCAATCTGATTGCGTTTACCAAAACACCCGTCCTTGCGGTTAATTGAAGCCTGTCTTACAGGACATTATAAAAGAGAGATTTACTCAAATAGACAGTTACCTCTTTTCGACCTAAACCTAGACGTGTGTACCAACAAAAACAAAAACGACAGCGAAGGAAATGTCTCGTCTTAGAGTTAAAGGCTCATCGCCAGCTCTTGCATGGAACCAACATGTTTGAACCTAGCCATCCCTCGTAACAAATTTTACAAGGTTTTCCGCAGTCATCGACCACAATCAATGTTGACGTCGACAGATGCTCCCTTGATTTATTCGGCCATTAACCACAAGGGAAAGCCAGAGGATGAAGTCTGGTATTAACGAAATTGGCAAATTCATGAAAGAGGCAGCACAAGCAGTACTGAGCAACAAATAGGAACAGCAAGGTCTCAAGAGAAAACTCACAAACCAGTCTGTACGCAAAACAAGCATTGGTAGGCTCCTTGATGCAAACGTGGAAGCTATTAAACTAAGCGGCCATAAAAATCTCAAAAGTCTTGACATTTCTATTCATCACGTGAGTCACGATCGTGTTCTGCTTTGCGCTTCAGAGACGCCTGACCAATATGCAGCGTAGCCTGTGAGTTTTCAGGTCGTATTTGTCTCTATATTGAGATCCACATGTCTCACAAATATGTTTAATGTTCAGATGAACAGACTTGTAATGACGATCAAGACCTCTCTTGTGCTTGTACTCCGCTTTTGTACAGTCGCTACACTTGAAGGTTAGTTGATTATTACAAACGTAGTTTTGTTGAGTGTTAATGTCTTCTCAACGTGATTTCTAGATCTTTGCTTCTTCAATGTTGTTCAGTATAGCTCAATCTAAAAGTGAAGTTATTTGGTTCGAAGAATGTGGGTTTGATAGAGGCAGATCATCGCTTAAATTCGAACTGCTGATTAACCTGCTTTGCAATAGCTTTTGTGACGGTTTTGGCCGCCATTTTGATGAGTAGGTAAAATCTCGCATTTTAACAAGGATATACAGTCAGAAATCGATGCCAAGTAATTCACGTTAAATTCATATTCTGATAGAACGATGAATTGCAAACGTTGAAATTGGCCACGTTTGAGGTATGTAGCTGATCTATGGAGCGAGTAGTCTCATGGAGGTTTTGGAGATTTTTATTTTCTATTTATGAGAATTTAATATGAACCAGTACAAAATCAATTATGAAATCTGACAGTGAATCTGAATATTAAGATGCACTGTAACAAAGGTCACTGAGCTGAGCACTGGGTGGCATGGGTGGCGTAGTGGTTAAGCCACTCGCCTCTCACCGCTGTGGTCCGGGTTCGAGTCTCAGCTCGGGAACTCGGATCATATGTGAGCTGAGTTTGTTTGATGTGTTGTTCTCTACCCTTGCCACGAGGGTTTTTCTCCTGGGTTCTCCGGTTTTCCTCCCTCCATAAAAATCAACATGTGAGTTGAGTGTTGTGTGCTAAAATAAGAAATGTAGTGGTAGTGAGTGTGAGGGGCAGCAGGTCCACATCAGCCAATAATGGTTGCCAGAAATCCAACCTGCTTAAACAACTAGAATATTTTTTTATTTTATTACAAGCCCATACAATTCACATGAGACCAAAGGGCATATACAAACCAAAGCAAATGCTTTTAAAGTTATCTTCGTTTCAACTTTTTCAATTAGCCCTTTACAATAAATGGGCAATTACCACAGGAAACCCAATTCATTTGAATCAAGAACATGAAAAATATTAAAATTGAAATGGGAGACGTCATGATTAGTGTAACCTGGAAGAGAGAATTCTTCATTCGTGGAAAAACGTTTTTCTGTTATTCTATTCTACATAGTACAAAAACAAGATGCCACAATACTGTCAAGACAGAAAAAAATCTAAATATGTTCTGCAATGTCCAGTTTAATTGAAGGATGTTGAAATGGTTCAGTATTTATATGTGAAGCAAATCAGTTGGAGGGATTTTTGCATTCTATTTCTGAGAATTATAATTATGAACCACTACTAACAATTGCAAAGTCAATATTTATGTTTTCCCCTGTCTGCGCCACACAAAACTATTAAGATGTGCTGCTGCTTTTCCTGAAGCTCGTTTACTGGACAAGGCAATAACTCAACACACCTGAGTTTGGAGTGTTATGGCTGTGGGCGAAGGGACCCACAGCCGCTTTATTAAAACATCCAACATAAAATACACCATGTTAAAATACGATATGATGCGGATGTACAAAATCTAGACTTGCCCCAGTAAAGGTGAGGGCACAAAAACGATAAACGATGTTGGATACATCAAGACAAGACGAGGAAGGCATGGGGAGGAGGAGGGCAAAATTAAAGCTACCAGCTTATGTAAAGTCAGGACCAGAATGAATCACTTCGCCTGACAGCTCACGTGTTGTGCTGTCCTCAGTGGGGGGTCACTCAAATTGCCACTACTCCAGTACCCTATACCGACCTCACATGTATGAATGCTCCTACACGAAGACCTACGATTACACAATTGCATAATGCCTCTAGATAATGCTCAAATAAATACAGCCAAGAGAAAACATAAAAATCCTATTTGCGCGCAAATATTCCATTTATTTAAATGGGAGCTTGGCTGTTAGGTATATAGTACCTAATTTTCATATAGCGAGAGTCAAAATATGCAAATGAGTCACTCACTCACTCACTCACTCGCAAATTGTTTAACTATGCTACTGCGCATGCTCAACGTAATTGACCGCTGGCCTAAAGTAATGCTGGCTCTGGGTACGAGATTGTAGGAAATTTGATTTCGGGACTCCTGTGTTTATTTTCAAATAGCTTCGATGGAGCATCGACATTTGCTCCAATTCTTCAGTCGATTGTACGTGAGACTTGCGTTGAAAGGCGATCTAGCTAAAAGGCGTCTTTAAAGAATGTCTCAGTGTAACCTGTATTTGATTATTATCTTGGAGTGCTGAAATTCAAGTTGTGACTCCCCTGTGAGTTCAAATTGTGGTGCCTCCGAAGGATACTTGGAAATTAAATGGACGAGAAATTGTAGTAATATTTTGGCATTCAAGAAGAACAACAATGTTTATTCCTACTTTCTTTTTATAATTGTTTTAATATCCTAATTGATTCTTACAAAGCGTGTCTTTTAAAAGATTATTTGATGTGAATTTGATGAGCATCTGAAACACAGACGTCTTCCAATCAAGTTCACTAAAGAGATTTGAGATTATTTTTGTAAAGTACCTGAGCAATTTCAATATTATTTCAAAGGAAGTCAGGTGAAAGATCTTGTAAACGTCACCGCGTGAAAGATCTTGTAACTTTAATGAAATGACGCAGATGATACAATTATCTTCCTTTTAACATATGCGTGCGTAGAAGGAAATAAAATCTTTTTTCAACCATTTTAGGCCGGGAGTCAATCATATACTGATTTAATTTTATCATGAAGACATATTTCAAAACTTGTAGAGTTTACTACTTAATTAATTGTGCTGTAGAGTTGCACGAGCGCTCAAAGTGCTTGCATGCAGGTCAACATGCTACCGCCAGTTAGAAAACGTATATCGTGTCAGTTCGTGTGCTCCGTGTGCAGATAAAAGTATTGAATTCATAAAAGTAAAGGTAAAGCACTAATTTAGCGTCGGTAGTTCCTTCAGCTAGAAGATGGTTTCCCAGGAAGTCGACGGTGCGCTCTTTACCCCCGTCTCTCCTTCAATGCTTTGTTTTAAGGGTATTTAAAGCTACTTCAAGTTACACAGAATGAACATTTTAATCTTAAAGAATAATCAAAACTTTACGATATGTAGAATCATACTGCAACAAACGAACACAGTTTCAAAGTGAATCACAATAAACGTAAGTCAACAACGGAGTAGGCGAATATCATATGCGAAATTTAAAGACGTGACAAGGAAATACAGCAAGAAAAATGAATGTTTTAAAAACACTAGGATAACAACAGAAAACAAAACTGAACAGAAAACAAACAGAAATAAATTTCATTTTGTAAATACGAAAGAACGGAAAAGCTGAAAGAATTAAGGCTAAACGCCATTGTAATCAATCCTTTACAAGGATGTTACTCACGGACTTAATGTACAACTGGGGAAGTCCTGAAACGGTAATGCAAATTATTAACTACATTTTCCCTAACACGATAAAGTACTCCAAGTTGTATCTGTTATGAGGGTCAAGCCAATGATACACGGTTCAACATTTGTTGAGCAACATCATTCAAGAATAGACCTAATCTATCGTGTGACAATGTTTTCCCATGCAATTCACCATGACAAACCTTTAGAGGAATGATTAGGTATTTTGTTGAAACTCACCGGAATTTCATCGTTCGCGTTAGTCTCTTAGGATACTCGCATATATTTTAAAAGTAAAAATATGAATGTTCTAGAGGTTTGTTGAAGGTGTATATCATGGCAAGTTAAATGTTGAAATATGTTAAACGATGTTGGGGGAATTGGGGCATTCTATTCGTGCAAGTTGCTAAGTTGTTGTTTGTTGAAGGATATAACTGTCGATTCAACACCGACGTTTGGACAGTGGACAGCTGGTCTGTGCACCATAGGCTTATGTGTTTGTAGTAGGACAAAGAAGGAATAAAACCATTTTCAGGTTTTCATTTTATATTCTTATATTTCAAAACGTTTAGCTCAAGCCAGTTCTGAACCGCACTTCACATCCATGCCAAAGAAAGAGACTACAGCATTTTATGGAGAGAATGTCAATTTTACATGGAAATTTTCAGGCCATCTTTTGCACACGGTGACATTCGGATTATATACCACCATGTTTGAAATGTTAGAAACGCAATTGTTGACAATTGACAAACTTTCCAATGGTACAGTGAATGTAAAAATGCTTACTGATAGCGACACAGCCAAAGCTTATGCTGGCCGTATAAAATGGGCTGGTGACTTGGACAACATGAGACACAAGACAGTGACTGTTGAGTTATTACAGATAGATTATAAAGACAAGAAATTCTTTGGATTGGAGGTACGAATCGAGTATTATCATGTTGCTTGTTAAGTTTAGTACATGCATGATTTTACTCTTACTGTATTTTTAGCTTGAATTTAACGACGAGGATGACACGATGATTGTGAGCCACACCAAACTTATTGTAAAGGTAACGCCACAAAGTTGCTTTTATTCTAGGCAGTAACTTCACGCTTTCACTAAGTTTTCCATTAATATATTTGGCAGGTTCCATCAACATTTGAGTCTAGCCCTGGTACGATATTTCTTCTACTAGGCGAAACTGCAGAGTTTCCATGGAAATACCATCTTAATGAAGAAGACAAGAAGACTTTGACCATTGTTTCATTTGGTGTTTATCGTAATAAAACCCAGTTTGAGGAGTTATGTAACATTGAGGTATGTTATGGGCCCGGGGGTGGGGTACTCCCTATATTTGTGTGCTAGGGATGATCGTCGTATTTTTTAGGGGTTGAAAACGCCGATTTGGTATTTTTTAGGGATCGTCAGAGAAAATCCAAGGTTTTTCAGAAAAGATGGTATTTTTTAGGGGTACAAAATAAACGAGACGATTTTTTTTACTTACGTACTGCCTTTTTATTAGAACACCGTATTAAGTATTTTTAGGGGTATTTTTGAGCTGTTAGGTATTTTTAGGGTCGAAAATTTTGGCATTTGGGTATTTTTTAGGGTACGTTTTGGAGGTTTCCGACGATCATCCCTAGCGGTGACTGGCCAGTGCTCTCGTGCACACTACTAGTAGGCCAACCATGCCACCCCGAATCATATTTTTATTATCATTCAGTAAGATTGATAGCTAATCTCTGTAGGATGTGTAATTTGAATTAGAGTGATGACACTTAATCCGTGAAATAGGTATTAGTCTAACAGACATAAGTAGACAATATTTCTATTGTTTTCTTTTGTTTTGATTAGACTATTAAACATTGACTATTAGATTTTGTTTCACGGATCAGAGTGATTTTCTTCGGACTGTGAAATAGTTACTAAGCTAATAGACACTAATAGACTCTGCACCCATTGTTTTCTTTTGTTGCAATAGGCACTATTAAACACTGACTATTAGTAATTGCATGTTTCATAGTCCGATGAAAATTACTCTAAGTGTCATCACTCTATAGTGGTTTTCATTTGACCATGAAGGAATAGACAAACTAATAGTTGGTAGTAGACTCTAAAACCACTGTTTTCTTTTGTTTCTTACAGTGATCGCACTTAACCCGTGAAAAAGCACAAAATCTAAAGAGTACTGAATATTATTGTATGACCTTGTATCTTGGAGCCTGGACACTAGCAAATCGAGCGATTTGATTGGTTAGATCACATCTCGGACCGGCCTCGATTCTCCGGTAATAACCGCTCAGATTGCATATCAAAATTAAATTTGAAAACAAAGCGAAAATGTTTTTGGTATATTGATACATTTATATTTAAAAAGAGAGAAAAAAAGCCCTAAACTATGGGCGAAAACTGTGAATTTTATCCTGATGACTTAGAGGACGACTTAGATCTCGCCAACCGGCAACGGCAGCTTTTGAAGCACAAATCGACAACAAGAAAGATGAAGATGAAGACATGATTCACAGGTTTTTAGACGCGCAAATATTAAGAAACACTGAGTACAAGACAAATAGTGACCTGAAAACCTGGTAACGATTTGCTCAATCCTGTCAAGAAACTAGAAAAATGGAAGACATACCTGAAGCTGAGCCGAATACACTGCTGTACAAGTTTTTCATTTCCATCAAGAAACAATTGCAAGATGGCGGCGAGTACGAGCCAGGAACACTTACTGGATTCCAATGAAGTTTCCAACTATATCTTCAGGAAAAAGGGTCTTCACAACTTTCTAAAGACAATGAGTTTTCAAAGTCCAGAAGTGTTATTGCTGCAAAACGACAAAACCTGACACTGAAGGGAAAAGGCAACTTCCCAATGCAGCAAGAGAGCTCACCGTGGCTGAAGAAAATGCACTGTTTGAGAGTGTACAGTTCAGTGTTAAAGAGCCAAAATCACTTCAAAAAGCCTTGTGGTGGTTTCTGTCCCTGCATTTTGGTTGCAGAGCTAGAGATGAGAGCCGAAAGTTGAGCTGAGGAGATATCAGTCTTGGAACTGTTGCTGAATGCTTATAGTGGGTTAAACAGAAAAAGATAGCAAGACGCGAACGGGCCAAGAAGGAGGGCACCGAAGAGCTTTTGAGCCAAAAGCGTACGCCAGTACAGACAAATCAAGATGTCCAGTTGAATTTGTTATGCTACACTTTTCCAATTTTAATTAGTTTTTGGTTTACCACGTTATATAGTTTTAATAATTTGGTGGTTTATATATAGTCTGTCATAATAATGAAAACTTTATATTCATATGTATATCTCATAAAATACAATAATTGTAAATCTCACTTAACAGGTAATTAATTTAAACTGGCTACCAGAACTGACACTCCTCCTCCTCTTCCTCTATGTTTGGACCTAGCTAGCCATCCCTCGTAACAAATTTTACAAGGTTTTCCGCAATCATCGATCACAATCAATGTTGACGTCGACAGATGCTCCCTTGATTTATTCGGCCATTAACCACAAGGGAAAACCAGAGGATGAAGTCTGGTATTAATAATTCACGAAAGAGGCAGCACAAGCAGTAAGCAACAAATAGGATCAGCAAGGTCTCAAGAGAAAACTCACAAACCAGTCTGTACGCCAAACAAGCATTGGTAGGCTCCTTGATGCAAACGTGGAAGCTATTAAACTAAGCGGCCATAAAAATCTCAAAAGCCTTGACGTTTCTTTTCATCACGTGAGTCATGATCGTGTTCTGCTTTGCGCTTCAGAGACGCCTGACCAATATGCAGCGTAGCTTGTGAGTTTTCAGGTCGTATTTGTCTCTATATTGAGACGATCCACATGTCTCACAAATATGTTTAATGTTCAGATGAACAGACTTGTAATGACGATCAAGACCTCTCTTGTGCTTGTACTCCGCTTTTGTACAGTCGCTACACTTGAAGGTTAGTTGATTATTACAAACGTAGTTTTGTTGAGTGTTAATGTCTTCTCAACGTGATTTCTAGATCTTTGCTTCTTCAATGTTGTTCAGTATAGCTCAATCTAAAAGTGAAGTTATTTGGTTCGAAGAGTGTGGGTTTGATACAGGCAGATCATCGCTTAAATTAGAATTGCTGATTAACCTACTTTGCAATAGCTTTTGTGACGGTTTTGGCCGCCATTTTGATGAGTAGGTAAAATCTCGCATTTTAACAAGGATATACAGTCAGAAATCGATGTCAAGTAATTCACGGTAAATTCATATTCTGATAGAACGATGAATTGCAAACGTTGAAATTGGCCACGTTTGAGGGATCGATGTAGCTGATCTATGGAGCGAGTAGTCTCATGGAGGTTTTGGAGATTTTTGCTTTCTTTTTCTGAGAATTTAATATGAACCAGTACAAAATCAATTATGAAATCTGACAGTGAATCTGAATGTTAAGATGCACTGTAACAAAGGTCACTGAGCTTACAAGCCCATACAATTCATAGGAGACCAAAGGGCATATACAAACCAAAACAAATGCTTTTTAATCATCTTCGTTTCAACTTTTTCAATTAGCTAGCCCTTTAGCTTTACAATAAATGAGCAATTACAACAGGAAACCCAATTCATTTGAATCAAGAACATGAAAAATATCAAAATTGAAATGGGAGACGTCATGATTAGTGTAATCTGGAAGAGAGAATTCTTGTTTCGTAGAAAGACGTTATTCTGTTATTCTATTCTAATAGTACAAAAACAAGATGCCACAATACTGTCAAGACAGAAAAATCTAAATATGTTCTGCAATGTCCAGTTTAATTGAAGGATGTTGAAATAGTTCAGCATTTATGTGAATCAAATCAGTTTGAGGGATTTTTGCATTCTATTTCTGCGAACTATGAACTCACTACTACAAAGTCACTGATACTTTATAAAATCTGACTGAATCTGAATAAATATCACTGTACGTAATAAAGGTGTCGACTGAGCTTGAAAGCTTTATAATTCTCAGGAGACTGAAGGGCAAGAGTTTTTTCGAACACTAAAGCAAATACTATAAAGTTTGATCTATAATCTTTATTTCAACTTTTTCAACGAAATGCAATTTATGCAATCTTTGTTTGCCTATTACCACAGGAAGCCCATTTGAATCAAAACGTCGAAAACAAAGTATTGGAATTATTATTATTTATTTAAATGGGAGCTTGGCTGTTAGGTACCTAATTTGTATATTATAACGAGGGGTCAAAATATGCAAATGAGTCACTCACTCACTCGCAAATTGTTTAACTATGCTACAGCGCATGCTCAACGTAATTGACCGCAGGCCGAAAGTAATGCTGGCTTTGGGTACGAGATTGAAGGAAATTTGATTTCGGGACTCCTGTGTTTATTTTCAAATAGCTTCGATGGAGCATCGACATTTGCTCCAATTCTTCAGTCGATTGTACGTGAAACTTGCGTTGAAAGGCGATCTAAAAGGCGTCTTTAAAGAATGGCTGTATTTGATTATTATCTTGGAGTGCTGAAATTCAAGTTGTGACTCCCCTGTGAGTTCAAATTGTGGTGCCTCCGAAGGATACTAGCTTGGAAATGGACAAGAAATTGTAGTAATATTTTGGCATTCAAGAAGAACAACAGTGTTTATTCCTACTTTCTTTTTATAATTGTTTTAGTATCCTATTCAGTTGACTCTTACAATATGCGTGTCTTTTAAAAGATTATTTGATGTGAATTTGATGTGAATTTGATGAGCATCTGAAACACAAACGTCTACCAATCAAGTTCACTTTAAAGAGATTTGAGATTATTTTTGTAAAGTATCTGAGCAATCTCAATATTATTTCAGAGGAAGTCAGGTGAAAGATCTTGTAAACGTCACCGCGTGAAAGTAACTTTAATGAAATGACGCAGATGATACAATTATCTTCCTTTTTTAACATATGCCTGCGTAAAAGAAATGAAATCGTTTTCTCAACCATTTTAGGCCGGGAACCAAATCATATACTGATTTTATCACGAAGACATATTTCAAAGCCTGTAGAGTTTACTACTTGTGCTGTAGAGTTGCACGAGCGCTCAAAGTGCTTGCATGCGAGTCACATGCTACCGCCAGTTAGAAAACGTATATCGTGTCAGTTCGTGTGCTCCGTGTGCAGATAAAAGTATTGAATTCATAAAAGTAAAGGTAAAGCACTAATTTAGCGTCGGTAGTTCCTTCAGCTAGAAGATGGTTTCCCCGGAGGGAGTTCTTCGGGGTCAAAACGCTAGGGATGATCGTCGGAAACCTCCAAAACGTACCCTAAAAAATACCCAAATGCCAAAATTTTCGACCCTAAAAAATACCTAACAACTCAAAAATACCCCTAAAAATACCAAAAAATCAAACAAAAAACTAACAAAGAAAACAATCGAACAGCACTAATTCAAAGTGTCGTTGTTTATTTCTTCATCAAATTCACCTCGAGATACTGTTAGAGATCAATCGTCATAAACACTTATTTTGTACCCCTAAAAATACCATCTTTTCTGAAAAACCTTGGATCTTCTCTGACGACCCCTAAAAAATACCAAATCGGCGATCTCAACCCCTAAAAAATACTACGATCATCCCTAGCACACCAATAAAGTACCCCTCCCGGGATGGTTTCCCAGGAAGTCGACGGTGCGCTCTTTACCCCCCTCTCTCCTTCAATGCTTTGTTTTAAGGGTATTTAAAGCTACTTAAAGTTACACAGAATGAACATTTTAATCTTAAAGAATAATCAAAACTTTACGATATGTAGAATCATACTGCAACAAACGAACATAGTTTCAAAGTGAATCACAATAAACGCGAGTCAACAACGGAGTAGGCGCTCCAGCAAGCAACAGCAAGCCGAGTGGGCTGGTATGGCTTTCATTTGTTCTTCATATATGCGAAAGACGTGACAAGGAAATACAGCAAGAAAAACGAATGTTTTAAAAACATTTTAAAAACAACAGAAAACAAACAGAAATGAATTTTATTTTGTAAATATGAAAGAACGGAAAAGCTGAAAGAAGGCTTAACGCTATTGTAATCAATCATTTACAAGGATGTTACTCACGGACTTAATGTACAACTAGGGAAGTCCAAACGGTAATACAAATTATTAACTACATTTTCTCTAACACGATAAAGTACTCCAAGTTGTATCTGTTATGAGGGTCAAGCCAATGATACACGGTTCAACATTTGTTGAGCAACATCATTCAAGAATAGACCTAATCTATCGTGTGACAATGTTTTCCCAATTCACCGGAATGATTAGGTATTTTGTTGAAACTCACCGGAATTTCATCGTTAGTCTCTTAGGATGCTCGCATATATTTTAAAAGTAAAAACATGAATTTTTTAGAGGTTTGTTGAAGGTGTATCATGGCAAGTTGAATGTTGAAACATGTTAAACGATCACTGATGTTGGGGGAAATTGGGGCATTCTATTCGTGCAAGTTGCTAAGTTGTTGTTTGTTTGGACAGTGGACAGCTGATCACTGTGCACCATAGGCTTATGTGTTTGTAGGACAAAGAAGGAATAAAACCATTTTCAGATTTTCATTTTATATTCTTATATTTCAAAACGTTTAGCTCAAGCAAGTTCTAAACCGCACTTCACATTCAAGCCAAAGAAAGAGACTACAGCATTTTATGGAGAGAATGTCAATTTTACATGGAAATTTTCAGACCATCTTTTGCACAAGGTGACATTCGGATTATATACCACCATGTTTGACACGTTAGATACGCAATTGTTGACAATTGACAAACTTCTCAATGGTACAGTGAATGTAAAAATGCTTACTGATAGCGACAAAGCCAAAGCTTATGCTGGCCGTATAAAATGGGCTGGTGACTTGGACAACATGACAGTGACTGTTGAGTTATTACAGATAGATTATAAAGACAAGAAATTCTTTGGATTGGAGGTACGAATTGAGTATTATCATGTTGCTTGTTAAGTTTAGTACATGCATGATTTTACTTACTGTATTTTTAGCTTGAATTTAACGACGAGGATTACACGATGATTGTGAGCCACACCAAACTTATTGTAAAGGTAACGCCAAAAAGTTGCTTTTATTCTAGGCAGTAAGTTCACGCTTTCACTAAGTTTTCCATTAATATTTGGCAGGTTCCATCAACATTTGAGTCTAGCCCTGGTACGATATTTCTTCTACTAGGCGAAACTGCAGAGTTTCCATGGAAATACCATCTTAATGAAGAAGACAAGAAGACTTTGACCACTGTTTCATTTGGTGTTTATCGTAATAAAACCCAGTTTGAGGAGTTATGTAACATTGAGGTATGTTATGGGCCCGGGGGTGGGGTACTCCCTATATTTGTGTGCTAGGGATGATCGTCGTATTTTTTAGGGGTTGAAAACGCCGATTTGGTATTTTTTAGGGATCGTCAGAGAAAATCCAAGGTTTTTCAGAAAAGATGGTATTTTTTAGGGGTACAAAATAAACGAGACGATTTTTTTTACTTACGTACTGCCTTATTATTAGAACACCGTTAAAATCATTTTAAGTATTTTTAGGGGTATTTTTGAGCTGTTAGGTTTTTTTAGGGTCGAAAATTTTGGCATTTGGGTATTTTTTAGGGTACGTTTTGGAGGTTTCCGACGATCATCCCTAGCGTTTAATTTTGACCCCGAAGAACCCCCCCGGAGGGGGGGGGGGGGGTTATGGGAGTCATATTCCGTGTACATCTCCGTATACTGACCCTGACCTTATCAAACAAACCAACACAAAGGATCCAATGTGATCTTATTTACATGCAATACCCGAGTTAAAGAATAATTATAAAAACCATTTCTTGTATACTACTCCCCTCAGGACACCCTATATCTTTACCAAATGCAATCACTTAGACAGAAGTAAGCTAAATAATGCCAGCTCTGTCGATAAAATATACATGGTTATCTAGTAGCTAATATTGTCTTATCAAGAAAATGAAAATTTTGTCATTATATATGGCAATATTTATTTTCGTCATTATATATATGGCAATTGCGCGTCAAACGTGGCGCTAATCAAATATGGTGGCAAGGAAAAAGCTCAACGTTGAAGGAGGAACATGATAGAGAAATGAAAAGGAAAATTCAATTTTTGGATACAGTGGGGTACTTTGAAAAGTTGGCGCAGCTTTGTCATGCTTTACAATAAATCATTAGAAGATAATCCATAGATCTGGAATTAACTTGCTGATTTACTAGTTTATGATGATTTTTGTAGGTTAAAACTGGTAAAGCTATTTGCACAGGGAAACGAAAGGCGAGGATTGTTCATTCGGAACCGAAGCAAAAGGTTTCCTTTCAACTCAGTAGAATTGGACTCCGCGACGAAGCTACGTATGCTATTCGTCTTGGTGGAACATGGCGATCCATGGAGAATCAATCTAGCCTTGTTGTTCAAGGTATATCATAAATTAGGATCAAATTACTCCAATCTAAGCTACTAAGGACATTACAAGAAGAATAGAAATGCTTCCTCACTGAAGAGGAAATTTCGATTTTGCCAGTCTTACGGAACTGAAGAAAAGAAGCCGATTTATCAATTTTAATATTCTAGCTACTTCATTTAAGGGTGCTGGGACATATTTCGTTACTAAGCAACGTGGTTGCTATGTTGGCTGTAAAAGCGAGTGCCAGAGCTCATTGACGTCTTCGATTTTACGATTTTTTGAGAAAATGTCACTTTTGGAATGCCCCCGTTTCTTTGGGTCTCCGCGCCGGATAGCGGTCTTATAGCGTGACCACAGCTCCTTTCGATCGAGCAATCACCAATCGCCGACCACCATTCGCCGTTCGCCCCGTCAACCTTTTTTGAAATAGCTATATACATTAACGATGTATCATTTTTTGTGCAGAAACTCCTAAGTTCACCAAAGAACCAGTGGCGAGTTTAACAGTCAATGAACACGAGAAATTGAACCTTTTATGTCAAGCATACGGGAAACCTACACCAATTATCACATGGTACAAAGATGGTCACGTGATCCAAGCAAATATCATTGGTGCATACTTAGTGAATAATGCACGCAAAGAGGATGCTGGGAAGTATTATTGTGTGGCTGAAAACGAAGTGGGTAACGTCACGTCATCGTCAGCAGTTGTGAATGTAAATTGTGAGTATAAACTGTTAACTGTCAATGGACGCGGTTTCACCAGAACATCTAACTCTTAACAATGGTTCGTGAGCGCCATGTTAATTGAGTTAAATGTTCCAATGGGATCCCTGCCATTAACAATCAATATGTACAACATTGCTTGTCATGTTATGGAAACGAACGCTATATTAATATTTTTTGCTCATGAGTCGAGGTGTTGCAATAGATGTATTACTTGCATACGGGGCGACCCTCCCACTCGACCCAATCCCCCCGAGGTTAGAACCCTAGCACAGGAAACCCATTCCTCGGATGAAATCCCGAAAATGGAGCTACGCAGTAGCTTATGTATTTATAGGCTAATTAGGGACACGAAGGAATGATAGTGATTATATTTATCCCGTGAAAAAAGATAACTATTTACTGAGTATTAGTTGGTAAAGAACAAAAGAAAACAGTGGGCCGGTACTTCAGAGCCTAGTACTAACTATCAGTTTGACAATATTTTCACTGATCCGAGTAAAATTACTCTAGTGAATGGATCAAATTGAAGTAAGAACAACTCATTTTACTTTTATTAATAATGATATAATTTGCTCTTCTGGACAAATGAAAAACTAATGCAATAAAATCCAAGGTGGTTTCTTTAGAAATCCAAACTCAACTCCAAAATCTTTGTAATGTTTAAACAGGAACGTTTTATTTTTTCTGTCAGCATTGCCAACACAGGCCCCTTCAATGTTGTACTCTACTATAAATATTGGTAGGGAACACCCAAGTATCACGCCGGCTACCAAAGCGTCAAAAGCAACATGTTTTGCCTCAGGTATTCTTTCTATTTTACAGCAAGTATTTGCTTTTGCGAATTACAGGTCGTGGATGTAGTGTTTGCAAGAATGCAACCCTTCCCCAGCTCGCTCTTCTCGCACTTAACTTTGTTGTAGTGGCTGCAGGTTTAAAACTGTATACGTATATTCGACTGAAATAATGTTTCTCATGCTTTAGCATCTGTTCGTCACCCACACTTAAATGGTCTTGTATGGCATGATTGGGTTCAAAATAAGTTGATTAACCATCATCATATCAAGGGCCTACGGCACGGAAAATAGGAAAATATATAATCTCATTTCACGGACGTGTATGAGTGATATTTTTTCTGAATAACAAGGGAAAATTCTTTGTTCATCCATACAAGAAAAGCTTAAATATATATTTTTTGGTTTATGTGGATATTGTTTTTAGAATTCACACGAAATGCAAACTCAACAAATGTGCAAAAGATGCTGTTTACAGTTCCAAAAATATTACTCCTAGCCCAAATACGACAGCTTGCAGTCGGCAAATTAAAGCAAAAGCTTTTTCTGTCCTTCATGTTAAAATCAGCTCAGTTCCAAGCGAAAAGATACTGAGTTTGCTATTTTGAATATATGAAAGAAGCACAGAATTCCCGCCATCGGGTGTGAAGACGCGCGCGTCCGCCGTGACAGAAAGCGCGGGATTGTTTTGCTAATTGTTTTGATTTGTTTTGCTAGGACAAAAAAAGTTTTTCTAAAGTTTTTTTTACTTTAGATTTTTGGCTATTTTTCTTTAGAATGGCTCCTAATTTCTTACAAAGTGATGATATCTTTATTTGCATTGACAATTTCTGTTCCTTGCAAGTGAAACCGGAAGTCAACTGTACGAAGCCAGTCAAAACCGGCGATTTTTTCTTTTTCGAATTTACCAACGAACATTTTTTGAAATCGGCTGGTCAGCCATATAATAAATAAGTTATTGTCCGAGCTTGTTCGGTCCGGATAGAAGGATATTTGGTCTCGTTCTTTTTTGCGTTTGTACGGACCGCGCCTATCGGCTCGGTCCGTACCTGGACGCAAAAAAGAACTCGACCAAATATTCTTCTATCCGGACCTCACGCTCGGTCAATAACATATATATACACATTAATAATCTTATCTTATATTTTTACTTGTTTTCGTAGGCTTGATACCACTGTTGCTGACTGTTGCTGGGATTCAAGTCTTTGTTCACTTTGGGGTTCTATAACTAACAATAGAAAACTCTTTGAATAAAAAGGATACTAGCTTAACAAATCCTCAAAGACTAACTAACAATACAAACTCTTTGAATAAAAAGGATACTAGCTTAGCAAATCCTCAAAGACTAACTAACAATAGAAAACTCTTTGCATAAAAAGGATACTAGCTTAGCAAATCCTCAAAGACTAACTAACAATACAAACTCTTTGAATAAAAAGATACAACCTTAGCAAATCCTCAAAGACCAACAATACAAAACTCTTTGAATAAAAAGGATACTACCTTAGCAAATCCTCAAAGACTAACAATACAAAACTCTTTGCATAAAAAGGATACTAGCTTAGCAAATCCTCAAAGACTAACTAACAATAGAAAACTCTTTGAATAAAAAGGATACTAGCTTAGCAAATCCTCAAAGACTAACTAACAATACAAACAAATATATAATGGTCATTGAAATGGTAATCGATATTTATATATGACTCCAAAATCTGCCATGTTGCGTCCTACTATTTCACACCATTAGCATGCACTTTCTAAGCAGTCGTTTCCCTTTCATAATTCCCTCTTGCATGATTCTAATTAATTAATAATCACTCCACTATTAGTCATCACCATTTTATTTTCGTTGTTCAAAGTTTAAGCTTCTCGATGGAAAATCGAGCAATATTTCACACAGGTCACAGGTATTTTCGAAAAGATCACGTGAGATTTCAGTAGCGGTCAGATTTGTAAGTTTCAGTATATCAGAGCTAATATTACATCAGATTTGTTTTCAGAAAATAGTTTAGTTGATAAAAAAGGAGAGGTAAATAAAATGGTGTGTAAACTGTTACAATGCCAGAGACCATCACAGCCCAGTTATTTCTGAGGGGTTGGCAGAGATGACTCCTGAATCAACTGCTGCGGTTTCCTCCGTCTTCAATTCCTGCACCTCTGTAGTTGCTTCCTCGTTGCTGGTGTTCTTGTTGTTGGCAGTGATATGGTCATGACAAACACTTGCGTCATCCTCCAAAGATAACTTCTCTGATTTCTTGACATTCAATTCCAACAAGACTTCAACTTCATCAACCTGTACTTCTGGCTCTTCAGCTGCTTTTGGTGCTTCCATGCCGGTTGTCTTGTCATCATCATTGCTGTTATAACTACAGATGGACAGTAGTTCCAACAGCGACTCTCTTGATGTCTTTTTTCTCATGACCTTTTCTTCGGCCATGTTCTTAATCTGCGTCTCTGACTTTGAAGCTGGTTGTAATGCTTCACTGATGTCCCCATCATCGATGCTGTCATAGCTACACATGGATAAGAGATCTAAAATGGATGCGCGCTTCTCATCATGACCAAGTGAGATTTCATTGTCATCCATTTTTATGTCATGCACTGTTGGTTTTAGTGCTCCTTTTGATATTTGCCTATTGCTGGTGTTCACGACGTTAACCTTGACATGACTAGAGCTGGGCGAGATAGATTTCTCTACTGACTTGCCATCATCCAAAGACGACTCAACAGTCTGGTCCTCGGGCATACCCTCAGTGTGCAGCTTGTGCAGGCTGGAGTCCGCTGATCTATGGATAATTTTGGGTAAAGGAAAATTTTTCACAAGAGTACGTTTGAAAAGAAATCTCTGCCAAGGAGCCGCCCCTGTCAGCACGAAGAGTGGATATCGCTATCCGTTGGGTAAATCATTATCTAGTGGACAGTGGTAAAACGCCATCATTTTATCCGCTGGAAAAGGACTTTATTCAAAAGGTTAAGCCGGCCGCACACATTGAGAAACTGTGTGAGGAAACTGCCACTCGACGCACTTTTCTCACCGTGTGCTCTTTTTTGTTTAGTATTTTTGGCCTCGCGTAGCCAAAGATGCAACGTCTGCGACGAGAAATCGTCTGAGCTAAGTACCACGCGTGGCAGTTTCCCCACGCAGTTTCTCAACGCAGTGGACATTACTGAGTCTGCATATACTGCTTGTGCTTATGCTAGCTGTGAGAACCAGACTTAAGCCCGCGCCGCACCCATTGAGAAACTGCGTGAGGAAACTACCACGCGAGGCACTTAGCTCAGACGATTTTTCACCGCACGCTGCATGTTTGGCTACGCGAGGCCAAAAATATCAAACAAAAAAGAGCACACGGTGAGAAAAGTGCCTCGCGTGGCAGTTTCCTCATAGTTTCTCAACGTGTGCGGCGGGCTTAAGACAAACGATGTTTTCTACGCAAAGGATGAAAAGTTTCACCGGAGAGGTGAGGGGAAGCGAGAGACGCAACTGAATAAATTACCTCGCTTTCTGATTGGTCGAACATCAGTGCTATCCAAACCGATGTTAAGTGCAGTTGAAGGAAATTTTATGGATTTCTCGTGTGAGAGTCGGATTGGCTCAATTTTAGTAAAAATGAGAGAAATTCGATTGTTCTAGAATGTACAAGATTTTTTTTTTTATTATTTTGGCTGAGAACAGCAAAAACTTTGATATTGAATTGTGACTCAAGTGTAGCCAATTCAGCTTCGCCAAAGCGTGCAGTATACGCGTATCAATTATAATTCATTCAGTTGTCTCACCTCCCTATAGTTGTAAACATTCCTTTTTGCTGATAAAAATTTCCACGTGCATAATTCGATTTTCCCGCCTAATAATTACTGTTAACCAATCAGAAAGAAATTCAGAATAATTATGCTGATCTTGTGTCTCTTGGTAAACCAGACTTCATAGAGGTCAAGGTAAGGAAAAGGTTTGATTGCCAGTGGGGGTGGTGGCATGAATGATAATCATAACTGTGGGCCAGGGGCGTAGTGAGGACCTTGGAATTGGGTGGGCACCCATGGAATTTTGGGGCGACCAGAATAAAAAAGTAGACAAAAAAGAAACCAAACGTTTTTATTTATTCAATCTTTAGAACGCAATTTCAAAAAATTGGAGGGGGGGGGGGGGGGGCGTTTTGGGAGGGCATGTGAAAGTTTTGGGAGGAGGCGCGAGGAGCTATAGAGGAGAGGGGAGGAGACGAGACGAGATGAGGGAGAGGAAAAGAGAGGAGAGAAGACTAACGTACCATAGTTAAAACACCTGATTGCCTCTGTTCTACATATTTTAGGGAGTGACGTACTGTGGTGAGTCCAAAGCGTCATCACTAACGATGTCCAGTGTACCATGGCATCATGAGGTAAAGTAGAAATATTTGACCGTTTTCTGGTGACGATTTTATTAGCACAATGTATGCCTCCACTTGAGGCCCATGAGAGAGCCGTGTCTCTCAAGTGTGCACCATTCGACGGCGTGTGTAGTATGTTTACGTTGGCCCGCAGAGTTTGCCTAGATTTGGAAATAGAAGGGACATTTAAGGAGCAAGGATGGAACAGTTGGTTAGTGCGTGGCCTTTGGTCCCGAGTGCGATTCTCAGTTTGACCTCAAATCCTTGTTTCGACTTCTTTCCTTTCCGTGTAGCTTTAATTAGCTTTAAATACCGGCCCTTAAAACGGAGCACTGATGGAGAGAGGGGGACGCTTTTCATAAGGGGTGTTACACGCTGAAATTTCGTCCTGAAGCTTGTTCACGAGTAGTTCTACTTTTCGTGAAACCGTCTCGTGAAACTGACCCAGGGAAAGTTTCACTAAATGACCATGTTACACGGTGCAATACGTTGTGAAACGTGTCTCGCAACGGCCATTGAGGCAAGTTTCGGAGAAAAGTTTCAGCTTCAGTGCTTGTATAGTGTCAACCGTCCAACCTAAACAGTTTTCCATCAGTCACGTGAAATTATGTGTCTTGCCTCAGGTGATAGGTTTTGTTCAACAACTTGCTGACCTTCTACCCGACTATGATCTAGCTTGTGAACATGAACATTCCAACTGTCTATTGCTGGCAAATAAAAAGGTTGGTAAAACATGTAGAGAACTGGAGTACCAGAGCTATAACTTATAGTGATTCCTGCTACTAAAATATGAATATTTCGTGTTTTTACAAATTTTGTCGGCCTTTAATACAGAAAATGAAAGGAAAAGAAAAAAGAAATTGAATTAAAAAGAAAAAAAGAGAAAATTATTCCGACGAGAATCGAACTGACACGCGCCCTTTAGTTTAAAATTTAAGCAATGTTTGAATTTTTTTTCTTTTTTTCCAAAAAATGGACCATGCATCCAGACAAAGCGCTGAATCATCGCATGGATTTACGTTACGGCTGGAGATTTCGGCCCCATCCACGCTATCCAGTAGAACACAACGAGCTTCGCAGTCAAAGAGGGAGGAAACAGTCGGATCCTAGGCCGTAAATAACTGAACCTTACCACTAGGCTAGCTGGTCTACCGAGGGATTTGGAGAACAAAATAATCTTTTATATCTTGTGAATTGGCTGTCCATTGTTGTGTAAATTACGTTATCCCGTGGCGCAATGGTTAAGTTGAGCGCACTTCAATCTGAAGGCATGGGTTCGATTCCTTGTTAGGGCAATCTTTTTCAAGTCTTTTTTTCTTCTTCTATTTTTCTTTATTTCTTTTGTCTTCATTATCTAACTTTCTTTTCTTTTCTTCTTTTTTTTCTTTTTCTTTCTTTCTTTCTTTTCTTAGAGAATTTCATGAACTTTTATTTTAGCGAGTTTTATTTTTTTCTCATGAAGTTTGATTCCTTGGAAAAAGTCATCTGGTTTCTTGGCTTTTTTCTCCTTTATTTATTTGTTTGTTTCCTAGCTTTTTCAATTCGTCTTTTTTTGTTTTCCCTTCATATCTCTATCTTTATTATAATTACATCTTTACGCTTTTTCAGTTCTTTATCAACAATAGTGGCATACGTGGATAGATTACACCAAATTCCATGAATTGGTAAGAATATATATGATTTTTAGAAAATCAGCGATGTAAATTGAACTAGAATAGGCTTCAGTGAATTGGCTACCATTTCACAAGGGCTTGGCTAGTTCTCTCGCACTGTTTGACCCTACTAGCAGTAACTGAATTCCCGTGCTTTTGCCGTTGCTTCTGGGCCATGACATTACAAAGCAATAGGCTATAAAGAAAGAAAACATTTTATAGATGTAATGTTAGCTAGTCGTGCGTGCGTTGTATCGAATATTTTACAATCAGTTACATAAACACTCAAGATACAGAGCACTTGAAATGGAGAGATACTCGCTACACCTCCAAGGCTTTCGTCGCTCGTGCTTGAAAGTTCCATGAGAGACGCGCGCACATTTTCTATTGCCCAAAGAAAGGTGTTCTACGTTTCTCATGTCGTCTTTATAATTTATGCTAGATGAAAGCCTACGAGGAAAGTCAAGGCTCAGCCACGTTTTCCTCGATAGATTACATGACGGTTACACCAGAATGGGCTGTGTTTGGTGACCAACACCGAGGATTTGATCCTAGCTCAAGAAACTCGATGGTACAGAAAGAACAGGGAAGATATCAGTGGTTGCTAGTGGTAATCACAGTGACGCCACTGGTTGCTTAGGCTACCTAGGATGACGTCATTGGTTGCTATGGTAACTGTACTGAGTTTGGTTATGGAAACCAAGAGCATGTTTGAAGTTGTTCGTAAAACTTGAAGGTCATCGGTGTGACATTACAAGCACTTACAAGAACTTGCACAATGATAGAATCTCTCACTGACTGCGTAGAATAAAGTACGTTGTCGAGGAGGAGAAAAAGAAAACACCAAGCCAAGATTATATGAAAAATCCATTTCTGCCCTAGGACCGAATTGTAATAAAATACTATTGTTCACATTCTTAACGTTGTGCACTGTTAAGATTAAGGAGAGTGGAAAACTCTATGGCCCAAAAATCGTGACCAAAACCAAAGGCTATAGCCCAAATGCTATGGAAAATACGCAAAAAATTCGCCCAAATCGACCTAATTAAATGTCTATGTATAGCATGCAAAAGGTCAAATAGGCTCAAAACCACATATCAAACTTATTCTTTATATCAATGAACATTTGCTAAAGCTAGAGTCCAGGCCCTCACGAAATTCTTTTTGCTACTGCGCTTGCATTTTCGTTTATATTTATTTCCTCGAGTACTCTTTTTTGCGCCCTCAACTGTCCATTCCCTTCCCTAAGTGAAGCAACATCTATCTCACTGTAGTAGATTTTGAAACTGTATGGCTTCCCATTTTTCCATTTATCATACAATCTTCGCAGGCTACTCCCCCCTTTACCAGCGGCCGGTATTTTTTAAACTTGAGCTTTGATACAATTTATTATTCTGCTATTTACTAAAACACCTCTAAGGCCTGACCGATCAAGTAGCTCTTTTACCATCGCCTCCAAAGCAGATTCGTAGCTCATTCCTTCTTTTTTCATGCGGTTCATTTTCTTGGATAAAGTGTAAATTAGCCAACTAAAATGCAAACAATTTTTTAATGAATTTTTTCAACAAGGAACAGGCAAAATGGACATAATTTTGAACTTACTTATTGATCTCGTGTGTAAATATTGGTGAATTGCCACCAGAAAACCCTTGATTTTCTTCGGAGTTTTCGTCCCCTGCAGTGTCAACTAGGGTAACACTTGATAGGAAGCTTAAGGTCAAAATTACTAACCATATACCTTTTGACCGCATTTTGCCGTAGTTTAATTTCGCTCAATAATTGCGTATTTGGTATCAAAAGACGCCTAAAATAGTGAAGTATTCGAATTTGGCGGTAGGTTATTGAATTACACAATTACCAGAGGAGTCTGGGTTATTTTCTATCGTGTACCGTCACGCACTCATACATCGCTTTGTAAATTTTAGCTCCGATTAACCACAAAGAATCGCAAAAGGCCGTGGTTTAATTTTATTATTTTTTCTTGAAATACTAACTGATCTATTCCTTTAGCATTACTTTATCATATTCCGTTGGTAGGTTTTTGGATTTCTTCAACACTAAAGAGTAATTCACAAAAATATAACAGAAATCGTGCTATATGAAGCGGTTTGCGGCCTGTAATACGAGCCTCAAATACGCGATGCGTGACCTTTCGTACTTTTTGTTAAGCGTAAGTTTGATATGCACATATTGCAAAATTGTCAAAAATGGCCCTAAACCAGGAGCCCATTACTAGGAGCGTACAACTCACGTACATCGCTTTAGAGTAATCGTTTTCACAGACCAGCTTTATTTAGAACGGATATGCAAACAAAGAATGCTACCGTAGCCAATACCGTAGTCTGTCTTTTACATGAGTATCTCCTCCAAAAGAACAATTACAACTCCTGATTTTTTATTCCATATCTTTACTGATCGCCGACTTCAGCTTTAGCACTAGACTACAAGTACCTATATTAATATGCATCCTGCAGCACGACTGCAGTGTTTCATGGGTAAATACACTAAGTAATGATGGATAGGGAATAAAAAGGATTCGGAAAACGAGGAATGACAGATATAAGCAAGTAAACAACATATTAAAAATATTGAATTATGCCTTTGCGGACCTCTTCGAAAATGCTTAATTTTACGCGGGAAATATGAATCTAAAAATAACCAGGTCTGAGAAAAGGATCTCTCAAGATCAGGGTCCTAGTTGTACGCTCCTAGTGATGGGTTCCTGCCCTAAACCTAAGGCTGCTAGGCTGCATCTTTCATTTAAACTTACACTTTATTCTACCTCAGTGCTCAGTATGGTGTGGTGAGAAAAGAGTATACCACGTGGAAGTGGAGTGGTATGGCTGGTCTCACCACATTTGGACGTCATCTGTGCATCTATTAGAGTACCGGAAAAATGAAAACTTGTTTTATACAGGTGCGGATACAGGGGAGGTGCGTTGGGTGCGGATGCACCCCCCTTTTGGACGACGGTTGAAAATATTCTTGAATATAATATAGACATTTTTCACCAATCGTTTCTGGGTCGGGAAGGCTGTGGTAGTATTTGTGGCGGGAAAACCAGCACACCACGCGCGTCTGTTACTTTAATCGTTTTGGGGCCGGGAAGCCTGTGGTGGCGGGAAAAATCACACGCGCAAAAGGCAAAGGCTGTTTTACTTCGAAATCCCGGGGAGTGGTTACCAGTCTCCCGAGCCATGTATCAAGCGTTCGAAGGTGCGTCCTCTATCACCCCTCTCCATCAGTGCTCCGTTTTAAGGGTATTTAAAGCTATTTAAAGCTACACGGAAAGGAAAGAAGTCGAAACAAGGATGTGAAGTAAGTCACTTGAGATCGAACTCGGGACCTCTCGCACCGAAAGCCGCGCTCTAACCAACTGTGTCATCCTTGCTCCTCCTGATCCTGCGCGCGTGCTTTGTAAGTTTATTATCAATATTTCGTTTTGAAAAATAAACGCACCCCCTCTTTAAAAAAGCTGGATCCGCCCCTGAAACTCTTTGAATAAAAAGGATACTAGCTTAGCAAATCCTCAAAGACTAACTAACAATAGAAAACTCTTTGCATAAAAAGGATACTAGCTTAGCAAATCCTCAAAGACTAACTAACAATAGAAATTAAACTCTTTGCATAAAAAGGATACTAGCTTAGCAAATCCTCAAAGACTAACTAACAATACAAACTCTTTGAATAAAAAGGATACTAGCTTAGCAAATCCTCAAAGTTTAACCTTGTAACTTCTGCTTTGAATGATCTTAAGTCGAATTTGATTAACTTATTACTGCTAATCGCTAACTAAAGTTTGGCGGAGCGGGAACTGGACCCCAATTGCAAACGAGTATCGATATTGAAACCGTTGGAACGTTCGTTTGACCAAAGATAAAGCATTATAACAGCTAGAACAGAGGCCAGAAAGGTCAAAAACAGAGGAAATAATGTGACTTCAGAGCTTCAAAGGATTGACTGCAGATAAGTACAATTTTTAACTTGATTTATTACACATAAACACAACGACTTTGTCCTAGTGCCCTTGATTATTCTATCTCCTTGACTTTAAAACAAGGTGAATAATTTTGATATTTGAGAGACTTGAGGTATTCCGATGTATCTATACTGGCAGTACTACGTTAAGGGTGTGGCAGTGCATGTGAAATGAAAAGGGCATACATCATTACACCAAATAGGATTGGTTGGTAGTGATAGCATTGTAGAAAACGGTTATTTTCAGTAATTTTGAATTTAATTAAAGCCATTAACATAAAACTGGAAGTACTAGGAATAGGGTGGTGCACTATAGTCAGTTAGGTAGAAGGAACAGTACTTGTAAAGAATTATCACATTTCATGAAACAGCTAGTTAATGCAACAATTGTATTTGATTTTAAATGAAAATTAATTCCACGTGTGTAAAACTGGAAGTATTGATTTTTGGGCGCGACGCTACATCAGAAATTAGTCAGCATGTTGTCTTTTATCATCATGCCAATTTCCATGCTTGCAGCAAAAAACTGAACAATTCTGCACCATATTCTTGCACTATTACCAGGGCAACATCTCTAATTGTCTGCAACGTTAACATCTAGACTAGAATCTACAGTAGACTAGAGTCTGCTCTAGACTAGATTCTAGACTAGAATCTACACTATATATAGACTAGAATCTAGTGTAGACGAGAGTCTAGAGAAGAATTTTAAAAGGAGGCAAAGCGCTCTATATGTGGGATGCTTAACAGTTAAGCAAAAACTTCCAAGAAATCTTATTAAATTTGGCTCTTTGTACCAAAGAAAAACGGTCTTCCTTTGCACAAAGTCTAAAACCAGAAAGTTCCAAATAGAACTAGAACTGGTTTGCGAACAGGTTTGTTCAACTTTCCCAGTACTTTTACTGTTTTTATTGGCTAACTGCTATCGAATATAAAACTGGTTTTAACCGGTTTGGTAGGTGGTTGAATCCACAGGGTGACCGTTTTCTCAAATCAGATGGCTAAAATAGGAATGCTGCCGGCGCTCGCTCGCTGAGGCTCGCTCGCTTGTCAGCAACTAGATGGGATCCCTGTGTTTTCGTGAACCAATTCGAAGGATCGTTTCCATAGTAACTAGAGAACACTTCCAGATTGAACTTAGCTATGTAAGAGTAGATGTAATAGACGAATAAACGCTGATAACATTCTCTTGGACTGTATTTTGTATTACTGAATAAAAGTGTATTATGTTAAAGTGCGCAACAGGGAATTTGA
Source organism: Telmatactis stephensoni (assembly GCA_029948255.1). Taxonomy (NCBI): domain Eukaryota; kingdom Metazoa; phylum Cnidaria; class Anthozoa; order Actiniaria; family Isophelliidae; genus Telmatactis; species Telmatactis stephensoni. The sequence continues at coordinate 198,923 of JALIZF010001359.1, read as the reverse complement.
AGGAAACTACATTATTATACGAGATTTTATGAGATTGAATAAATCCTGCAAATATTGATCAATGAATTTAATTGTGCTGAAGTCGGTCAAAATCTATGTTTAAACAATAGTTCTTACCGCTCCGAACAGGTACAGATCTAAAAATCTTTGGCTTTGTCAATCAGTTTGAGTCAAGTTTGTCTGTGTACCTTTCAACCATGAAAAGATCTGAATTTTCATATGTCAGAACCACCATGGTTTAGCAACTCCTGAGTGATTCTACATCTCGTAAATCATCTGCTCTACTCTGTGATCGCGTAACATTACAAGTAAGCATTACCAGAAATAAGAGACATGTTCATGAACGCTCATGCACAGAAGTAACAGTAATAGCCATGATATCGTAGTAGAAAATGTACGAGAATATTCACTTTTTTCCAAATATTTAGCGAACAAGCGTTTCTTGTAATTTTGCAGGACTAATAAAATCGATAAGACTTGAAATCACACATCTATTTGCGATGCTAACTAAAATTATGTTTTACGTGGTTCCATGAGTAGCATGAAGTTTGCTCTTCATCTCAGTAGGATCCCCATACATCTTCTGTAAAATTCCCAAAGTGATCCTTCCTCATTTGGATTTTATGAATTATCATTCATTATTATTTTATGAATTATTTCTGGCAATGCGGAAAGTTTCAAAATATGGACTTTCATGAAAATGGACAGAATGTTCTGAGCTGTCGATTTCCTTAGCGATCATAAAATTTAGGTCAATGGTTGGGTCTTTAATTTGACTCTTTAATGTCTTTTACATGTAAGCTAACTCAGGTACTGTTTTGGGGGGAGGGGGTACTCAGGCATCATCGGACGGGTCAGCCTGAATAGCAGACGGTCGAAGATCATAACGGGCAATGTCCGACTATCTCGGATAATTGTCTCAATGCTTTTTACTGAGCAATTTTTCGAGTTTTGGCTGGAACGTTGCCCAAATTAAACGTGCCCCCATTAATGTTGAGGACTAGTAATGGAAGCTTAATTTACCATCCATAACTGAAGTACGTACGATGCCCACTGACTGCTGCGTCATGCATTAAACATAACTGATTAACTTAGTATTTCAATCTATTAGTTCTTTCATCGACCTACAAATACTTCACTAATATAGCTATCTTTTCATGCTTTTGTTGCTTTTACCAGTTGCTGCACCTCATTTAGTAGTTACACTTGGCAGTACATCAGCTGGAGTGGCTTGCACTGCTGATCTTGTCATTACTCATGCTTCAATGACCGTCGCAGAAAAGAAGTTGATAAAGTAGGTCCAAGCTGTGCACGACTTATCTCTTAGTATTGCCGCACATTTGCTGAAATAACGAATAACTTGTTTATTCCTTAGGTCTTATGAAATACAAATCAACAGAAATGGAAGTTTTAAATCTTGGAGCGTTTTTTCTGATCCACTAAATTCTAGCCTCACGATTGGTGATGGTAAGAACTACACTGGTCACCACAACAAACTGTTAGAGCCTGGTAGTACCTACAATATTAGAGTGAGAGCTGTAACCAGGGCACAGAATGAGGTAAGTTTTAAGCTAATTCACTTTTAACAAAACCATGCAGGATGGAGGGATGTCTATCGTTTTAAGCTTTGAATTCATGTTCCACGTTCAGTTGTTGAATTAGACGTCACGAACGTCACTTAGCAAACGCGGGATCAGGTGGCGCGCCAGAGAAACACTCAAAGAGACGCGGGATGAAAGTAGCTGTCCAAAAAATTGTACCTTTTCCATATCGAACTACAACCCGTTTCACCACCCCAAGAGGAGAATTTACAGAGTATGATTTTGTTCTAAAAGATTGTTGTTTTCTCAGCTTTTATTACCGTCCTAACCCTCATATCAATCCTTTGGAAGTAGTACGACTGGCAAGCGATCAACTTATAAGCTACTATTTACAGAGGAAGGTATAAGAAAACATCAACTATCTACGATAATCTTCACCTTGCTTATGGCCAAACTTTATTATTAAAAAGATCAGACATAGTGAGAAATTCGAATCTTGCTATACACACCGAATCGAAATATGTCGGATGACGCAAAGGACCTGGGTCACGTTTCATGAAATCGAGGCTAGTCTGTCGTCTGCCGAGACTGATGAGATATCTCTCGAACATTGTTATATTTTTTAGTAGGTTTAGTTGAAATGCCATTGAAATCACGCTGACTGAAGTCCTAGGAGCCCAGTAGTCCTTCTGTTAGTAAACCATCCACTCTCAAAACAGACGAGCTTCGTTTCTGGCTGGAATGCAGAGATTCTTTGAGGGGACTTAAAACAAAGGCACACATGTACAGTTAGTCGAGAGGTGAGAAAACAAACATTACACGCCTCGAACCAGCTGTTGATATGTTGACTAATTCTCACAACAATAATGAGAAGGCATAACTTTAATTATATAAAGAGGTTTGCATTGATTCGAAGTAAAAAGCAAAATTAAATTAAAGCACATAAAGCATTGAAACAGCCCAAACAAGTAGTCTTTTGACTTAATGAATAATCAACTGACTGGCCCCAACTTTATGAAACTGGGCGGCTCAGGGCCGAACTTGTCTTCCGCAAAATTTTGATTTTTTGTATAGTGAAAAGTTCAAATTCACATTCTCTAAAACGTATGAATGCTGGGTATCGAGAATTTTGTGATCGAATTTGAATAATGATATAAACATGCGTCTCTCTTGCGTCACATGTACTTTCGCCTAAATAAGAGTACATAAAATTTTGTGGTGTTGGTCAACGAAAAATGATAACATTAAAAAGCTTTCGCGATCGTAAGCGTAGTTTCCCAGATAAAGCAAGGGACGCAACTACTGCAAATGATTGTGATGATACAACAACTAAGTTATGAATTAATGTAATCAAACCGCCAATGGCGAAGTAACTCGTGGATTGACCGAAATGACCACAGGAGGCCCAAACAATATATTTTAGTAAAATAACGAGTTTTCATTTGAAGACAAAAATCCAAATCAATAAATCAATAATTTCTTTCGCAAAGAAAGAGTCATTACCTATAAAAGAAAAAAAAATTGTTAAAGAGGAAAAAAAAGTGAAAAAAAGAATTCACCGTCAGGGATTTGAACCCCAACCTCTCGCATATGAAGCCAAGGACATATCCACTAGACCATCCAGAAGTTGTATGCTCTCGTCTGGTGAATTTTGTATATTTATTGTCAGAGTGTGGTTACAAAACAAATGCAAAAATGCTTCTCTCTGTGCTCTGTACAGTTTCTGTAGCAAAATGTCGCTATAAATATAAAAGAAATTACTTTACAAAACACTAATCCAATAAACTAACTCAATACGCCTAATTTTGTTGCTGTTTTCGGCTAGCGGACTCAAGGCCTTCAGTTCATGGCGCTCGGGACGGCGGCTTTCAAAATGTTTTCGTTTATCTACTTTGACTCTTGTGATGATAGAGTACCTACACTAAAAGCTTGGATTACTTTGATGTTACACTTGAAGAGATTTTTGTCGCTTGATAGTGATCAGTACAAAGTCTGGCTATCGACTATGTCTAAACTTGCTTCGGTACTTCGATGGTTTTACTCCTGAAATAGCTTGTACTTAACTACTAGGAATTTAATGATCTAAAAAGCTTCTTCTTTAAACGTCTGTATATCAGTTTTTCGTGTGTATTGAACATGGAGTGTTTCTAGTCAACGCTAGTCAATGCTATTTCAAACTATAATGTTCAGTTTGTATTCTAGAGCTGATGTGTTCTCCGGCACTATTATTTGACTCGGCTATCAAACTATTTATGTACATTTAATTTACGGCATATATAAGCTTAACTGACACGTTTATCTGCCTTAATAGTAACGACAGTAAAACTCATTGATTTTCCTTCCTCTAGCTAGCGATTTTGAAACATATGTTCTGTATAGTTCTGTATATTTCTGTTCTTAACAAAATATAAATTTTCTCTAGTCTGATTTCTACATAAATCGTGAAAAGCAAATATCGTTGACCTGTGCGGGAGTCCTTCGGGAGTCCCGGAATAAAAAAACATATTTCCTTTAATCTCGTACCCAGAGCCCACATTACTTTCGGCCTGCGGTCAATTGCATCGAGCATGCGCAGTGCCATAGTGTTAACACATTTGCGAGTGAGTGACACATTTGCATATTCTGACCCCTCACTATAACTCGTGGATTTGCAATCCACGAGTTAAAAACGATTCTACGTCCAGAGCTGAGATATAACTCAATAGAAGTGATTCTATTCAGCTAATGATTCTATATAATGAAAAAGATAATAAGATTACGATCGGGAGTAGTCCTATACGCAGACGAGACTGGATTCTGATGCTTTAGTTTATCAGTAAAAATAACTCAATTCTCTAATTCTCTAGAATCTATTTAACTTTGCATTCGCTAACTTACAATAGAGGGATTTCATGGCAGCCATGTTTTTGGGCAAGTACAATAGAAAGTTTTTGAATGACAAAAGATTTCATTTCTCTTGGGAAAAAAGCTCTATTATTTTGACCATGGCTGCCATGAAATCCCTCTACTGTATCCTATTTATAGCGAATTATCTAGCGATTAATCGCATATCGATATTATACATATGTACTATGGCCCACGATTCTGGTTTTGATGGATGCGATCTTGGGTCTTTCCCCTTGTGGCTTTTCCCAATTGAACATTATCTGACGCCCTACCTATTACCTATATGGCGTCCCCAGGGGACTATTCTTGACCCAGTCCTCTTTCTGATCTATATCAATTTTCTACCACTTGCATTAATGATAGTACGATCAGGCTTTACGCTGATGATACCACCTTGATGTTCTCTGACTGTGGAATATCAAGCCTAAATACTCAAATGAATAATGATTAATTACAGTTATTAGCTAGCCTCTTGGCGCTGCGCAAATAAATTAAACTTACGATGAACGCGGTCATATCAGATTTTATGTTCGTCAGTTCTCGACAGAGAAATTCGTACCCTTGATGATTTAGATCTACATCTCTCGGTCAAGGCGGTCAAAGATTTAAAGCGCACCAATGAAACCAAATGCCTTGGTTTTATGTTGACGAAAATCTGACTTGGTGTTCTCATGCGCTAAAAAATAACAGCGAAATTCGTTGCACTGCGACTTCTAACGTCGGCAATGTTTTTGTCTTTTATGATCCGTCCATCATTCTTGGGGGCGGTGCAAGATTAATTTCACAAACTCGTTCATTGATTGGTTGATTTGTAATAAGCTCCGCCTCCAAACTTATTGACGGTTCAGAAAAAAACCAAATCAAACCAAACTTTGTAATTTGCTAGTCGCGATGCAACGATTTTGGCTGTAAAATCGCATGTAACCTAAGCATTCTAAAGAAGATACAATAAAACCAGTTTTACGTGAACTTTATATTTGCAAAAATATAAGGCAATAATTGAGCCTTATACTTTGATTATCGTTCCTTAGGCATTTTTAAAAAGAACTATAGTTTTGTAAGTTTTACAAAATCTAAAATATTTCAAAATACCAAAAGTTTATAGAATCAACATATAACTAATATTGTAAAATTCATGAAGCGCAAATAAAGAATTATTGTATTGTGTATATAGCTTGGGACTGCATTGACGAAACCATTGCAAACAAACTGCCAACTTCAAAATCGCGAAGCTCGCATTATCACAGGCGCCCCCATCATAGTGTCCGAACCCATAAAACCTTCAACGATTTAAAATGGATTCCATTATATAAGCGAAAGCAGACAGCGGCAAAAACCAGTCATAACATTGTAAAGGGTTCAGCGGGTCTCTGTCTAGCTTGACATATTCTTCAAATGTAAAAGACCCCTATATTCTCAGACGTTCTTCTCGCAATCTAGACATTCCAAAGATCAGAATGGGGAATGTATTCAACTCAGCTGGTGTAGAAAGGTGGTCATTGTAGAGAGGTGATCACTGTAGAAAGGTGGTCATTGTAGAGAGTGGTCATTGTAGAGAGATGGTCATTGTAGAGAGGTGGTCATTGTAGAGAGGTGGTCATTGTAGAGAGGTGATCATTGTAGAGAGGTGATCAATGTTATGAGAGAGAGTATACAGACTTAGGTGGTTATTATAGAGAGGTTATTTTCTCTTCATAATTTTTTTGATAATCTTTGTTGATCATGTTTCAGTATAATCACTATTAATCAGTCATACAATCTTAAATTTCTGCAAAACGTTTAGCATATCTAATATTACTACCTAAATAAAAAAATCGATTGAACTTATAACATCCTAAAAAACTGTTGAAATTCTAGATCCTAAAAACTGTTGAGTACTTCCTCAAAAATGTCTAATTTAACTTGAATGATTTGATATTCTTTGTTATAATCGTTGAAAAAAAAGGAATCCGTACGTAGCTTTTTGTAATCAACTGTATTCGTATCAAGCCAGCTCTTTGGACGTACTTGCTTACCCAAACGGAAACGGAAAAGGCCGATCTGAAAGATAAAAAATGTAAAACATAAAAATCAAATCGTATTTAATATGTTAGAGCGGCATACCAAACGTTTCGATCCATGTCTTGCTGTAATTTCCAAAGCAATCTTTGCCGAAAACATCCAAAGTCGCTTTATATACCAAAATTAGGTAAAGTCGTATGAAATCATCCAAAGTCGCCAAATTAAAAATCGCCATAAGTCGCCTGAAATGTTCTAATTTATGAACAACATCCGTTTAAACTTTTTAATAATTATACTTGGCTGTCACTTGCTTCAATTTTAATTGTAAGATAAAACTTACAGTCATTTCGGTCAAGCGAAATTCATCCGACTCACTGATCATGACGCCGAAAACGCGGGAAATTTAGTTAAAGTTAGCGACAAAGGCGCGCTTTACTAGTGTATATATGGATGGAATTTAAATCTGACCAAGATATCATATAAACAAAGAACATATCTACAAATTGTTCCACGAAATCGAGTCGTACATGAGCTCATAGCCGTAAAGGCGCGTAGCGCCTCGTCGCCTATCAGCCATGTACGACGAGATTGAGTGGAATAATTGTTTTATTACACCCACAACAACTGGATTGTGAGAAATGCAGAATTTTAACTATATTTAAGTTAAAAAAAGTGAAATAACCTCGGCGAAACGCTCCGCCATTTTGTTTACTTCTCTACTCACGGGATATGAGCTGATATCCTAGTAGTAGAGGAACCAATCAGAGCGCGGGATTGCTCATATCCAGTGGATGTGGATATAGTAAATACTGTTATGATTATATGAATGATCTTAGAATGTTTTTGGAGATTGAACATTTCAGAAAGGCAATTATGATGGAATTCAAAAGGTCCCAAAATTGCGTTTGCATAATTGGAATTGTGATTTCTAATGTTAAGGACGTTTATGCCGATTTTTTAAAAACTTAGCGCCCTTCTCCCCCACCTCAGTGTTTTCAGTATTGAGTCCAAAAGGTTGCTGTTCTTGTCACTGTAGCATTTATTAGTAATTATGATGTACTAGTCCACAAAGTAAATATTCGTAGTGCTACTTACGAAAGCCACCTCCTCTAGGACAAGAACCCCATTTATTCCCAATTTTGCCACCCGGACAGCATCTCGCCCACATCGTATTGTAGCAGGAAATTCCACAAGGTCTTTGAAATGGCTTTGAACACTTGATGACACAGTTTCCTCGGAGTTTATCGGCGTCATAATTGGGCGTGACAGCACACCAAAGACTAAGAGGCCGAGCTGATAGCGTACATCTATTGTGTTTTTTTCCTTTGTAGATGAACGGAAAGACGCAGATTTCACCACCTGTTGTCTTCTGACTAGGAGCACCTACCGAGGAAGATATCGAGAACACAAAATTTTAGTGTAAGTGCCAGCATTTACAGTAGAAAGCCAAGATAAATATAAGCTTGTATCTTAAAATCTGTTTCTCTTTTTACTGCATGTAAATAGATATAAAATTGTAAAAAAGGGTACTTAATAAAACATTGATTGATTGATTGATTGATTGATTGATTGATTGATTGATTGATTGATGTCGTCACGCAAGAATCCCTTTACACTTTCAAATCCTGGGAAATATTACTACTAGCAGTTGGTATCGAGGTTAAACTCTAAGAGCTTCGAACACATTATATTTCTATACAACTCTGAAGGTCGTTGATTCAATCCCATTCAAGTCACTCAGCCCAAATTTTTCAGTCTGATCGACCAGTCAGTAAAAATTCCTGGGTTCGAGTGAATACTGGTACGTTTTACTTTGTATATAAGTTGTTGAGGATGGTTCTAATTCAATATATTTTTAGTCGAGGCTTTCGAAAATACCCTTATGTTGTAGGATCCCTTGTGTTGGTCTTATCGTCTAAGTCGGATCTCCTGGACAAAGACCTGCGCCAAACCGTCATCTTAGCCAACTGGACTCAGATAGACTTAGTTTATGCCAAATAGAAGCAAAACAGAAACATTCCATTTTTTATTCCACTGGCCTGAGTTCTTCATTAAAAGCTCAATTACCCCAATTCTTGGATAAACTCTAAGAAATTATTGGTTTTAATCCTGAATTAGGGTTAATCGGGCCTTTGGGAACCGGCTCCCTTAATGACAAATCCTATTGCATACAGCCATACCTTGTAATTTATAGACATCATTACCCCAAGGTCCTCCCTTTCCATTTCTGCAGGTATTGTATCGTCCATATTTGTTGTACGTTCTGCCTGCTGTTGGACTGGATGCACACCAGCCTTGGTGTTGAACTGCAAAATATTTCCATCCTCGTTTTGCTGCAGCCAAGGCACATTTTTCGATGGCATACTTTCTACTCCTATACGATCCAACTAGAAGACGATCACGTCCTTCAAGAGTTGGGATTGCGCGGTTTCCATGGTCTCTGTAGCATCCAATGTACATAGCTAAAGTTGAAGTTCATAGAATACAATTACATTAGACTCTGCTTTCTTGAGCTTGATTATATCCATCGAAAACCCCGATATTTTAATCACTTCCCTTTGGCTAACTTGCTCACCGATTACTATGGAGCGACTCCAGTCAAATCCTTTCTGTACGTGTAAGGTTTTCCCCTGACAGTTATAACGGATTCTATTGGCTTACTTAGGGCATGTACACACCAATCCAGATACAACTGAGACTTGTTATTTGTTTTCCATTTTTGCCATCTCTACACTCATTACAAGTAGTGTTTCATTAAACAAAAGTTTAACACCGTATTTATGTTGCCGGAAAACCAACCTACAAAAATATAGATGCGTTTCCAAATTTCTTTGCGCAATTGCGCTCATAAGTCAATAAAAGTGTAAGTTATTTTCAAGGCAAATCCTTTTGAACTAGTTCGAATTTTAGCTTTCAGAGAGTTTTGAGCTTTATTAAGTTGCATTATAATTAGAACCCTGCATGACTTACCCCATAGTCCTTTAGTTATCATTCTTTTATGACCTTAAAAAAGAGGGAGATAACAAAATAACATATCATTATAAATATGTAGATTGTGGCAATTGATAAACAAATGGATGAATAAATATGTATGGAAATGAATGAGTAAATAGATGAGCGAGTGAGTGTATGGTAGATGTGTGGATGATTACCGCAATTTTTGTCTCCAGGATTACAACACCTTTGACCACGAGCTAAAACTTTGCCATGGCAGCAGAATTGACTGGCTGGTTGCAAACAGGTTTTCCCACAAGGACTTTGTCCTGGCCTACAGCAAAGTTTATTTCTGCCCAATACTCGGTTATGACAACATTGCTGGCTTTTGGGATTCAAGCAAAATTTCGAACAAACTTTTTCGTGGGCTCGACAGCAGACTTCTCGAGGGGACACTATTTTGTAACCATGGCAGCATCTGTGGGTTCTTGGATTATAACAATTCTTTGCGCAAACACTTTCTCCAGCTCGACAACAAATTTGTCCAGGGGAAAGTATTTTGTAACCATGGCAACAGCTGTGGGTTTTTGGATTGTAGCAACCTTTTCCACAAGCAGTCAACCCGGGTTTGCAACATGTCTGTGAGGATGAGATGACTTTGTTGTTGCAGCATTGTTGGGTTTTTAGATTGATACATTTTCCTTTGCATTTCGTACAGCACGTGGCTTTTATGTCAATAACTTTATCATGACAGCATTTAGCAAGTGTTGTGTTATAGCAACTGTCGCCGCATGATTGTATGGGCTTTATACAACAGTCCTTGCTTCTAGGGATAATCTCATTTTTGCAACATTTCTGAGTTGCAGCATTGTAACATTTACTTCCACAGTGATGAGGACAGCATGTCCAGGTAGTTGGGATCACTTTTTTATGGCAGCATTGGTATCCACTCACAGGCATACATCTGTCTTCACATTTCTTCATGGATTTGGCACAGTTTGAGCAACTAAAAAAGCCGTTGATTAGATAGCTGTTGCAGCATTGTTTTTCCACTGGGTTGTAACAAGTTCCTTCACATCTACGAGGACAACTGCGTTTAGCAGGCCAGTCTTTACCTTATTTTATAAAAAATACAATTAATATCTTAAAACAACTTAGATATAACGCGCGCATGACTGCATCCGGATATGTTTTAAATACGTGATAATTTTTTTCTAGTAAAGGGGTAGACTTTACTTGAATTACTAGAAGTTATGTCGAAGTTGTCAAAAAACACCAGACCACGACGGACTTTACACGCTCGTCTTCATATTTATATGTACTAGGCGTAAAAATGTCCTTTTGCTATTAGTTATTGCGTCTTTTTCTTTGCTTGTTTTCTCATGATATTTTTTGGCAGCTATTAAAGTTTGTTTTTGAACTATTTTAAATTCAGTTTCGCTAAAAATAAAAAAGAAGAAACACAGCAATGGCGGGCTACCTGTGTAAGTATGCAATCCCACGCTGATTCTCCCTCAATGTTTTACCGTCAATATCTTTGAAAAAAATATTTTCCTTTACCTTGAAAGCTATTGAATCTTTTTTATTGGCTTGTGTTTTCATTTTTTTTACACTACAAAAATAATTGTTTTTTTAAAAACCGATTATGGGAAAGTAAAGGAATCAAAACAGTCGCGGGCTGCCTGTGTAGGTGGGCAATTCCACGCTGAATTTTCCCTTTTCGATGGACATGCTAGCCAATCAGCGCGCGAGTTTCGCCGTGTGAGCTATGGGATTCTATGCTGTGTTCAGAACTAGAACGCTTAGCTACGCCTAGTGCCTCTTTTAACACTTCTCTCTTCTCCCCGTATGCTCTAAATCTGAACACAACAACCGCGCACCTTTTTTATTTCTTCATTTTTTTAATAACATGCACTTATTTCGCACTTTTCTCATGTAAGCACTGAATATTAAGTAATGATGTATTTTCAACAGCGATGTATTATTATCTTTCGATAAACCTTCTTCATCAGCGATCACATTTATAAGTAATTATGTCGATTCAAGAAACTCGAGAACAATTCACGAACTTTGAATTGATTCATTTTTTAGGTTGTCTTATAAATGAATTTTACAAAAAAAACCCTGTCGTTAAAAGAATATTGTTGGTCAAAAACCGATAAAAAGGGGGATCGCGGTGTTTGTTATGCATCTATAATATGTCGTAAAAGTATCTCTTTCCAGTGATTTGTAGTGGTGTTTCAAAAAAAAAAAAAATTTAAGACCTTAATATAACAATGTGATCTAAATAAAAAATTACGTTTTTTAATGAGAAAAAAAGCATAGAGCTTCGCATCTACCTCACGCAAGAGACGATATTGTTTACTGAAAAAGAAACGTTCCTGAATTTGGTCAATAAAATATTATGTTTTATCCTTTTACTATTTAGGACTACGATCTCAATTGCTGACTCGATAGTGCCCGGACACCCCACGGTAAAACTAATATTCTTTAAGTAATGTTTAAAGTCCAAAGATAGTTCCAGCTAGTTCCAGTCTTAGGCGCAACCGACTTCAAATTTTAATCCTCATTAATTATTCGGGAGGAATTTCCTCCTGATAATTATAGGTGACAAGAGGACAACGCAAGACTAAAGGCGCTGTTACACGCTGAAACTTTATCTGAAACTTGCCTTAATCGCCGATGCAAGACGAGTTTCATAAGGCCGGGGTGTTACACGCTGAAATTTCGTCCTAAAACTTGTACGCAACACACATTTCTGTTTTCGTGAAACCGTCTCGTGAAACCGACCAGAGGAAAGTTTCAACTAAATAGCTATGTTACACTGTGCAATGCGTTTTGAAACTTGTCTCGCCACGGCGTTTGAGGCAAATTTCAGATAATAATAATAAACAATAATAAATTGCTTGTATAGCGCTTATACAAAAGTTCTAAGCGCTTTAAAAAAGATAAAAGTTTCAGCGTGCACGTGTAACAGCGCCTTAAATCGTGTGTGAGTGCAGCTTGCTACTGCTTGATTGTTCAGTCGAGAAAACCGCAGCTTAACTTAACAATTGATTTCAGCGCTAACCGCAGTTGAACACGGCCCCATTTGTCCTACCAAAACCGAAATAAGTTTAATATGAGTGGCTCCTTAAACTTGTGTGGGTTAATGTTTGCTTTTAAATCTTAACTTTCAATTGATTTAATTGCCTCCTTTGCTGTTTTACGCGGATTTCGAGTTATTGTGGGTATGCTAATGTATCAAGTTTGATAAAAAAAGCACGAAAAGCATTCTAGCTTTCGTAAGTTCGAATTATTGTTGGATACTTTGAACGAAGAATAAAGAGAAAACATGCGTGAAGGCGTTTTGGCAGCTGCTCTGCTACTGATCGCAATTCTGAACTCATTCATATATACATGTTATATAATTACTGTTCAACTTAATAACCTATTGTTTTCTCTCCATATTATACCAACTAATGCAGACAGAAAAAGCATCAGTCAGCTGCATTGTTGCAAATAATGCCGTCAGTCTAATCTAACAGACGTCATTATTTTTGATAATGCTGTGATCATTAGCGTGACTTGCCTATTAGGAGACCCATATTTTTAGGATGATAAAGTAATCATTGTAACTCCTAATTTAGCAGTCACAGTACTTTTCAGAGCCTTTTCAAAATCCAGCTCCCCATTCAGAAATAAAGTCTTGGAAGGCTTTCTTTATTAAAAAAATCATAAACGTTAGCATCAAAACTTGTGGGATATACAATCAACAGAAGTATACGCATGCTCATACAATACATCATTTTTTAAAATTAAAATTTGCCTCAATTTCAAAACTTTTGGTGATTTTGGCGGTTATAAAGTTGAACAGTAATTCTAAGGGCTATGCCTTCAGGTGACTGCAATATATCCAAATACATTAGCAGTGCAAAGCCTGAAAAAAATTGCAAAACCGCTAGCCTTGTAAACTTGGGCAAAACCAAATCGGTTTGTTATTTGTGGGGTACTGAGAGAGTACGAAAGAGATTGATAATTTCAATTTAAACGGCGCATAATCGGCTCAGCAATCAAAGAATGCTTCTTGCGATGATGTTAGACCGTTTATTAATCTGACAAAAATTGAATAGCTAGTTGCCTGTTGTTCCGTTGTAACTGCTTATAGTACTATTTATGAAACAAAGCAAAGATTTTTTGTGTTTTGTTTCTTTTACGTTCACTTGTTAAATGTAAAGCAAAATGTCTATTTTCAAAAATCTGAAAAGCCTCATGTAACACATCATGTTTACTCAGGTTTGTTGATCAACAATTGGATTTTTTTCCAAGATTTAGGACGTTTTTTGGCCTTATTTTTTCTAGCAATTAAATTCCGAAAGCTAAGCGATCCAGCAGTTATAGCGGAATTAAACTTATAGCAAGAATAGAAGTAATTCCAAAAATCCTGTATATCTTTCAGAGGATGCGAAATAAGTTCAAGTGATGGACTGCCTAAATCTAAACAATGAATATGTGTTTTCTGAAGCTTTAAAGGAACTACTGAAATACTACAAAGAAATTGGCAAAAAAGTCCTCACCTTGCTCTATTGGTGACGTGTTATCTTGGTCCTCTAATTGGGAGATTTCGTCTGCAATTAAAGGAGTTGCTGCTAAAAGCAATACATGGAGGCAAACCAACCACATTGTACTTGCCATCCTTACCGTTTGACGCCTTCTTCAACTGCAGCCTCGAAAAGGAACTTATATTGCATTTAAATTTAAGCACTAGAACTAGTGTACTTGTAGTATATAATGGTTAGAGTCAAGTGCCATTATGTGAAACCGGAATGCACAGCACAAGTAGTACTTCTCTGTACGAAACTGAAATTTCCTCACACGTGTCAGGTGACCATGTGCTTTTTTTATCTTTCATAAAGCAGCCAGCCATTTGACTCTATAAGACAGCTCTAGGAACCAGCAATATTGCAAGCATCATTTCGGATTCCCTTGCATGGCGGGGTGATATTTAGATCTAATAGATAACAGTTTCAATTGATTTCCAATTTCAGTTTGGTGGATTTTCATAAGAGTAGCCCTTTAATATGTACGCTTTTTTAAAGGCTGTCCTTGGCTTTGTTGCATATTGCGTGTTCCCTATTGCACTTGATGAAGGACAATGTGTAAGTGGGCAACTGACAAGAGGCTGTAATAACATTCAACTCTCTGAATCTCCACTCAGGTAGAACTGAACACCCTTTCCTACGTCGTATAACGATATAAAAAATGACGGAATACGTCGTATAAACTTGAAAAGGATATCGATTCTGTTTGCCACGCTTTAATTTTATCCATTTTTAAAACTGCTACCTGAAGAAAATTATATTCGCTTTTGAACGATGTAGGCGTCAGCAAACGCTTATACGCTGACATGAGGTTTACGGCAGGCATTGTATTTTGCAGTATTTTAGGTCTTCCTAAAAATTCCTGCACTTTTGAAAACGACGAATAATTCGTCTTTCATTAGTCTCCCAGCGAATTTAAATTCAAAAGTGCTCCCGGTTTCTCTACTGATGTTATGGTATAACTTCGCGCCATACATTGGACTTGAGAGATTCACGCTTATTGTTAGCTAATGTCCTGCAAGTCTAATCACATCCGAACAATAGTCTCCTCACATCCGCTTTTGTGAGCTATTGTCTCGACTATATGATAATTAACAATTAGACCTCGAGGCCGAATGGACTACGAGTCAATAGCCCATGAGGCCGTAGGCCTCATGGGCTATTCAAACTCGTAGTCCATGAGGCCGAGAGGTCTAATTGTTTTAGTATTCACCAACATATTGGGCCAAAGGTGAATGAGACTAAACAAAACAAAGAGAGAAAAATGTTTTATTGATATTATTACTCGCGCTTCCTCTCAACTCGGGCTATCACCAATAGCCCGAGGTTAGGGAGCCAATCAGAATGCAGGATTTGTAATAGCCCTTATGTTGGTGAATACTAATTGATATTAGTCGTTGAAAACTGTGATGTATACACACGGTACCCAATTGACCGAATCGAAATATGGCGGCGGGTTTTGGTGGCTGTTGTCGCGTCGGGACACAAAAGCGTTTTCACGTGAATGAGAGGCTGGTCGGTCCGGGGCGGTGGTTGTTCGGATTTGCCGCCATGTTTCAGTTCGGTGTATTAGCTCCTCTTTACCCACACTATGCTGGGCTATGTTACCCACACTATGCTGGGCTATGTTACCCACACTATACTGGGCTATGTTACCTACACTATGCTGGGCTATGTTACCCACACTATGCCGGGCTATGTTACCCACACTAGGCTTGGTTGTTTTACTCACACTATGCTGGTCTATTTATTTATGCATCCACACTATGCTGGGGCGTGTCTTATTTGTTTATTTATAATTTTTCTTTATTTTATACCAGTCATAGGCTATAGACTATAACAGTGATGGGTTTTCCCATGGGTGTTGGAGTGGTGTTTAGCGGCGATTGGATGTTTCAGTATGCCAAGCCACCCTAGTCTCATTTGTCGTGTTTGTGTACATTTAATTTAGTCGGATAGGGTATATGTTTTTCAATCATGCCTATGTGAATACTGCATAATTATTGTTTATCTGTTATTTCGTCTTCTAGTTCGCTTAGTTATGTTTTCTCGCATTACAAATTTTAGTAACTGAAGCTTAATAATACGGGTGAAGCATTTTTCATGGAATACTTTTATAATTCAGCCGCTTACTCAATGGAAATATGTCTAGTGCTCAATGTTTACCAAGTTTTCAAGTCAAAATAAGTTTTCATAGAAAATGTGCAAACATTACCAGAGAGAGCCAGTGTGAAATACCCTGCGAGCAAAGGAGAATCGCCAAAAAAACACAAAACACGTTCAAATGCTTCAACGAAACCAGCCCAAAAGACTCCAAAACATCTATTCTAAATAAGTAGAGACATTGTATGCCAGTTTTGAGAATCTTATTGATTTTTAGCGAGATTTGTTTTTCCTCCAAATGGTCATAAAAAATCGACAAGCGACACAGGTAGCCCAAATTACTAATCATCGCGCGCATAAAGCCCCCTCTCGAAAACAGAGCTTGGGGTGCCTGTGATGTCGGCCAAAACATCGAGCCTCACAATGACACTTTAACAACAATTTACTTATTTCAAGCTAAATGTTTCTTAAAGGAAAAACATACGGATTAACTTTAAGCTTGGAGTTGTCGCAGAATAATTTAAGTATAAGTTTTTAGATCCTTCAAAAGATTATGGTGATATTGTGTGACACATTTATATAACGATGGCACAGTGACAGGAATATTCAACGAAGACTTCTTGTAACTCTTTAGCTATAATATGTGGTTAAAAGCTTTCGGCAATAATTTTTTCTTAAATTTTGCTTGTGTACGTCGTTGTGTGCGGCCAAGCTAGCATTTATTTATGTTCCAAGAAGACTATGTCAGAGGTATGGAACTGTGATTATATATTTATGTTCCAAGAATGATATATCCGAGCTATGAAACTTTTATTATTTGTTCCAAAATAGAACTTTTTATGCATTTCTGTTCCAAGAAGGCTTTGGGCCAGATATGGTTTTTTTTTATTTATCTTGGTTACAAGAAATCTTAAGGTTGGTGCCTACTAATGGGAAGGTAATTTTTTTGGCCAAAAACCACATGGGTATTAAAGAACCCATCAAAGGGAGCAAGAATCCAAGGAAAAAATTGGGGGTCACCGTGCATATTAATGAGTTACACGCCATCAAATGTTGCAAAATCTGCCTATTCTAGAGGCCCAAAGAAAAAATCATAAATACCCCATATTTTGAAAAAATGTCAAACTTTTTTTACTAAAACGTTTACAACACAATTCTCTTACTTGTCAATGCCATACGAAATATGAAAAACCAGAATAACAATTTTTTTCAATGACTTTTTACTAGTTTTAGACCTGTTTTTGTTCATGACCGCCAAATGAATAGTCCAATTTTTGCAATCAAGTTTCAATTTTAAATTCATAAAAGTATTTTTAAAAAGTAGGTTAATCTTCACTTTACAATTTACAGAAATGAAAAATAGGGGTATCCGTGCGATTTAGAAAGTTATTTGTCGATAAACGCGCGAAAACTGATCAGAATTCGCGAAAATGATCAAAAATTCCCTAGCCCTCCCCGGAAAAAAGAGCGAATTACAATGCATTGTGGGAAAGATGGCGGCGAAAACAGATCGTTTCTGGTAGAAATGATAGTCAAAACAGGCGTTGTAACTCGGGTTCTATTTATCAACTGTGAATTTCATTCAAACACAGGAGAGGCTAAATGGTTTTCCTTTAATTCTGTAAGTTAATTTTTCAAAAAGTCGTAAAAAGGCCTTGCTTTTACGATTGCTTTACCGACAAAAATTCAGTGTTTTTGCATGCGCAGAAAGCAGTGCGCGCGGACAATAGTAGGCACCAACCTTAAGCCAAGGCTATGGCTGAGTTATGGAACTTTTAATTTATTTCTGTTCCATGAAGGCTACGTCAGAGGTATTGTTCTTGCCCTGCCATTAATGGGGCTATGCACTCACTTTATGAGGGGTTGTGGCCTTGTTATTTGCTTGTACTTGCTGTCCACACTATGCATGTGCAAATTTTTGATACCATGAGGCAAACCCACACTACGCCCTTGTTGCCTTTTAAATGCTTTCCCACATTATGCTGGGTTGCATATATAATGAGGCCAACTCACACTATGCTGGGTGACCTTGTTAATATTTTTATATGCTGTCCCACGCTATGCTGGGTTGCATTATTATTTTATATGCTTTCCCACACTATGCTGGGTTGCATTATAATTTTTATATGCTTTCCCACACTATGCTGGGTTGCATTATAGGCTAACTCACACTATGCTGGGTTATGACCTTGTTCATTTTAATGTTTATGTGTATTGTGCTCAATTATGATGTTGTACCACTAATTTGGTGGTACTTTAATTTTATGTTGCCAGCTTATTGTTGGCCATTTTATTTTATGGTCTACTCTTGACCTTTTTATTGTTATGACCACCCGCACTATGCTTGCATTTGGTTCCCACACTATGCTGGGTTTGGTCAAGGTTATAGGGGTGACGCCTAGCGGCGACATGTAGTGTTTAAGTGAGTCTGCCAAGTCACACCCTGGCCTATGTTTATATGTCCTTATTATATGATTGAGTCTGTTTTCTTTGTTATTCATAGGACTTTATATCACTAAATTCACGATGATTATATATTCAAGGGTTTTATATAGAGCTTCTCCGGGATGTATCTGTATAAATCACTTGAATTTATAATTCCCGGGGTTTATCTAGATACATCACTTGAATTTATAATTTCGCTCCATACTTCCTTAGATGATTTATGTGTGGACATCAAGACTTAGAAATTTTCTTAGAAATATACTAAGTAGCGAGTTTTGGTGGAAAAAAAGTCTTTGATAAATGACAGAGATTCGAACCCGAGACTTTCTGCACTCCTATACCCGCTTTCAACCACTATACTACTGAGCTAACTGATGGAATCTTCTCAACAAAAAAATCTTTTGTGTGTTATCATGTAGTTCGTTAGTGTTTCTCTGAATAGAATTGAAAAACAATTATTTAAGGTTTCCTTCTGGGAATTTGGTAACAATGATCTAATTAGTGATTGTCTTTTTGAATCGCTTTTGTGTGAAAACCTCCTCAATCATATAATAAGGAAGGGATAAATACCTCGAAGCTCGGCTTTTATCCATATACATCCCTCGGGCCTACGGCCCTCGGGATGTATATGGCTAAAAGCCTCGCTTCTCGGTATTTATCCCTTCCATATTGCATTAATGTTGTGAGGTAATTTCAGTAGTGTTCTGTTGAACATGTTAAATGTATTAATATGCTGTTCCATTTCGTTCGCTGGTTTTTTCCAGTTTGTCTTTTGCAGGGTGTTTCCAAGGGAGTATACAAGAATTGTCCCAGCATTATTGGTAGTGGCCAAGACTCATTGTACAAATAAACTGGCTTGGACATCATCCAGATTGAATTGCAGATCCAGTATTAGCCATGCATTGGGGCAGGAAATTCAAATATTACTTAGTGATTAATATGTAACTGAAAACAGGATGAGCAGCTTCTGCTGTACAGGGGTCAGCAGTGGCTGCCCTATATGCCACCTATTTCTGATAGTTTTGATCAAACCCTAGTACCATTATTGCCTTAGTTCATAGACCTTGGGCACTGCAATCACCTCATTATAATGAGGCCAACTTACACTATGCTGGGTGACCTTGTTAATAATTTTATATGCTTTCCCGTACTATGCTGGGTTGCATTATTATTTTTATATGCTTTCTCACACTATGCTGGGTTGCATTATTGCTTTATATGCTTTCCACACTATGCTGGGTTGCATTATTATTTTAAAAGCTTTCCAACACTATGCTGGGTTGCATTATTATTTTAAAAGCTTTCCAACACTATGCTGGGTTGCATTATAGGTTAACACGCACTATGCTGGGTTATGAACTTGTTCATTTTTATTTCTGATAGTTTTGATCAAACCAGTATTAGTTCAAATATTACTTAGTGATTAATATGTAACTGAAAACAGGATGAGCAGCTTCTGCTGTACAGGGGTCAGCAGTGGCTGCCCTATGCCACCTATTTCTGATAGTTTTGATCAAACCCTAGTACCATTATTTCCTTAGTTCATAGACCTTGGGCACTGCAGTAAGTATTCCACAATCAGGCAGAATATATTTTGTTGCCTTTAGTTGGTCTAAAAATTTATCTCACAATTTTGAACCTTGATGGGTTAACTGGGTATTATATTGCTTGATTAAACCCAGTTTAAAAACTACTCCAGTTGGAGGATCCTCTTAGGGATACTCCCTTAGATCAGGACGTAGCAAAGGCTCCTCCAACAATGTTGATAATATGTTCTGCTTTGCATCATTGCCGGTATACTCAATTTTTGCTACATTTTGGTACAGGCTAGGTTTAGTATTCATTCTACCAAGTAATCTTTTGCTTACATGTACATGTTGGTATATTATGCAGTGCCCGGGGTCTTCCTATCATGGTAACACGTCATGAAGTCACAGCAAGCATTATAATTGTATCACCAATTTCTGCAAGCTGAATGGTGGTTTTATGTTTTTTTATGTGCCAAATTGGAAATATTTGAACCTTTTACCCCAAAGGCGGTAGCATTGCATGGAAGGGGTACACGTTTCCCATTTTTTCCACACTGTGTTTTTGGGGTTTTTTTCGTGTCCAGCATGCTGCCATAGTTTTATGTGAAGAATTCTGAATCTATCTTGCAGCAAGTCTGTGAGAAATATGTCTTGGTACTTGGTTTTGTCTAGATAGATTGGTAATAGTCCAATACAACCTGAGGTATTATTGGGCACTTGTTTATAAGACTGAATTCAGAAATTACATAACTCTGAGCTGGAATTAATTTCAGACTACACCTATTCCTCAAGGATAATGAAGATTACATGTTTATACTGGAATTAGACAATTAGACAGTAAGCTTTATGATTATGCCTGAAGGGTAGTATAAGATAATTTTAGTTTCGCCAACATGATTTATTTATTACTTTATTGAGCTTTATGGTTGCAGAGGGGGAGTTATCAGATGAAGCAATGTAAGGAGATGGATGCATCCTGGTTACAACAATGTTCAAATTTCAATGTCTTAATTAATCTTCCACATTACTTAGAGGTGTTCTTGATAGGGGATCTTGTGGATCCTTTTCATTAGGATCACAGATAGGATGACATTTTTCAATTTTGTATCACTCACTTTACAGAAACACTGGTGGCTACACTTGAGTAGTGTGACTCACCTATTTCAGTTCTGTCTAAAAGTTATTGACCATACACCACATACATATCAATCAGTTAGTAAAAATTATTTGCCATTATTTAGATTATTAGGATATCAATAAGATATTTTATGAACTAACTACCAGACCAGACTGATCAATTACTTTGAACTTGGCTAGCAGGGGCAGCAACACTTCAATGCAGGCGCATTTCTATTCATTTTGTTCCACAATCAGATTTAGTTCTCTTGGTCTTGCCTGCAATATGTGCGGGGGTGGGGCGGCCCCTTGCATCAAGGGGCTGTGGCAATTCTTGGCCCTCACCATCGCTCAGGGCTATTGTTATTGTAGCTTAACTCTCCCATTTTGTATGTTGTAGTAGTTTATGACTATTAATAAAGCGGCTATGTCAGGGACATAGCCATAATTATGCCAACCCCTGTCTTGTGTGGTACCTTCGCGAACAGAGCTCAGCACACATTGCATGCTACGACCATGTTACTATAGTTATAGATTTTGAGACATAAATGAATTATTTGTGCAACAATTTATATTTTATGGTTGATTTTGGTTGATTTGTAATAAGCTCCGCCCCCAAACTTATTGACGGCTCAGAAAAACCCTAGATCAAACCAAAATTTGTAATTTGCTGGTCACGATGCAACAATTTTGGCTGTATAAAATAGAAAATCGCATGTAACCTAAGCACGTTAAAAGAAATATCAAACCAATTTTAAGTAGGCCCTATCTAATCAAAATCTATAAGACTATAATTGAGCCTTACTTTGATTATCGTTCCTTAGGCATTTTTAAAAAGAACTATAGTTTTGTAAGTTTTACAAAATCTAAAATATTTCAAAATACCAAAAGTTTATAGAATCAACATATAACTGATATTGTAAAATTGATGAAGTGCAAATAAATAATTATTATATTGTGTATATAGTTTGGGACTGCATTGACGAAACCATTGCAAACTAACTGCAAACTTTAAAATCGCGAAGCTTGCATTATCACAGGCGCCCCCATCATAGTGTCCGAACCCATAAAACCTTCAACGATTTAAAATGGATTCCATTAAGGTATCAGGGTACCCCAAAGTTTCTCAAAAGGGTCGAATTTTACTTTTTTACATTTTCTGATAGAATACACAATAAGCTATGATTTAGTGAAAAATTTATTTCACTAGCGATTATTAATAGCGAGTTATAAACGAAAAACTTTTTTCCAGCTTAATCCCTGGCAATTATCTGTTGACATCACTTGTCAATTGACCTGTCATCAAGAGAGCTTGTCGGTGAAGAATATATTTGTCTAAACTATTGAAACCTCTGTAGAAAGATTATTCAACAAGAGCCAAAGTTCTATGGGATCAAATTGCCTTGACTTCCCGCCATTTGTGTGGGAAACGTAACAAGATTTTGGTTGCCCTTTACCTCAGCTGTCATCGGGCAAGATTATTATGTGTTATAATCCCCTTGTATCAACAAACCCGCTTCTTTGCTCAAAAACACATTTATGCGTTTTTCTCGGAAGTGAATTTACGTTCAATTAGCCGTGTATTTTGAGTTCCCGGTCAAAGGGAATTTGATGGATTCATCTGCAATTTGGCAGAGGTCGTCTTCGATTTTTTGCTCCATTCCAAAGTTATCGTCGGTTTTGTATCGGATACAGCTATTTTGGTGGTGTTGTAACTTTAGGAACGTATAACAGAACAACGGGGCAACTAATCAAAAATCTGAGACACACTTTTGACAAGTGATATCTCATGATCTCAGAAAGATAGTAAACATTGTTTTTGGATCAATATTGATTGACCGGGAACTCCGCGAAGACAACTCGGTGAAAATTTGAATAATTCGCTCTAACCTAAAAGGAAAAAATAATTTTACGATAAAAATAATAGAAATAGTTTCGACATTTATTCAGCTTTCTAAAAATGTATACTTTAATGGGGTTTAGACTAAAAGTTTTGGCGCAATATAGAGTTGAACGCACACCGGTCGCTAGGGGTACCCTGCTACCTTAAGCGAAAGCAGACAGCGGCAAAAACCAGTCATGATGCATAACATTGTAAAGGGTTCAGCGGGTCTCTGTCTAGCTTGACATATTATTCAAATGTAAAACAACCCTATATTCTCAGACGTTCTTCTCGCAATCTAGACATTCCAAAGATCAGAATGGGGAAGGCATTCAACTCAGCTGGTGTAGAAAGGTGGTCATTGTAGAGAGTTGTTCATTGTAGAAAGGTGGTCATTGTAGAAAGGTGGTCATTGTAGAGAGGTGGTCAATGTAGAGAGGTGGTCATTGTAGAGAGGTGGTCATTGTAGAGAGGTGGTCATTGTAGAAAGGTGGTCATTGTAGAGAGTTGTTCATTGTAGAAAGGTGGTCATTGTAAAAAGGTGGTCATTGTAGAAAGGTGGTCACTGTAGAAAGGTGGTCATTGTAGAAAGGTGGTCATTGTAGAGAGGTGGTCATTGTAGAGAGGTGGTCATTGTAGAGAGGTGGTCAATGTAGAGAGGTGGTCATTGTAGAAAGGTGGTCATTGTAGAAAGGTGGTCATTGTAGAGTGGTGGTCATTGTAGAGAGGTGGTCATTGGAGAGAGGTGGTCATTGTAGAGAGGTGGTCATTGTAGAGAGGTGGTCATTGTAGAGAGGTAGACATTGTAGAGAGGTGGTCATTGTAGAGAGGTGGTCATTGTAGAGAGCTAGCCATTATACAGACTTATAGGTGGTTATTATAGAGAGTTTTTTTTTCTTCATAATTTTTTTTTGATAATCTTTGTTGATCATGTTTCAGTATAATCACTATTAATCAGTCATACAATCTTCAATTTCTGCAAAACGTTTAGCATATCTAATATTACTACTTTAATAAAAAAAATCGAACTTATAACATCCTAAAAACTGTTGAAATTCTAGATCCTAAAAACTGTTGAGTTCTTCGAATTCCTCAAAAATGTCTAATTTATCTTGAATGATTTGATATTTTTTGTTTTAATCATTGAAAAAAAGAAGGAATCCGTAGCTTTTCGTAATCACTTGTATTCGTATCAAGCCAAAGTCTTTGAACGTACTTGCTTACCCAAACGGGAACGGAAAATGCCGATCTGAAAGATTAAAAAAAAAAACATAAAAATCAAATCGTATTTAATATGTTAGAGCGGCATACCTATGATTTTCTCCGATAAGCTTTAAGTGATGACACAGTTTCCTCGGAGTTTATCGGCGTCATAATTGGGCGTGACAGCACACCAATTAGCTGATAGTGTACATCTATTGTATTTTTTTCCTTTGTAGATGAACGGAAAGACGCAGATTTCACCACCTGTTGTCTTCTGACTAGGAGCACCTACCGAGGAATTCGAAGAAATCAAGAACACAAAATTTTAGTATAAGTGCCAGTATTTACAGTAGAAAGCCAAGATAAATATAAACTTGTATCTAAAATCTGTTTCTTTTTTACTGTGTATGTAAATAGATATAAAATTGTAAAAAAATGGTACGTAAAAAAAGGGTACTAAATAGAACATTGATTGATTGATTGATTGATTGATTGATTGATCGATCGATCGATCGATTGATTGATTGATTGATTGATTGATTGATTGATTGATTGATTGATTGATTGATTGATGTCGTTACGCAAGAATCCCTTAATTTACACTTTCATATCCCGGGAAATATTACTACTAACAGTTGGTATCGAGGTTAAACTCTAAGAGCTTCTAACACATTATATTTTTATACAGCTCTGAAGGTCGTGGATTCAAACCCACTCAGCCCAGATTTTTCAGTCTGATCGACCAGTCAGTAAAAATTCCTGGGTAATTCGAGTGAATACTGGTACGATTTACTTTGTATATACGTTGTTGAGAATGGTTCTAATTCAATATATTTTTAGTCGAGGCTTTCGAAAATACCCTTATGTTGTAGGATCCCTTGTGTTGGTCTTATCGTCCAAGTCGGATCTTCTGCACCAGGACCTGCCCCAAACCATCTTAGCCAACTGGACTCAGATAGACTTAGTTTATGTCAAATAGAAACAAAACAGAAACATTCCATTTTTCTTCCATTGGCCTGAGTTCTTGAAAGCCCAATTAGGTTTAATCTTCGATAACACTTTAAGAAATCATTGGTTTTAATACTGAATTAGGGCTAATCGGAAACCAGCCCCCTTAATGACAAATCCTATTACATACATCTTGAATCAAAGCCATACCTTCTAATTCATAGACATCATTACCCCAAGGTCCTCCCTTGCCATTTCTGCAGGTATTGTATCGTCCATATTTGTTGTATGTTCTGCCTGCTGTTGGACTGGATGCACACCAACCTTGGTTTTGAACTGCGAAATATTTCCATCCTCGTTTTGCTGCAGCCAAGGCACATTTTTCGATGGCATACTGTCTTCTCTGATATGGTCCGACAAGAAGACGATCACGTCCTTCAAGAGTTGGGATTGCGCGGTTTCCATGGTCTCTGTAGCATCCAATGTACATAGCTAAAGTTGAAGTTCATAGAATACAATTACATTAGACTCTGCTTTCTTGGGCTTGATTATATCCATCGAAAACCCCGATATTTCGAATACAATCATTTCCCTTTGGCTAACTTGCTCACCGATTACTATGGAGCGACTCAAATCTTTGCTATACGTGTAAGGTTTCCTCTGACAGTGTTGGAAATAACGGATTCTATTGTCTTACTTAGGGCATGTGCACACTAATCCAGATACATTTGAGACTTGTTATTTGTTTTCCATTTTCGCCATATCTACACTCATTACAAATAGTGTTTCCTTAAACAAAAGTTTAACACCGTATATATGTGGACGGAAAACCCAACCTACAAAAATAGAAACGTTTTCAAATTTCTTTGCGTAATTGCGCTCACAAGTCAATAACAGTGTAAGTTATTTTCAGGGCAAATCCTTTCGAACTAGTTCGAATTTGAGCTTTTAGAGAGGTTTGAGCCTTATTAAGTTGCATTAATTAGAACCCTGCATGACTTACCCCATAGTCCTTTAGTTATCATTCTTTTATGACCTTAAAAAAGAGGGAGATAACAAAATAACACATCATTATATAATTATGTAGATTTTGGTAATTGATAAACAAATGGATGAATAAATATGTATGGAAATGAATGAGTAAATAGATGAGCGAGTGAGTGTATGGTAGATGTGTGGATGGAAGATCGAATGAATGGTCAATTTAAATATGATTAATTACCGCAATTTTTGTTTGCAGGATTACAACACTTTTTTAGATTGAAACATTTTCCTTTGCATTTCGTGCAACACGTGGCTTTTATGTCAATAACTTTATCATGACAGCATTTAGCAAGTGTTGTGTTATAGCAACTGTCACCGCATGATTGTATGGGCTTTATACAACAGTCCTTGCTTCTAGGGATAATCTCATTTTTGCAACATTTCTGAGTTGCAGCATTGTAGCATTTACTTCCACAGTGATGAGGACAGCATGTCCAGGTAGTTGGGATCACTTTTTTATGGCAGCATTGGTATCCACTCACAGGCATACATCTGTCTTCACATTTCTTCATGGATTTGGTACAGTTTGAGCAACTGAAAAAGCCGTTGATTAAATAGCTGTTGCAGCATTGCTTTTCCACTGGGTTGTAACAAGTTCCATCGCATCTACGAGGACAACTGCGTTTAGCAGGCCAGTCTTTACCTTATTTCGTAAAAAATACAATTAATATCTTAAAACAACTTAGATATAACGCGCGCACGAAAAAACATCTATGACTGCATCCGGAAATGTTTTGAAACAAGTGTTAATTTTTTTCTAGTGAAAGGATAAACTTTACTTGAAATTACTAGAAGTTATGTCGAAGTTGTCAAAAAACACCAGACCACGACGGACTTCAGACGCTCGTCTTTCATATTTATATGTACTAGGCGTAAAAATGTCCTTTTGCTATTAGTTATTGCGTCTTTTTCTTTCCTTGCATGTTTTCTCATGATAATTTTTGGCAGCTATTAAAGTTTGTTTTTGAACTATTTTAAATTCAGTTTCGCTAAAAACAAAAAGAAGAAACACAGCAATCGCGGGCTACCTGTGTAAGTATGCAATTCCACGCTGAATTCTCCCTCGATGTTTTACCGTCAATATCTTTGGGAAAATATTTATTTTCTCTTGAAAGCTATTGAATCTTTTTTATTGGCTTGTATTTTCATTTTTTATTAAACTACAAAAAATAATTATTTTTCAAAAACCGATTATGAGAAGGAAAAGTAATCAAAACAGTCGCGGGCTGCCTGTGTAAGTGGGCAATTCCACGCTGATTCTCGATGGACATGCTAGCCAATCAGCGCGCGAGTTTCGCCGTGTGAGCTATGGGATTCTATGCTGAACTAGAAAGCTTAGCTACGCCTAGTGCCTCTTTTAACACTTCTCTCTTCTCCCCGCATGCTCTAAATCTGAACACATTTCTTTAAATTTAAATTATTTTATTATATGCACTTATTACGTACTTTTCTCATGTAAGTACTGAATATTAAGTAATGATGTATTCTCAACAGCGATGTATTATGTATCTTTCGATAAAGCTTCTTCATCAGCGATCACATTTATAAGTAATTATGTTGATTCAAGAAACTCGAGAACAATTCACGAACTTTGAATTGATTCATTTTTAGGTTGTCTTATAAATGAATTTTACGACAACAAAAAACCTGTCGTTAAAAGAATATTGTTGGTCAAAAAACGATAAAAACCTGGGGGATCGCGGTGTTTGTTATCCAGCTATAATAATATAGTAATATATCCAGCTATGTCGTAAAAGTAGGTCTTTCCAGTGATTCGCAGTGATTTTTGTTTTATCCTTTTAAACACTTTAGGACTACGATCTCAATCAGCAGACTCGATCGATAGTACTCCGAAACTCCGCAGCAAAGCTAATATGTAATGTTTAAAGTCAAACAATGTGGACTTGAAGGGGCTTCGAGTCCGCACAATTAGTTCCATTCCGAGGCGCAGCCGACTTCAAATTAAGGTGACTGACTACTTTGGTGAAAAATGATGAGAATTTGTTCAAACTACAATTTTCTGGAGTGAAATTTAATGCTGATTTCAAAAACGAAAAGTGAAATATGGGTGTTCAGTGCTTGTTTTCAAGATAATTAGCGTTGAATGGATGCCTTTTTAAGAGTTTTTGAGCCAAAAAACACCCCACCGGCAGTAATTAGAAACATAATCACAATTCCCAAAATAATACAAGGACTGCAAGGACAACAATCGCACAAAATTTAGCCAGTGGTATATTCTACGTAACAACATAAACACTTTTGATATAATGACTAAACTATACCTTCATTTCTTGAATTTTGTAGCGTGACTTTGAACAAAAGGTTCCCTCTAATCGAACAAAATTTGTTAGAAAACATTTTTTCATAGATTTGAGTATTTAACTTTTTCTACAAATTTGATATGTTTGAGATATTTAGTACATTTTTCAAATAACTGCAAAAAGGTATACGGTTAAAAGTTAAATACTCAAACCTATTGTGGTTTGAACAAATTCTCATCATTTTTCACCAATTGAAAGTAGTCAGTCACCTTAATACACATGAATGATTCGGGAGGAATTTCTTCCTGATAATTGTAGGCGAAAAGAAGACAACGCAAAACTAAAGGCGCTGTTACACGCTTAAAATTTTATCTGAAACTTGTCTCAATCGCCGAGGCAAGACGAGTTTCATAAGGGGTGTTACACGCTGAAATTCCGTCCTGAAACTTGTTCACGACACGTTTCTGTTTTCGTGAAACCGTCTCGTGAAACCGACCCGGGGAAAGTTTCAGCTAAATGACTATGTTACACGGTGCAATGCGTTGTGAAACTTGTCTCGCAACGGCGATTGAGGCAAATTTCAGAGAAAAGTTTCAGCGTACACGTGTAACAGCGCCTTAAATCGTGTGTGAGTGCAGCTTGCTACTGCTTGATTGTTCAGTCGAGAAAACCGCAGCTTAACTTAACAATTGATTTCAGCGCTAACCGCAGTTTAACACGGCCCCATTTTTTCTACCAAAACCCAAATAAGTTTAATATGAGTGGCTCCTTAAACTTGTGTGGGTTAATGTTTGCTTTTAAATCTTAACTTTCAATTGATTCAATTGCCTCCTTTGCTGTTTTACGCGGATTTCGAGTTATTGTGGGTATGCAAATGTATCATTCAGAAATTGTCAATTTATCAGGTGAACAAGGTTGATAAAAAAGCACGAAAAGCATTCTAGCTTTCGTAAGTTCGAATTCTTGTTGGATACTTTTAACGGAGAATAAAGAGAAAACATGCATGAAGGCGTTTTGGCAGCTGCTCTGCTACTAATCGCAATTCTGAACTCATTCTTATAAACATATTATATATTTACTGTTCAACTTCATAACCTATTGTTTTCTCTCCACATTATACCAACGAATGCAGACAGAAAAAGCATCAGTCAGCTGCATTGTTGCAAATAATACCATCAGTCTAATCTAACAGACGTCATTATTTTTGATAATGCTGTGATCACACAACATTATTAATAATAATAATGTAGCGTGACTTGCTTAGGGGAACAAGATTTTCAGGATGATAAAGTAAAGTAAAGGCGGCAAAATACGAAACACAAGAACCCTCAACTTGTCGCGCAACATTCTTGCGTTGCAGGTTTTTGATCGATGTTGCGCGTTTTTCACCTCGCGATCTCAACTTGTCACGCAACAAAACATTTTTCGCGAGGTGAAAAACGCGCAACATCGATCAAAAACCTGCAACGCAACAATGTTGCGCGACAAGTTGAAGTTTTTTGTGTCTCGTATTTCGCAGTACTTTTCAGAGCCTTTTCAAAATCCAGCTCCCCATTCAGAAATAAAGTATTGGAAGGCTTTCTTTATTATGAAAAACGTTAGCATCAAAACTTGTGGGGTATACAATCAACAGAAGTATACGCATGCTCATACAATACTTCATTTTTAAAAAAATTAAAATTTGCAATTGCTTCAATTTCAAACATTTTGCTGATTTTGGTGGTTATGAAGTTGAATAGTATTTCTACAGGATAGTTACTTAAGCCAGCAGCAAAATTGGACCCAAATATGAATGAAAATGCATATGGTTTGACTAACAAAGCATTCAACAAACTCCACAGTCTATATAGCAAAATTTACATTTTTAGTGCAAAACCAGTAAAATTTCAAAACCGCTAGTCTTGTAAACATGTAGATATTAATAGTCACTAAATTGGTTCATCTATATCTATGTTTGTTCCGGCCATAGTTATATTGCTACTCCGAGCAAAACCAGATTGATCGGCTTGCGGTTATTTGCGGGGTACTGAGAGAGTACGAAAGAGATGTATAATTATAAATTAATTAAACGTCGCATAATTCTCAACAATCTAAGAATGCTTCTCGCGATGATGTTAGAACGTTTATTAATCTGGAAAAAAAAATGAATAGCTAGTTGCCTGCTGTTCCGTTGTAACTGCACATAGCACTATTTATGGAACAAAGTTGTCGGATTTTGTGTTTTCTCTTTGAAATGAAATTTTTAATTTGATTTTTTGTTTTGTTTCGTTTACGTTTACTTGTAAAATTTAATGCAAAATGTCTATTTTCAAAAATCTGAAAAGTCTGATATCTAACACATCCTACTCAGGTTTGTTGATCAACAATTGGATTTTTCCTAAGATTTAGTACCGTTTTTTCTAGCAATTAAATTCCGAAAGCTAAGCGATCCAGCAGTTTTAGCGGAATTAAACTTATAGGAAGAATAGACGTAATTCCAAAAATCATGTATATCTTTCAGAGGATGCGAAATAGGTTCAAGTGATGGACTGCCTAAATCTAAACAATGAATGTGTGTTTAAATAACCATTCTCATAAGTGCAATTTTTACTGATCCCAAATACGCAAACTGGAAAAAAAGCCGTATCAAGCTCGGCGTTTACAATATACTGATTATACTATAGAAATAACCGATTTATATTTAGTTTCTGAAGCTTTAAAGGAACTAAATACTACAAAGAAATTGGTAAAAAAGTCCTCACCTTGCTCTATTGGTGATGTGTTATCTTGGTCCTCTAATTGGGAGATTTCGTCTGCCATTAAAGGAGTTGCTGCTAAAAGCAATACATGGAGGCAAACCAACCACATTGTACTTGCCATCCTTACCGTTTGACGCCTTCTTCAACTGCAGCCTCGAAAAGAAACTCATATTGCATTTAAATTTAAGCACTAGAACTAGTGTACTTGTAGTATATAATGGTTAGAGTCAAGTGCCATTATGTGAAACCGGAATGCACAGCACAAGTAGTACTTCTCTGTACGAAACTGAAGTTTCCTCGCACGTGTCAGGTGACCATGTGCTCTCTTTATCTTTCATAAAGTAGCCAGCCATTTGACTCTATAAGACAGCTCTAGGAACCAGCAATATTGCAAGCATCATTTCGGATTCCCTTGCATGGGGTGATATTTAGATCTAATAGATAACAGTTTCAACTGATTTCCAATTTCAGTTTGGTGGATTTTCATAAGAGTATCCCTTTAATATGTACGCTTTTTTAAAGGCTGTCCTTGGTTTTGTTGCATATTGCGTGTTCCCTATTGCACTTCATGAAGGACAATGTGTAAGTGGGCAACTGACAAGAGGCTGTAACAACATTCAACTCTCTGAATCTCCACTCAGGTAGAACTGAACACCCTTTCCTCAGACGTATATCGGTATAAAATATGACGGAATATATAACTCGTATAAAACTTGAAAAGGATATTGATTCTGTTTGCCACGCTTTTATCCCTTCAAGCTACGTTAAGAAACTAATTATATTCGCAATTTGAGCATCAGCAAACGCTTATATACGCTGACATGAGGTTTACAGGAGGCATTGTCTTTTGCAGTTTTTAAGGTTCACGTTGTCATGCACCTTATATAGCTCAGGAACAAGCTCGAATTTCTTCATAATTCGCGGTGTAAAAACAAAATTATGTATCGTTTAGTTTGGAAGCTGATAAAACTTGCTTCAAAATTTGCCTTCCAAGGGCATCAGTAATATTGGGGATTAGTAAACAAAACCATAGGATTTTTACTCTGGGTACCAGAGGCCCGAGAGGGATTGGGGAGGAGAAAGAGAGGCGGAGGGGGCCTCTGGTCACACGAGCCGTTAACCTCACTTTTATGAGTTCAAAATCTGAACTCGGAATTTCATTTTTAGTCATTCACTGATTTTTTTTTATTTTCTTGACTGATTTTTTTTTTTTTTTTTTTTTTTTTCATTTACTGATTTCGATCCCTAGAAGAGAACAGCTAACGACAAACGGCAAATTTTAGTCATCTGTCCTCAGCCGTTGGTACACTTAAGTAAAGATATTCGTATTTTCTGTTATTAAGAGATTTGTTCTTTATTTGCTTGTTGGATTGTTTTAAGGATAATAAGGGTAAAACATAAGATCAAAATCAATTTTTTTAGATAAATGCCCAGCAAAATTGAACTTTTTTATGCTTTGCGGATTTTATCCTTGGTTAAAGTTGAAAATTTTAGTTCTCAAAAATTTGTACATACAATCCATAAAATCTTCATAGCTGAAAAAAGTTCATCTAGTTTCGTAACATTTTACTTCTCAACATCAAAATTTATCGAATTCATGGCCAGCAATTCCGGTCATATCGCGGGCGCAATAGATTAGCGGATTTCGTCGCGAGAAAAACAAAATGGCGTTGTTTCTTTGCAAAGAAATAGCCTGAGGAAAAGATATATTCGCGGACATAGTTTCAGAAACTTAAATTCTTACAAAAGTCCAAATCAATCTATTAAGTCCTATATCTCTCAGAACTATCAGAATACAAATTATATTCAAAACTTAAAATCATACTTTTCCTTTTTGATCATTTTCATACGAGGAATAATCACAAACTTCTCCATGCATCTTCGTATAGCAAGCGTAAATTCGAATATTTGCATAACTTGTTCAAATATAAATGGGCTCCTGTGTAATATTGATCACTTGTTTGTTCATTTAGATAATCACTTTGATATAGAAGATTGTCGGGGGTGGCTTTCTGAATATAGAGTATTTCTTTTTCATGTCCTCCTTTTCCTGTTTATTCATTTATTTATTTTTTGTATCGTCTTATCCTTTTGTTTTATCGTCCCTTGCTTACAAGCGTTTTCGCGAGCCATTCAGCAACAACCTTCATCAGTTCTTGTTATATTCAGTAGTTTTATTTATCTTTAAACAGAGAAAAAATTGATAACCATTATCAGAGTGATTTTCATAAAACCGAGAAATAGACGTAAGTACATTTAGTACTATTGCACTCTTATTCCGGCTTTTCTTGACTATTGTACTAATCTAACTATTGCACTCAAATGAATATATACCTTTCGTTTTGAATGGCGATTTTATTAAAACCATTTTAAATGAAAACGGATACTGTGCCTACGCCTTAGAACTAGTCCGAGTGCACATAGTGATTACATTAAAATGACGAAAATTGTGCACCAAATCAATAGCATCTAGGAATAAGCTTTTATCAGGTATTTTTAAATTCGTTAAACAGAAAAAAAAATTACCATAGCTGGAAAGAGCATGTTAAAATTAGCAAGACAGTGAATTTTGAAGGAATTAAATCCAAAACTCGCGCGAATATGAATTTTTGAAAAGTGTGAATTCGTAAGAAAACCTTTGCTGGTAGGCATCTCTTGCCTACCAGAGAATGCCTACCAGCGAATGTTTTCATACAAAATTTCGATTTCTGAAAATTCATATCTTCGTGAGTTTGAAGGTTACTTCATTCAAACTTCACAGTTTTACTAATTTTGACGTGCTCTTTCCAGTTATGGTAATTATATTTCTGTGCTGTGACTTTTGGAATTACATGATAAAAGCTCATTGTGCAGTTTGTGTGCCACTTTTTAGGAATCGTGGCAGTATGTCATACTTAATACAAGGTGTTCCAAAAATGCGTGCCCCTTAGTTTCTCATTTTTCTATTTTGACTAATTGAAACAAATCTCACAAGTAAATTATTTTTTCTTTTTAAACCAGGTTTTGGGTTTTGGGATCTGAAAGTTGTTGGCTAGCTTTTCTTTTATTTCCTTTAACTCGTTTTCCAAATATTTTCTAGAAGCCACTGCATCTTCTCTCGCCTTCTTGCTCTCTTCCTGAGCTTTCATTAACTATAAACAGAGAAAAAAAATTGATAATCATTACTAGAGTGATTGTCACAAACCCTTGAAATGTTAGCATATTTAGTAGTATTACATAGCCTTCTCAATACACACGCTCCAATTGGCTCAGCGAAAATTGTGCTGTATTTAACAATAGAACATCTTTTTCCGTGCTCCGTTCAGTAATACAGCATACAGGAATTGACGAGAGCACGAAAGATGTGAAGGCCTACGGCTGGTGCTCGATCTCCTTACACTTCTTTCGTGCTCTCGTCACTTCCTGCGTGTTGTATTACTGAACGTACGGAGCACGGAAAAGCTGTTCTATTTGTTAACTGTTACATCCTAATTAAAGTCCTTGTAACATGTATTTTTTTACAATTTAGAATAAAAGTTTAAGATGTAGAAAAAATATTTTCACAAGTTTGAATCGCAAATTATGACGCTACGTAAGTTTTTTCCCCGCCGAAAGACGTCGAAAAATGTTTATTTAATTTGGGCTTCCTGTTGAAAAATTTCTGAGGCTCACTGTAGACTAAGCTGAGCTATTGTGTGACGTCAAACAGTCAAACACGGTCTCAACGACCAAGACATTGCAGTAAAAGTATACAAGGTGTCAAAAAAGATTTCTTGTTTTTTCTCTTGTTTTCGCCACAACCAACAAGACAACATACAATCCTTCAGCATCAAACAAGCGTCGGTCCCGTGTTTGACGTCACGGTATACCTCGTCCCAGGCTTCTCTGATACTCGGAAATTTGAATGTGCTTTTAGCTTTTTGTGCCAAAAAGCAGTATAATAGCAAAAAAATATCGAACCCAAATTTTCGACAAAAAAAAATTGGCATCGTAAACTTTCATTCTAAATTGTAAAAAACTAAATGTTATAAGGAAGATAATTGTTTCACCTGCGTGATATCTATTTTGTCTTTTTTTTCTCTTTTTTTTACTGATGATGGCCAACATGGCTGAAAGCTTAGTAAATTATATATTCAAAAAAATCACGAAGATGAAACAATTATCTTCCTAATTTAATATATACTTGCGTGACAAAGACATTTTGAATCTCCATTCAAAGTTTTTCCTGAACTCTACATTTTGTTTCACGGTTTCAACTCCTTAGAATGAGTCTGACGGCACACAGGGGCTGCATTAAAATTGTACAATATCAATAACCTCTAGGAATTTTGCAGTTTGTCCTCTCCTTATTATGAATCATTAGCAATATACCATACTTATACAGAGTGTTTCAAAAGTTCGTGCCCCTGAGTTTTTCATTTTGTTATTTTACCTAATTGGAAACATATCTCACAAGTACATGATTTTTTACCACTTCATAAAGCTTTGCTTGATTAGCCTTTTCAGATTCTCTCTCTTTACTAAGTTCCTCAAGATGTGCCTGAGCCAGATTTTGTATCTGATCAAGATGCTCTTTCTGGGTTCTTTCAAACAACTCTGTTGTCCTTTTCATTTCTTCTTGTTGCTTCTTTATTATAACTTCTATCTTAAAATATCAGCGAAATGATTTGTTATTCAAAACTACCATTACAAGTGTGTATGTAGAGGTAAGAAGGCCGGGTCAGAAAATACTTTGGTAATAGTTATTCTGCCCTGTCTTTTTTATTAATATAGGTCGTACGTTAGGAAAGGGCGAATCTGGCAGGATCATGTTCAGGAAAGGGTGCAGTTTTATAAAAGTTGGAAACCGTGCAGGTTGTAGGTGTTATGTTGAAAAGCCCCGGTAAGGGTCCAATCAGTACAACAGTCAACAGAGTAATTTTCACTTTTTTATTGGCTGTGCTCGCCCTCACCTGCCTCCCTAGCCGGAACGCTTATATATTAGAGACCTTAAAATTGACGTTTACAGCGAACAATAACCGTGAAACGGCAAACTTTAACCCTCTGTCCTCAGCCGTTTGTACATTTAAGGTTGGTGCCTACTAAAACGTTTACAACACAATTCTCTTACTTGTCAATGCCATACGAAATATGAAAAACCAGAATAACAATTTTTTTCAATGACTTTTTACTAGATTCAAAATGAGGAAGTTGTCCTTCAGTAGCATGATGATAAATGTATAAAGAGGAATTGAGGCCTTACACTACTGTGATCTTGATCTTTATTACTTTAGCTTTCGTCGGTCGCCGACATCATCAGAAGTAAAGATGAAAAGTTATGCACATACTTAAATATTTAAATACACTTTTTACTAGTTTTAGACCTGTTTTGGTTCATGACCGCCAAATGAAAAGCTCAATTTTTGCAATCAAGTTTCAATTTTAAATTCATAAAAGTATTTTAAAATAGTAGGTTAATCTCTACTTTACAATTTACAAAAATAAAAAATAGGGGTACCCGTGCGATTTAGAGAGTTATTTGCCAATTAATAAACGCTCGAAAACTGATCAGAATTCGCGAAAATGATCAAAAATTCCCTAGTCCTCCCCGGAAAATAGAGCGAATTACAATGCATTGTGGGAAATTTTCAAGATGGCGGCGAAAACAGATCGTTTTTGGTAGAAATGATAGTCAAAACAGGCGTTGTAACTCAGGTTCTATTTATCAACTGTGAATTTCATTCAAACACAGGAGAGGCTAAATGGTTTTCCTTTAATTCTGTAAGTTTATTTTTTCAAAAAGTCGTAAAAAGGCCTTGCTTTTACGATTGCTTTACCGACAACCCGTTTGTCGCTAGCGGTTTGCCATATTAACGTCAATCTTAAGGTCTCTATTCTTCGTTTCTTGGATGTTTTAATGGATTCTCAGGGTAATTAAGAATGGATCGATCGATAACGGAAATGCGCGTTAGTAGAGATTGATGTTTTTGGAGGCTCATTTCCAAAGGCTAATGGAAGCATTAGAAACAAATAATGGTTCCTCAGAAAAACCTGCACGATCGTTGAATAAGATGAAAATGTTGGTTGTCGTATCTTCACAGGTAGCCCAAGCTCACTATTTGTCTCAATTTACAAGAGAATGTATGGGGATTTTTGAACCCTCAATAAATGACTCAGATTGTAATAAAATTCAACAAAAACTCATCAGTGTCTTGCTTTATTCCTCTTTAGTCCCCTGACGGCGTTTCAGTCGATTTCGTCTGGGTTTAGCTACTTTTTCCCTCCCCAACTAAGAAGGAGGAAAGGTAGGAGGCGAAGGCCAATTTCACGACTCTAAACAGCTGAACTCAAACCAAAATAAATCCTCGAAAAACCATTCCAGCAGAAAATCTTCCTCACAGTGAGCTGAAGGGATACCTTGCCAACCCCGTTTTACCAATAGAATCGGGGGTTTTTCGCCCGACGGCTATTGTCTGTTTTGGCCAATCAACAGTCGCAATGTACGTGTGTTATCTGTTCTCTGTGAAAACCTGCGAAGTATCATACATCAAAACAAAGTTGTATGAGCCTGAAATTTTGGTTGTTACGATTCAGTCCAAGCGACAACGTTTTACAAAATGTAATATATTATTGCCAGAGATCCTAATGCGACTGTTGATTGGCCAAAACAGACAATAGCCGTCGGGCGAAAACCCCCCTTGGGGACCGGTTCTCATGTTAAGTTTTTATTCCGTGTCCACCCCCAACAGACGGTAAATTGCTCGATCCAGTCCCTCTCCGATTTTCAACTGCCAGGACCGGCCACACAAATTTCCCCCACGGGTTTTTGAGGCAATTTTAGTGAGGTATCTTCCTAAGTTTGTGGAGGCTAGCGGCTGGTAAAATTTCTTCGAATCGATTCTATTGGTAAAACGGGGTGGCCAAGGTATCCCTTCAGCTCACTGTGAGAAAGATTTTCTGCTGGAATGGTTTTTCGAGGATTTATTTTGGTTTAAGTTCAGCTGTTTGGAGTCGTGAAATTGGCCTTCGCCTCCTACCTTTCCTCCTTCTTAGTTGGGGAGGGAAAAAGTAGCTAAACCCAGACGAAATCGACTGAAACGCCGTCAGGGGACTAAAGAGGAATAAAGCAAGACACTGATAAGTTTTTGTTGAATTTTATTACAATTTGAGTCATTTATTGAGGGTTCAAAAATCCCCATACATTCTCTTGTAAATTGAGACAAATAGTGAGCTTGGGCTACTTGTGGTATCTTGCACATAACTACACAGTCAACAAACATGGCACGCTACGTGGGTACAGGAACATGACAACTTCTATTGCGCATGTACAGAATCACATACAAATTTAGCTAAATATATTACAGTGGTTACGCACGACTTAAGGCCATTTTCCACTCATCGCAGAAATTACTCGCAGCGAGCCAGCGAGTACTCGTTCGGAATAAAATCTATTGTTCAAAATTTCGCAGCGAGTAAAAATGATCGCAGCGAGTGCTTTCTGCGATGAGTGGAGAATGTGCTTTAACCTGTTTTTTTTTACAAACACCGGTAAAATCTTTAGAAATTGTTAAATTCAAACTTAATTAGCGTTAGGACTAGGGTTCAGGGTGAGGGTGAAGCTGTGATGGCTAGGTCTAAGATTTGTATTAGGCTAGGTCTCAATTGGGCTATATTGTATGACACTGGCTGGCGTGGCATTGATCAGATTCCTTGTTTCCCGTCTCATATGTCGGAGTTTATTTCGTCTACCATTTTAATATTTTCATTTGTTGTCTAGGTTTTAGCGCCTTGCCTGATCATGACTAAACTTCTTTTTCCCAAGGTCAAAAAACTGGTGTTGTTGTTTTTATTACTCGCGCCCAGGCCGTAGGCTGGGAACGAGTTATAAACTGCAATTTTTTTCCTGTGTTCGTCCTGAGGCACTTCTGATTGGTTAAGAACGTAAAAACAATGCCCTTCATTCATCACCTTTGAGTGACTACGAACGCAAGCCGACTACTAAGAAAATAGCTTTCAGATACAGGCTCTTCCAGCAGTAAAACAATGTAAAATGGAGCTTTTAAGGTGACTCGAAGTAGTTGTTTTCAGACCGCACCGCACATTTTCATTTGGCGCAATGGACAACTTAATGCGCACCAATGGGCTTGGTTTCTACACCAAATATGAGGATAAGATTGAAGTTTTAAATGATGTTATAATTAAATGGAGCAACGTTTTTGAAATAGCGAAAATCGAACATCGTCAAAAATGGTTTTCCTTTAATATCTCGCAAATTTGATGAGCTTCAGACAAGCGGTAAACTGCATAGAAAAAATTCAGACAAATGCACAACATTTCAAAGTGATTGTAAGAGATTTAAGGTAGCCCGCGGGTATCTATTTTGGCGCGGAATCACCCATTTCTGAACCTCGCCGTATGGCGTGAAATTATCCGATGGCTCTCAAATTTCAGATTTAAAACCCCTAAGGATCTATGTTTTCAGTTATAAAGACTGTAATTTAGAAATGCTAAGCGATTACTAGCCGTTATGCGTTTGTAAAGACAAGGCGAATTTTGAGTTTCGGATAAGATTTAGGAAAAAATTAAAGAGCTTTACACTTGATTTCACATTTACGAACTCGTTACATATACTAGTTTTATGTGGCAAGAGACCAAAGTATTCGTGACCTTAGAAATTTAGAAAAATTGTAGACGTTTCGCGCTACACAAGAAAACATTACTCATGCATTTTGCAACGCAGACCAAAAAAATGAAATGTTCCCATGGTAATCACTACTCACCACTAACAAGACCAATCCATGTACTCAGTGCCAATGTGACCGAATTTAGAGTGTGTACGGAGAACGGCTGCGGCAATGACAAGACTAGAAAAGATAATAATTTATCGATAGATTGATTTATATGCGAAAGGAATACCATTTTCCCAAATTGTGCGCGTTGTAGATAATTTTCGCTCGTCCTGTTGCACGGCACAGCAGACCAGTACTAATTGAATTACCTTGTATAGTTTGAGCTAGTTCTGTACATCGGTTTCGAGAACATGGAAGGTAAAGCTGCCCATATTCAAGTTTTGAAAATCAGATCTCTAGTTGCGTTGACAGTGAAAAGCCTCATGTGTTGTGCAAATATGCGTAACGAAAATGCACGAACTATTTAGGAGTCCCACGGGGAATATTCCCGCTACCCAGAAATTGAATACCACAAAGAGATCACAACTTCAGCTGTACAGCCCTTAGTTGGTGTGCGAATTTGAAAACGGGAAAATTTATTAATAACAAATATGCCTCGAGGAGAACATTTGAACGTCACAAATCGTAAAAGAAATAAAAAGAAAAGAAAGGAAATAAAGAGCACTGCAGGTCAATGTGAAACTTCAACGACAAGTAATGAGCAAGGTGAGTCAAGTGGGTTTTTTTCCATGTTAGACAAAATTACACGAATACTTGCGAATACCATGCAACAGACAGTACAATATCGATGTATCTCAAAATTTTCGGTCTCAAGACTTTGAACTTTTCGAATGATACTAATACACATATTTGAATGTAGGCTGCCTTCATCATAAAAATTTTTGCAAATTGAGAACAATGGGCATGGCGAAAATATTTTAAACCATTTCTTTGTTTATAGAGTTAACTCCGCGCACCGTATCGGATGATAACCATTTGACAGAAGAGAAGTGCAAAAAAATGCGTGAGGAAAAACAGAAGAATATGGAAAGAAAAAAAGAGATCAAATCTACGAGACCCCGCCCACCAGTGCCAACTAAAAAAACAACTATTGATGACCCCCAACCCTCTCCCCCTGCTAGAAGTACGACGGAAAAATCCCCTTGAGCAGAATACAGAATAGTCAATTGGATAGGACTGAGCAAGCAACTCGATAAGTGTGGAAAATGAGGAAATGGTCCGTTAAACCTTACAAATACGACAGAGGAGAGACGTGCAGGGCTTGCATTTATCTGTAAAGTGCGATGTCAGTTTTGTGACGAGCTGAACGTTATTCGAACTGATGAAGTACATGAAAACCTGAATACCAGAGGTCCGAAAAAAAGTAAGCTAAACGAACAGGCTGTGTTAGGGACCATGCATTCCGGCAATGGGCATGCGCAACTGGAAAGTCTTTTAGCTCCTGCATTCCAAAACCTACAAAGAGATTGTGAGAGTTTTCGGCAAAGAAATCGAAAATGTGGCACACAAGAGTTGCGAAAAGTGGAGGGAAGAAGAAAATACGCTATCTCAAGGTGTCGATCTAGCGATATCTTATGACATGGACTGGCAGAAACGGGGGAAAGCGAAAAATTCGTCAACTGGACAAGGGACAATGGTAGGCGTGCATTCGGGGAAGATAATCGACTATGCGACCCGAAATCTCGCGTGTCGCATTTGCAAAAGTGCAGAGAGCAGTGGTAAAAAGGCGGCCGTACATGACTGCCGTATACGTAAAAATCACACAGGAATTTCAAAGTGTATGGAACCAGAGGCTGCGGCAGTAATGTACGGACGCGCGATGGGAAATGGCGTGCGATATAATGTATTGAAAGGGGATGAAGATAGCACCACCATCTGTCGAATTCGTCAAGAAGCAGGTAAAATTTCACAATATGCAACTAGCGAAGAAACTCAAGGTGTTACCAAAAATCAAGATTCAAATTAGTTTAGTCCAATATTTTTTTGTTAATTAGTTTTTCTTTGGTTCACAGATTATGCAGATTTCACACATGTAAAGATAAATTTTGGCAGCGACCTGTATAAAGCTAAGGCCCAAGTAAAAGGCAACGCCCAGACAAATGCACTTACAGACAAAGTGATAGCATATTTGGAAAAGTCGTCAGTTTTTCTTACGCACTATACCAAAACAAAAACAACCCAAAAGGCCTGAAAGCCGCCCTAAACGCGATAGTTTCTCGCGCCTTTGGAAACCATTCACTATGCAATTCATCGTGGTGTGGGTACCTTGTAAACGCGCAAAACTATAAGCACAAGGAATTGCCTAATGGAGAGGATCTTGTGGGAGAGGGTTTGAAAACATGTCTATTGGACATAATGAAAAAGTACACAAATGCAGAAATGATCGAAAAAATTGCTCCGATGTCGTCATCACAAAAAAATGAAAGTGTCAACGGTGTTATCGGCACCAAATTTCTGAAAATTCGCTATTATGGAGGCAGCGAAAGTAACGACCACGGAGTGGCTGCAGGAGTTGCTCAAGTGAATGACGGTATTTTTTGGCCTACTAGGTAGTACCTTATTACGGAATGAATGTTTTTATTCGGCAAATAGAAAATTCTACTATTATTGTTACTGTTTTTTGTTACTGGTTTTTTTTATAGATTGCAACTACCTAGCGAATGTTATGGAAGGAATGGACATCGAGGTAAACGAAGCTTGTTCAACCTATATCAGTCGACGAAAAAGAAAAAAGACAAACGACCAGCAGAGAAAATCTTCTAAAGAATTCAAAAGGCAACACCAAAACTTCATGCTAGCCAAAAGAATCAAAGCAAAGCAAAATGAAAGACGTGAAGGAATCACATATAACACGGGCATTGCAATGGAATTCACTAGAATCGAAAATGAAATTTTAGCCGATATCAGTGCAATCCAGTCACAAGATATCAAGATATAAGAAGAGCCGAAGAGATCGCCGGTCTGACCACTGTACCCCAAGACAGCGGAGTCCTAAAACCGACTGGTGATCAACTACATCGTGCGAAAGTGGTCTTTTACGACACAGAAACCACCAGTCGGGCACTCGACTGTGAAATAGTGCAGTTGGCAGCAATATGCGGAGACGACAAGTTTTCCACTTATATTGTACCAGATAAAGAAATAAGTGCCGGCGCTGCGGCAATACATGGTATTAGCTTAGCATATAGTGAAGACGGCCAGCGCGGACTTTCCAAGAATGGGGTAAATTTGAATGCGAGTACTAAGGCAGAGGCATTTACTTCATTTCTTCAATTTTTGTCCAGTCCAGATCAGCAAACTATAGTGCTAGCAGGGTACAATTCGTACGTTTTTGATAATCCCCGACTAATTCGACAGCTCCAGCATGTCCACCTCCTTGACA
The DNA here is from genome assembly GCA_029948255.1 of Telmatactis stephensoni. Lineage (NCBI taxonomy): Eukaryota > Metazoa > Cnidaria > Anthozoa > Actiniaria > Isophelliidae > Telmatactis > Telmatactis stephensoni. The sequence goes on along the minus strand of JALIZF010001359.1, from coordinate 155,682 downwards.
AATTTCTTGAAAGGGATATATGTATCTGGGAGATGCCCTACCCTTGGTGCGAAAAGAGAATTGGCTGCCCAAATGTAAATCTCTCGGTACTGTCTACCAGGCCGTAACTGGCGACACTCTCAACGCACACGATGCTCTTGAGGACGCAACTGCCCTGCAACACCTTATAAAGCACGATAAGATGAAGGAGCCCTACAGAAAAATGAAAGAAGGCGCAAAATCATTGTCTGAAACGGTGGCCGAAATCAAAGAAAATGAAGAGGTGGCAAACCGGATGGCGACTTTTCGCGGGAATTTAAAAGATGTACTATCAGGATATATGATCAAAAAAATAGCCAAAAACGGAATTGTATATGAAATGTTAAGCAAAGTGGAGAAAGAACTGGGCTCGAAGGGCGTGGTGGCATTACTGGCCCGCGTCACAAATAAGTCTGAAGTTCTTACAAATGTCTTGCTGTGTTTGAGAAAAACATCCTAGAGATTAGTATGTAAAATATGGTTCTTGAAGTTCAAGAAATGATTTTCCTAAATACAAAATGGAGTTTATAAACTGTGTTTTACTTTATTTTTTCCCTTTATTCCTTCAATTCCACGCTCATGTAAACCTCTACACGCTTATATTTCCCGTGGGACTCCTAAATAGTTCGTGCATTTTCGTTACGCATATTTGCACAACACATGTATGAGGCTTTTCACTGTCAACGCAACTAGAGATCTGATTTTCAAAACTTGAATATGGCCAGCTTTACCTTCCATGTTCTCGAAACCGTAAGTACAGAACTAGCTCAAACTATACAAGGTAATTCAATTAGTACTGGTCTGCTGTGCCGTGCAACAGGACTAGCGAAAATTATCTACAACGCGCACAATTTGGGAAAATGGTATTCCTTTCGCATGTAAATCAATCTATCGATAAATTATTATCTTTTCTAGTCTTGTCATTGCCGCAGCCGTTCTCCGTACACACTCTAAATTCGGTCACATTGGCACTGAGTACATGGATTGGTCTTGTTAGTGGTGAGTAGTGATTACCATGGGAACATTTCATTTTTTGGTCTGCGTTGCAAAATGCATGAGTAATGTTTTCTTGTGTAGCGCGAAACGTCTTCAATTTTTCTAAATTTCTAAGGTCACGAATACTTTGGTCTCTTGCCACATAAAACTAGTATATGTAACGAGTTCGTAAATGTGAAATCAAGTGTAAAGCTCTTTAATTTTTTCCTAAATCTTATCCGAAACTCGCCTTGTCTTTACAAACGCATAACGGCTAATCGCTTAGCATTTCTAAATTACAGTCTTTATAACTGAAAACAGAGATCCTTAGGGGTTTTAAATCTGAAATTTGAGAGCCATTGGGTAATTTCACGCCATACGGCGAGGTTCAGAAATGGGTGATTCCGCGCAAAAATAGATACCCGCGGGCCACCTTAATCTGTTTGATTTTCTTTCAATCACCAATTAAAGTTTCCACAGATGCTGTATTTCTATTCTACGACAGCGTAAAAAGTACTCGAAGTACGCAAAACACCACAAGAACACTTTGGAAATATTGCTAAAATATACACTTACAGTACGTCAAAAAGCCGACTTTCAACTCTTCGTCGATGTCAAGATACATTTTTTTCTTTCCAGGTCTCTTGTGAGACATTTTCTCCGCAACTTTGTACATTAGAAGTTGTTTTGAAAGTCTCAAACCCCAGGATTATTTTGGATTGGCGTTTAAGTAGGGCATTACTTGTTCTATACACAACAATATTGCAACAGCTAATTCAAATACAAGCACTAAAACGACCCGAAACTTTAACCTGATGTTGACCCAAACGCCAGCTCAAAACTTGCATTGAGACAACCATTCGACTCGCTAATTAGCATATTGCACTCGCAAATTGTTCACAGCACGTGCACGTGCATAGCATAGAGTTCCACGCTACATGCATCAGGAACCGGAAATAAAGAATTCGCTTTAGAATAACTTTCACTTCTAATATTTGTATGTTTTTAGGTTGGGGAGACATGATTTTTTTTTTAAGTGTAAGCATAATACTTGGGAAATAATATCAGCTAATTAGCAGTAAACATCACCAAACAAACAAAAGAAAAGAATTGAATCTTATTTCTGGTATATATCTAGTCCAGACCCAGGCCTCTTTTTTTACCCCGCTCCGCTTCGGTAAAACAGAGTCCAGAAGAACTTGCATGCGCATGCCTTACATGAACCAATCAGACACCATACAGTTTTGGTGTGACCTGGTTACAAGGCCTTTCGACAAGTCATACAGGGCTTGGAATTGCTCCAATTTGGGTAAAAACGTGTGCTTTGTACAAGTAAAGGCAAACTTAACTGTTTCAATGAATTTGTTTTCAAAATGAGCCCATATAGCTGATTTAATTCAGATAAACTTTCGTCTAACCCTTCGTAAACAGCAGCCATATTGAACAATAGCCTTGTAACCAGGTCACACCAAACTTTTTCGGTGTCTGATTGGTTCATGTAACGCATGCGCATGCAAGTTCTTCTGGACTCTGTTTTACCGAAGCGGAGCGGGGTAAAAAGAGGCCTGGGTCTGGACTAGTATATATCATGTATGTCAAATATATCTTGACATCGATGAAGAGTTGAAAGTCGGCTTTTTGACGTACTGTAAGTGTATATTTTAGCAATATTTCCAAAGTGTTCTTGTGGTGTTTTGCGTACTTCGAGTATTGTTTACGCTGTCGTTATGTCCAAGAATAGAAATACAGCGCGCATCTGTGGAAACTTTGGTGATTTATAGAAAATCAAACAGATTAATTCTCTTAAAATCACTTTGAAATGTTGTGCATTTGTCTGAATTTTTTTATGCAGTTTACCGCTTGTCTGAAGCTCATCAAATTTGCGAGATATTAGCGGAAAACCATTTTTGACGATGTTCGATTTTCGCTATTTTAAAAACGTTGATCGATTTAATTATAACATCATTTAAAACTTCAATCTTATCCTCATATTTGGTGTAAAACCAAGTCCATTGGTGAGCATTAAGTTGTCCATTGCGCCAAAATGAAAATGTTCAGTGCGGTCTGAAAACAACTACTTCGAGTCACCTTAAGGTGAGTCAATAGTTCCAAATGGCCGAATCGGTCATATCGGTTTTTGGCTCATAACTTTGACTCCCTTTGAGCAATGACCGTCAAATGGCACCAAAATCTAAAACAGTCATTCAGTTATAATATGATATACACTGATCGCGTTTTATGTCAGTAATTTGTGATATATACGGCATTGAACGAATGAGCTGTTGTCACAAAAACTCCATTTTGTGGAACATCTAGCCGTTTTATTTCGCTGAAAAATTTAGAATCCTTTTAGCTAAACATAACAGGCAACTCGGCCAGGTTTTAAGAAATTCGTCGGAACTGAAGTCTCGCAACAGAAGCGAACAGAAAAGGCACCTAAATTCTATATATGTATGCCGACAAAATGCATATTGCATTATAGTTCGTGGTTATACTGTATAATAGAGGCTCCCCCCTAACAAGGGTGCGAATTCTTGACATATCTTGCACCTTGCCTCATTGCGTATTCAAAAACAAAGCAGCAAAGATTTTGGTTTGAACGTCGAGATGGAACTGAGCTCAACCAAAAACGTAATTTCTCTTAATCCAAACCACGAACAGCAGCAAAATTGGTTAATTCTATATTGTCATCACCTTGAATGTTGTGAACGAGTCGAGTCGAGTCGAGTCGAGTCGCTCCCTAAACATGCTTTAAAGCCGCGGTTTTAGGCTAAAGCTGGCGGCAATTCATTATACTTTCGACTGTCATACCGCGATTGTCGACCAGACTGACCGTTTTAAAGAATTTTAAAGTTGTATGAATGTAATAAAATGCTCAAATACCTGCCGAGGTCCAAGAAGTTGCGTTTTCTCCAATTTCTTCGTACTTTTTTCAAATTGTTCCGTTAGAATTTTCCCACATAAGCTTCAAAGCACTGTAATAAATTATTAGCCAATTTTGCTGCTGTTCGTGGTTTGGAATAAGAGAAATTTAAATTACGTTTTTGGTTGAGCTCAGTTCCATCTCGTCGTTCAAACCAAAATCTTTGCTGCTTTGTTTTTGAATACGCAATGAGGCAAGGTGCAAGATATGTCAAGAATTCGCACCCTTGTTAGGGGGGAGCCTCTATTATACAGTATAACCACGAACTATAGAGTGGTTTTCATAAACCCGTGAAACAAAGTGTACTTATTAAAGTGTAATAAAGTGTAATAGTCAAGAAATATAATAGAAAACAAAAGAGCCAAAGTGTAATAAAGTGTAATAAGCTAAAGTGTACTTCACGGGTTTATGAAAACGACTCTAATGCAATGCAATATGCATTTTGTCGGCATACATATATAGAATTTAGGTGCCTTTTCTGTTCGCTTCTGTTGCGAGACTTCAGTTCCGACGAATTTCTTAAAACGTGGCCGAGTTGTCTTGTTATGTTTAGCTAAAAGGATTATACATTTTTCAGCGAAATAAAACGGCTAGATTTTCCACAAAATGGAGTTTTTGTGACAACAGCTCATTCGTTTAAGGAAGGGATAAATACCGAGAAGCGAGGCTTTTAGCCATATACATCCCGAGGGCCGTAGGTCCGAGGGATGTATATGGATAAAAGCCGAGCTTCGAGGTATTTATCTGCCTTATTATGTGATTGAGGAGGGTTTCACACAAAAACAATTCAAAAAAACAATCACTGATTAGATCATTGTTACTGAATTCCCAGAAGGAAACCCTAAAGAATTGCTTTTCAATTCTATTCAGGGCAATACTAACGAACTTCATGATAATACACAAAACGTTTTTTTGTTGAAGAAATTTCATCAGTTAGCTCAGTAGTATACACTGTGCCAAAAGGCAAATATTCAAGAGTATTCAGAAAAAGAATATGGCTTCTTGACTTGGAGTATTCTAGGATATTCGAGACGGATGATATACGTGACATATTCTAGTAGTATACAACCTGAATTCTTACGCATACTTTACATAACATTTATCTCTAAAGTATTCGGACTCGAATATGTAAAGTATGAATGCACAAGGATTTTCAACTAGAATACTTCAGATATCCCCAAAATAATATTTCTTCGTGACTTCGAAAAATACTTTCTGCGGTTTGAATATTCACGCATATTTTTCGTACAAGATATTTCTACGGTATGAAGATTTTCATATCTGAAATATGAATATTACTGGAATCTTCAACTAATATTCATTTATTTCTGAGTGATGAAAACATGTGAAAAGTGTGATACATCATGCAGTCTACATTCTAAAATAGATGTCTAAACACCAATATTTTGATACAGTAAACATTTTTCAATAAGTAGAGTACACACATGCTGAATTCTTACGCATACTTTGCATAACATTTATCTCTAGAGTATTCGGACTCGAGTATGTGAAGTATGAATGCACAGGGATTTTCAACTAGAATACTTCAGATAATCCCAAAAATAATATTTCTTTGTGACTTTGAATAATACTTTCTGCGGTTTGAATATTTACGCATACTTTTCGTACAAGATATTTCTACCGTATGAGGATTTTCATATTTGAAGTGTGAATATTACTGGAATCTTCGAATAGTATTCATTTATTTCTGAGTGATCAAAAATGTGGTACATCATCATGCATAAATACTACTGGCATAATGATAAGTCGATTTTCTTTAACAAGTTCATTAAATCATTCAAGTGGGTGTTATCAATTTATTGTAAACTTTTGGTGTTTGTACTCTTTTTATTGTTGTGAGATGGTTTGTTGAAAGCATTTGGTCACGAGTCGTTTCAAGGTTACTGGCCGTTTAATCTGATATCTGTTGATTGCGATTTTCTGATAAACAAAATTCGCTTTTTCATTGTTCTGTCTTACCAAAAATGTTGATTTCAATTAATCAAAATGAACAAAAATAGTACAAATGTGAGGCTTTTTCAATTGCAAGTTCCTGTGATTTTTTTTATGAACAAACAGATATTCCAATACATTCAGGTTCAATTTTATCCAATAATGCACACACATGGATAAATCCTGCCAGCCACTCAATTATGCACTGAAACCAGCCTGAAGATCTCACTAAGTGGCACTCACCGGGTAGTGCAAAATCATAAAGCTCGGGCAAACATTTATACACAAAGGCATTACATGAATAAAATTGACAAAAAATATATATATAAATCTCAAAGTGCAAGTCACAAAATTGAATTACAACAAAATAAAAGCAATTTTGTTGATGGCCAGATATTCTAATAATTTCAGACTAAATTTATGAAATAATACTCACACATGAATAAATATTGTCACTTGACAAATTGTGACAAAATTTTTGAAATTGTCAGTTTTTAAAAATGGTCACATGTACCATTCAAGTGAAAATTTACTCTGCTGTTAATTTTAAGTAATAAAGTCATTTCTGGGTGAATTATTTACAAAAACCATGGATTTAATCATATAAATAACAAATCTTGGTCATTCCACTTCCAATAAGCAGTTTCATTTACACCTGTTGAGAGATAATACAATATATAGTCACTCTTCTGTGTCAAACATTAAATTTTGTCAAGATTTCATGATAGGGCCATTTCATAGTATTTGTGGACAAAAAAAGGTTAATGTTCACACACAATATTAAATTACTTTTCAAAGAAGCTGAATAATCAAATGATAAAGTCCTGATTGTTTTTCTATTTTTTTAATGTACATGTAGATATTACAAAAATGTTGCCTGTGCTGGTGAACATGAAGCACTCATTCCCTCTAACAGTGACATCATAGAAATGTTCGGGAAAATTGTTTCATCAGGAAACAAGGTTTCAAACAAAATAATTTAGATAAGCTTATCTATCATTTCAACGAAAGTAATTTAAAATGACTTATTTATCATGAAAGAGTCTTATTTTCAAGTTTTGCATGGTATTTGATGGTGTAATAGGTCATGGACAGAATTTCCCTTTAGTAACTTCCTAATATATGACAAGTGCTTTAAATTGATTAGGTCACATAGCACAACTTTAGATGAATAAACCAACCTTGTCTTTTGTGACTTTATAAAGTCAGGTAAATATGGAACATTATTATGTAAAAGAGTGTGCTTGATATATCATAACTTTGCAGAGTTCTTGAATTTTATTTTAAGATTAAAAAATGTCACTTTTTCTATTCCCCTCTGTAATGTTGAGCATTTTTTATTTTCATCAAAGCATCAATGTTTGGATTCTTTTAGATCCAGTTGTCTGGATACCAATACCATAATGTCAACAAAACAATAGTAATATATTTCATAATAAAAAAGCTACAAGTACACTGCATAGTTGGGTTTTTTTGTACTCCCCTCTGTAACTTTCAAAACACTGTGAAATGACACTACAATACTACATTATGCAAAACATGTTAACCAACATAAATCACATTTGCAGTTTTAAAATATGAAAAAATATAATTACCAGCATTGCTGTTGCAGTTGGTAATTCTTCATGTAGCTGTGGTAGTTTCAGTTCATCTCCTTTATATCTTCCTGGCATAGATTTTTTCTCTCCTCTTACACTAGTGCAGCATTTCCTTATGTAGTCAATGCATGGAAATCCTTTTGAATTTTATATTGCAAGAGCATGTTTCTTTTAATGCTATGAAGAGACCTTTTTATTATTAATTCTTTTTTCCTCTTCTTCTTCTTCAGTTCTTCTTCTTCTTCTTCTTCTTCTTCTTCTTCTTCTTCTTCTTCTTCTTCTTCTTCTTTTTCTTAGCTATGCTTCACATGATATATTTGCACATTCTGGAATAATGGTTGCTTTGTAATCCTAAAAACCAAGCAAATGTTTGAAAATTTGAAAGCAAAGAGTTAGTTATATAATTGGTTATGAATTTGGACATGTTTTAACGAATAAAACAACGCAGGTTGTAAAATACAAGTAAGACTCATTGTTTGATATGGATAATCAGTGTCTAGTACAACAACAAAATTAATTATTTATGCTTGATCAACAACATAGAATCCAAAGCAGTTTACAGTACTTTGTTTAGCAAACATAGTAAAAGCAACAAAAATATTAATAATTAAAATAGTTAGAAGCACAATTCATTGACAATTAATTGTGTCCCTTTGGATAATAAAAGGAACAGCTTCCAAATCCAGTCAGGTTTGACCATGTTGACCTACTACTGTGCAAAATTGGCGCCAAAATTTACGTTCCCTTCAAAGTCGATTTAAAAGGTCTTAATCGAGGAATACCTCACGAAAAGTATCTTTATCTTACGTACCTTTGTTTTATCTTGTTGACTTGTGTCCTCTGAGCTGTTTTTAGGTCAAAAATCAAAAGAAAGAGGTCCAAAATGCATAGACAACTTTACAAACACCTTTGTCTTTTCGATGAATTAATAATTGGCCAGCGAAATGTTGAGTCAGCGGTCAATGCACAGGAATCCCGTGCATTTCTCACAATAAACCAATGAAAACACGGTATTTGATCACGTGCGTGTTTTGAATAGTAGGCGGTCATCCAGTGAACGGTTGAAGTACGATCGAGGAGATAGCGAATATGTTCTACAAAATCCTATATTTTGAGCCTAAAATATGGCCTACATTATTCTCAAATCGAGGAGGAAATACAGAGAAAGCTTTAATACATTGTTTGAAAGAAGAACAAGCTTCATCAGAGTAGAAATAGTTATTCTACAAGGGCGACAATGGAAGGACGCCGAGTCTCTGGTAAGTTGAATATTTGATAAGCAATTATTAGTATTGACCGAGTTTATCGTACGAGAAGTCAATTTTAAATCTTCTTATAGGGAAGAAGAAGGTCATAAAAGAGACTCCTTTTAGGATAGCCATATTTGTTTTCACTATGACGGGAATATGATTGTTCTTTCGAGTAAATCAGCTCGGGTAATAAGCTTGTACGTACATTGACTTGTGATTATGCTTGTAGATGATAAGATTTTAAGATACTTTTATATCTTTTTAGTTAAACTGGAGAATCTTGGATTGCGACTTCAGCGAAGCGGCCAAAAATGCTCCAAGCTGGGAACCAGTGATCGATGTCCGTTTCTTTGAGGTACCTCATAGCGTACGTCGACTTGTCCTCTGGCTACATTGATTGCGAACAGTTGAGTGTATACACCTATTTCAAAAAAGGTTGTCACCGCTAAGAGCGATAGGCGATAGGTAATAGGTCATTCCAAGACCGCAAAGCACTATTGATTTCTAATTGATTTACATATGAATAGCCAAATATTTGATGGAAGAGTGTAAAGAAAGATTTAGAATGGCTTAATTAAGAAATCAATAGTGCTTTGCGGTCTGGGAATGACCTATTACCTATCGCCTATCGCTCTTGGCGGTGACAACCTTTTTTGAAATAGGTGTATATAACCTGGAAAGGACACTATGAGACACGTTTATTAAGATATCAAGTAGTTAAATGATTCAAGTTAGTAGTCTATTATCTATTACTGTTCAAATGTTACCGCCATGTCAATTGATAAATCCTATACCGTATTTTAATAAAACACATTTCAATGCTATGAATTTGTTTGTTTATACTTGTATATTTTGTTTTTCTATGTATTTTGATGTAGTTATAGGCCTTTGAATGGGTAAAATGCTTGAAAATCTCCCGTATTTCGATGGGATGTTGTGAAGAATACCGTTGAGAATTCAAGAATATCCGTATTATACCAATGATATTCAGAGGGTAGTTCGACTAGAAGACGTCAGGGGTGTCTAGTATTCAGGAATATTCGTAACATACGACTGAAATTCGGAGGGTTGTTTGCTAAGAAAACGTCAGGGATGTCTAGTATTCAGGAATATTCGTAACATACGACTGATATTCGTAGGATATTTCGGTAGGAAGAATTTGACAATGTCCAATATTCAAGAATATTCGAAGCATCAACTAAACGAATACAATAGTATACAAGAGTATCATACTTGTTACTTCAAGTATTCAGGGAAATTCGATTAGTATTCAAGTCCGAGTGATGCAACGTCATGCTATAATCACTCGGAACGAATCCGGACAGAATTTCCATTTTCGTCCCGTATACTCTTGACTGACTTCACGTATAAATATACGCCGCGTATATTTATACGTGAAGTCAGTCAAGAGTATACGGGACGAAAATGGAAATTCTGTCCGGATTCGTTCCGAGTGATTCTAGCATGACGTTGCATCACTCGGACTTGAATACCAATGGATTTCCCTGAATACTTGAAGTATGCATGTCTATATTCAAGCATATTCTTTTCGAATATTTGCCTTTTTGCACAGTAATAGTGGCTAAAGGAGGGTAAAGGAGTGCAGAAGGTATCGGGTTCGAATCCCAGTCGTTAATCAAAGACTTTTTTTTCACCAGTAATCGCTACTTAGTATCTTTCTAAGAAAATTTGTAAGTCTCGATCAACACATAGATGGTCTAAGAAAGTATGGGACGAAATTATAAATTCAAGGGATGTATCTGTATAAACCCCGGGAATTATAAATTCAAGGGATGTATACAGATACATCCCGGGAAAGATCCATATAAACCCCTTGAATTCATAATGATCGTGAAATAAGCAGCAGCAAGTGATAACGTTGCGAGTATGCGCGGTCCGCTGAACGGAATTCATGTGATCGCTGGAGCATGCAGTGAAAATGGCGGCTCTATTAAAATTCGCTATCGTTTTTCTGCTTATTCTTTGTTGTTTTCTGTTTGTTGAGGGCAGGAAAGACAAGTTTTTCTTCTTACTTTCATAAAAGTTATAACCATCTCGCAAAACCGATACTCAACTTTAGTATTTGAATGCAGTAAAGCCGAAAATATTTCGAAAATGTTTGGTTTGCGCAGTACACGTTACAAATATAAAGCTAAACCGAGTTTTATGCCACATTTAATAAACACAAACACGGAAAAGGAACTTCAAGTGATGACTGTTTTAATGCTTTTATCACTTAAAGATGCTTCAGAAGGTCTACACGTACAATTTAAATCAATTTGTATTCATATAAATGGCAATAGCATTTCTTATTACTGTAATACTTGTGTACCTGTTATGATTAACAAATTTTGTTCAAATTGTGGAGCTAAAGAAAAAGAGATTTTCAACAGGTTATCATCTAAAAACAACATAAACTTTAATATTTCAAATGCAACTTCAAACAGCTGCTAGATCAGTACATCAATACACACTAAGCAGACTTGACACCATTAAACTATGCACACCCACTAAATAATCCTACACATGTAAATGATACACACCCAAATATATGTGTACAGATACTACTGAAATAGTTCAAGAACAAAAAATGTTGTGTTTGGCTGTGATCCTTTTACATATCATAGCCTGGAAGTCAGTATTGATATCACTTCACTAATAGCATCTATTAATACACACTTTCATTGTTTTGAAGTATTCCTTATTTTTAATATCTTGGTGTCTTAAAGTCGGGGAGGGTTTTGAATTCAGCAGGGAAGAGTGGGGCTGATGAATTAAACAAAAGAGAGGTCATTATTGCGAGGTCATTATTGCGAGGTCATTATTACTAGGAGGTCGTTATTAGCCGAAATAATGACTTCAAGAATATCTGGGTAGTTTTCATAAAAATACGAAATTTATACAAAGAGAACAGGTGACAACAACAAGAAATAATCTTTAATGAACATTCAATGCACTATGATTAGGCTACGATAAATTATTATTTCAATCAATAAATCATAAATTATATGAAAGTGTAACACTTTGATAATAGTAGCTGGTATAGAGTGATTTTCTTGATCCGTCAAAGCCTTATAGCCGACTTAGGGAAAGAATTCTCTACTATAAGCTTAGTTTTACCTTAAAGGTCTTTAAACAGAACAATGAAAATCACTCTATGTCAAAAAAGAAATCAATTGTTATGAATTGTAATATTGCATATGGCACCACCACTTACATTCAAACATATTTGCCCTGAATTACTAGGAATCCCCAAAGCTTCGGGCGGCGGTTTCCCAATGTTTGCCGTTTCGGTGCTACTACAAATGCCTTCCTTCCCAGATTGAACAATATTGGAAACCTTAGCTAATTGTTTGTCAGATACCCTTTTGTAGCTCTGTAAAGACTCTGATCTGTGACCAGTGACACCCCTAATTAATTTGTCATCAACATTTTCCTGGAACAATCTAGTTGCAGCTGTTGCTCTTAAAGAATGATTTGTGAAAAAACCATCCACCCCAGCTTCTTTCATCATTGATTGGACTACATTCTTAAGCGTATTATGACCCAAGGGGACACTACAATACCAGAACTTCTTCTGCTCATAATTTTGTAAGGGCTTTAAATAAAATGCATTATCTAATGCCTCTTTTGGGCATCTTTCTATGTAACTCTTCACAATTCGCACAATGCATTTCTCTGGACATTGGACGTTAGCATATGCCCTACTAACTTTAGGAGTTAGCTTACGATGTTTTAAACCACCCTGGATGGTTTTAGACACACCCTCAGAATAAAGCAAATATTCCCTTCCCTCGGAATCACAATGAAATGAAAAATTCCTTATGGACAAATTTCTATGCTCATCCCCAGCCCGCATCCCAAAATTTAGGCCTATCAAATAAAGAGTTGTTCTCAACAAAACTTTGGGACAACTATCTCCAAGAATTTTTTTCCCCAAAGATCATTCTCCATTTCTTCGGAAATAACTTGTGCTTGTTTTCTTTGTAAGCCTAGCTTATTGCTGGTAGATATTTTCATTTCCACGTCTAAAGCTTTTTGAAGTTTGTCAAACTGCCCTCCTACGGCGAAAAGCTGAACTTGTTTTCCCTTCATTTCAAAATACTTCTGCAAACTACTCACTATCTCATGCAATGTTTTTCCAGGATATCTTTCGCCTCCTTCCTTTCTGACTTCTGTGATGAATTGAGAAAGAACTTCACATAGGTCTTCATCTCTTGATATATCTAATAATTCTGTGGTTTTCTCCAATATCTTTGAAACCTTTGATTTCTCATCCTGCTCATCTGCAAAGTTGCTCTTTCGCCAATTCTGCCATGACTCGTATAAACGGAAAGCCCACATTGCTTTTCTCTTGGTATTGGTTGGAATGGACTCTGATGCTAATTCCAACAAATCTTTCTCGTCCATTTTCTTGAAACGTGTTTCATGACCACTTCTCTTCAATCACTAACAAGCAAATGAATAAAGATAAGTACAAAAAAACCTGAAATTACGTACAAGACGTACCTCATGATGAACTCAATAATACAAGATGCAAAATAATTTAAGAACATTTTTAAATTACCTGGACTTAAAACAGATGGATTTTCGTTTTCCAAAGCATCCAGCAATTGAGAAAGTATTGCATCCTCGTCATCATACGTCTCCATCTCCGTCGCAAGCTCAAACGAAATGCACATTTGGTAACACGCCAAGCTTGATTTTATAGTCCCGTGCGACTATGGAACGTGAATATGCAAAAACTTAAAAGTTTTTATTTCTATTCAAAGGGACAATATCCCATTTAGTGAAATTCCAGTAAGTAATTTTGCGCTTGCAGTTCATTAAAACTTTCATACTAAGTGCAGAACTATACCTACATATGCTCATTTGTTAATGACTAAAAAGCCAATCAACAAAATAAAGGTTGTAGGCGTATTTTAAAACAAAGCTTGTTGTCTTTTGTTCAGTTATTATAGAACATTTTTCATATCACATTTCGAGCTTGTTAATAAATTTTTTCTTTTGCAAAACACTGAAAAGTTAATGACTTTTTTTTCTTCGAAAACAATGAAAGTGTGCATTAAAATGGATAATGGACTCGCTCTTCGCTTTATTGAAAATAATGACCTCGCGCTGCGCGCTCGGTCATTATTTTCAATAAAGCTCAGAGCTCGTCCATTATCCTATACATAAACACCATCTCCAAATACTGGACTATGCATATGAGCTGGCTTGTTTGAGTTGCTAGGAAACCCTCATGTATAGTGGTTGCAAATCTGAGAATAATGGAAAAGATGGCTAGTTTCCGTAATAGCAAGGGACGTCTATAAATATATACAAGAGTGGGGTGCCTGCAACAGACTGTACACTTCTTAACTTACCTAGTAATTAAGTTAGGAAGTGCCCAGTACGTGTGTTGGCAAACAGACATAAACACACAATCCATTTAACTTTTTTCAAAAGTTCTGGCTGTTAAATTTCAGGATAAATATAAATAACATGCTTAGCTAGCATCTAGTTGATGTTAGGTCTGATCCCTCCTTCAATGCAGATCTATCTTATCTTGAAGGTTTTACAATATTATAATTATAAGATTCATTGTTGTATGCATATACATGAGTAAAATTGTAAAGTTGGCATCCAGAAAAAATAGCTCAACTGTAAAGGACACTTAGGACCTCTCTTTTCTGACTGATTTCTCAAACTCCCGAAAATAATTCATGCTCAATGCTCAATAACAGCCTCAAAAGAAGCAAAGTGTTGACATCAAGTGATTGAAGATTAATTTAGGCTTAATTTTGACCAGCATGAAATTTGCTTGTACATTACACATTGCTAAATACCATCAAAATTCTCAAACTTCCCCCCTAAAAGATAATCGTTTGAAGTCGTTATTCAACTTCACCAACAGTGACAATATCATTTTTCGAGACCTTAGGTGGGATATATTTTGGTGTGTAACAAATAATCACTGTCAAAATCACACAAAAATGGGATTTCAGAGGAATAACTCCGATCGAGTTTGCTGTTATTTTAAAATAAAAGCTTTTGATCCTTATTTTTAACTACCCACAAGAAATACTGATGCATAAAGACCTACCTTTTTGGTACACTGTCCTAAAATTCATTGTTGATAGCTCCAGGGCCATTCAGAATTTCCATGAACACATGTCAACAAACCACTTCTTCCACACTTCAGTCAACCAAACCAAGTGAGAAATTTAGCAAAATTTAGCAGGAAAAAAGATACCTTTTTTATACAGACAGCTTTAAAAAGACTCCATAAATATTTTGGGTGGATAATAAGTGTTCATGGAAGTACGAATAGCTTGAAATAATCCTTTCAAACTGCCACATTTCACTAGTTTCGTGCCGCCATTACAAGTTTCGCTAGAACGCGCACTGAAGTTTGACGCATGCGCAGATGTTATCACTTGCTGCTGAAATAAGCAATATAAAGTGCTATGAATAACAAAGAAACCCGACTCAATCATATAATAATGCCGTATACAGTATATCACAAATTACTGACATAAAACGCGATCAGTGTATATCATATTATAGCTGAATGACTGTTTTAGATTTTGGTGCCGTTTGACGGTCATTGCTCAAAGGGAGTCAAAATTACGAGCCAAAAACCGATATGACCGATTCGGCCATTTGGAACTATTGACTCACCTTAACTCGAGATATACCTAGACACTTATAAGAGCTTCACAAGGGGCTGTTATTTTGAGCTTGATCCTAAATACTTTGACCAAATATCGAACCCTAAATGGAGTACTTGAAACGAAGCTCCCGCGATATAAAAGACTGGGTCCTTTGAGCTGGAAATCCACGAATTTCTCACCCTACATGTTGCTAAACGAACACATATAGAGGCAAGTCAATTATATTTCTCATTCAAGCATTCAAGAGACCTTGAGAGGTTTTTGTACTGAATTTTAATATGGAAATTCTGGACCAGACCATTCCATGGAACTTGTATTTTGACCTGACACGGGTCACGTAATGCTTTTATTTATATTTCTAAAATCATTAATAATTCATAAGCAAATAGACCAATTGAAGAAGTTCATTTGGTCACGTGTTGAGACCTTTATATCAGATTTATTATTCAATTTTCATACACTGTACAAATTCTGATTTTCTGATTGGTCAGTTTGTATCACGTGACGCGTGGTTATGACGTGACAACATGACACGACGTAATAATACCGACGTAATAAATATAGACAAATCACTGCAATAAAGCATAGTTGGAAATAAAAAAATGTTCCTGGTGATAAATTTGAGGATTTTTCGAAAAAGAGAAGATCAACGAGCATACTTAAAACTGCTTAGCGTGCCTGTTTTGAAGGTTAACTCAATTTCATTGAAGTTTTTGGAGCTTACTGAGATCAACATATTTCAGCGGCTTAAAAACAGAGTTCGCCGGCTTTCCAAATTTTTTTTGGACTGGTTATCCAAAACCTATCTCATAGAAAGTTTAGAAAGTCTGTCGCCACAAGTCTGTCTCTGTTTTTAACGGTAAGCTTACGAAGTTCTAACTTTCATTCAAACCGTATTCAGTTTTTGGCGTGTTGTTTTTGTCAAAACACTATTTGCTGGCTTTGCAAATTCATCATTATAATTTTTGTTTTTTAGACTGGCTATCCAAAAAATATCCAACGGAAAGTCTGGAAATCCTTTCCCCGCAACTTCTCTCAGATGGGGTAAAGAAATGTTATCAGGAATCGAAGAAAACGCCAAACGAGTACTTCAGCCTTCGGCTCGTCGAAAACTACTACTTCTTCCCGGCTTCTTGCCGGCGGCACCAAAGTTTAGCAGCGTTTCAACCGTAAGTCGCCAGTTCAAACCTATATCCATAACTGCAGCGATAATTTTCTAGACCTTTCACTTACAGAGTTCGAGGACTCAGTGCTGAATCACTTTTAACGATCCAAAAAAAGTCTGAGTTCTTTGTTTATATGGACGATTTCAATTTTACCGAGCTTTAAGTTGTAA
Organism: Telmatactis stephensoni; assembly: GCA_029948255.1. NCBI lineage: Eukaryota > Metazoa > Cnidaria > Anthozoa > Actiniaria > Isophelliidae > Telmatactis > Telmatactis stephensoni. Next base: position 138,973 of record JALIZF010001359.1, on the reverse strand, counting down.
ACATGGATTCTGAGAACTCGTTTATTATCTATCACGCTACTTTTCTCCTAGTTTTCTTCTGAAAGATTTATTTTGTATTGTTAAAATTACCAAATGCTATTAAACTAATTTTGAATTAAGTCTTACAATTTTGAGTGACTTGAGTTATTTCTAGTGATTAAACAGGCTCCAAACTATTTTGTGTTTGTCCATTTTGCAAAGTTTCAGCAAAATCAAGCAGTTTTATTCTAATCGGTTATCCTGTGGACAAGAAAAACGCTGATTTTATGGCTTTTTTTAGTCAATGAACAAAATGATGTGTAAAAAAACGTCGTTTTAGGCAATATCATTCGCTTCATGGAGTATTTCTCGATCTTTTAAAAAGTACGACTTTTCTCTGACCTTCTCTCACTGAGCTTCCATAGCGTCAGTGAATTCTCAACAAATGAAGGTTTTGAAAGTATGGCAATCAGTAGAACAAAGAAACCACATAAAAATGACGAGATTTGCTTTATTCGATTCCATTGACTTAGATAATTCCCCATAAAAGTAATTTTTTACATTATGGATATCAACAAAGCAAAGAAATTGCAAAAAAATGACTAAATTTGCTTTATTCGGTTCCATGTCAAACTCATTTTACTTAATACATTTATTAGTTTATGAAACACATTTGCGTCAACAGCTCAAAATTTTTGAGCTATCTCATGGCATATGTACGATATCGGCACTGACTGTGTATTTTCCATAACATAGCTCAAAAATTTTGAACCAATTGTCAAGATCTCAAAAATTTTGAGCTATGTTATGGAAAATACACAGTCAGTGCCGATATCGTACATATGCCATGAGATAGCTCAAAAATTGTGAACCATTTGTCAAGACATTTGCATGAAATGTGCTTGGACCAGCCTAGTCCCCAGGCTATCCCGTCTCTCGTTTCAAAATCTTGTGCTTGGGCTATTTCCATTCATGGCTCTAAAATTTTGAACCAATTCGGCCATGACTCTGAGACATTAAATTTTAAAACAGGACTGTAGCAGCCTACGTTTGCTTTCATAATCAGTAATTTTGCAATCATAAAATCATATCATCTTCTGTCTTGATCTTCGTGTCCTGGTCTGAATTTGTAACATCTAAAACAAATCAAACGAAGAAAAACATTTGTATTTATTAGTATCCGAAATATAAAACACGTTATCTCAAACAATTGCAGGTTTTCCGTAAAAGTTTATCAATAGTTTGGTGCTGAAAGTCGGGCCTTATTTTCAAATATAGCTCATGAGCAACTCTCCTGAACTCTTCCTTGTTGGCTGGCGTACAACTGCTCAGTTTTCCTTGCCAAGTTAAAGCCGATTGCTCGTGCATTTCGACAACTCCGATCAAGAAAAACTTGACAAACTTGTTAAGGAAAACTTGTCAAGGCAAAGATTTGGTCGTGTAAATTGATAACACAAGGTAATTTGTTCGTGTAGATGAGCTTCCGATTCGAAATCGACTCAAATTTCGTTACATATCAAGATTTTACATTACCTGGATAGCTGACTCAATGAGAACTGGCAGTCTTCCTCTCAGTCGTAATCCTTTCTTGAGAAATATCGCTTTGAACTGATAAAAGTCGCCACTGACAAGTCATCGAATCATAACATTTGGACTTTCTCGCCCGCCAAAAATTCAAATCAGGTTACGCATAACACTTATTAGAATATAAGATTACAAAAGGCTTTGTTTTACATCCGGTCAAAGGTCCAATCGCGTTACGTTATTTCGTCTCGGTTGTAAATTAGTTTGGTCAGCCACAGGCAGCCCAAGCTCTTACAGCGCGGTCAGACTAGCGCTTGAGCCGTGTTTGCTTAATAAAGTTTTGTGTACTTAACACGTTCCTAGCTCGTTTTCCAGTGTGACCGACCTAGCACGCCAACTCAAGCATGCTTGAAAACTGATCCAAAATGCTAGGATTTACAAAGGAACCGCAACAGTGCTCAAGCTCACCCTGTACCATGTTTGAAGCTTGCTAAGCCAATTATGTTAATTGGTTTACATGTATCGACCAATGGGATTTCAGGTAGTTTGAGAGTTCGAAAGGTCAATATCGAAGCGCAGAAATTTGAATACTTCTCTCTTTGCTTCTGATCAGCCTGAAGAGAATTTTGTACATCAAACGGCATTTTATATCATTTCTGTGGAGGTTTTAACAAGCGACGAGATGAGTCATCCCAATCACGTGCACCCAGCATCGACGATGTTCCCATATATCGATCCATTTAATCAGTTCGAGGCAAATGACGGCAACTTGAACATTGTTCCACAGTTCCCTATTCATCAGTACCCTGGATTGTCTAATCGATATTCTGGGCATTCAACAGCTCTTTATTTTCCAGCCAGCACAAGTGCAGGCCGAAGCAGTCCATGTCCTTCCACAGCAAGTTCAGCATCAGGAGTAGACAACAGTGGTGATCTCCCAGTCCAAATCGATGAAAATGGCGCCAAAACTGTAACTACGAAATGGTCTGAAGACCAGACTAAAGTTTTGGTCAAAGAATGGAAGGAACACATTCAAGAAATTGAAAGTAGCAAGAGTGTAGAAGCATGGAGTAAGATTGTCGAGACAGTAAACAAGGTTGGCCCGACGACAAAATCTAAAAAACAATGTAAAGACAAAATCCGCAACTTGAAGAAATCATACAAAGATGCCAAACAGGAAAATGGAAAAACTGGCCGAGGCACTACAACCTGTCCCTACTACGACGATTTCGATGAAGTTTTAGGGACAAGACCAGTGGTGGTAATGCCTGGAGTGATACAATCATCTGATATGAACGCCAGTGGATCCTCAATTGATTCTGAAGATGATGATGCAGGAGAAGAAGATTGCGTCACTGGCAAACGAAGGAAAACAGCAAAATCTGGACCACCAGAAAAAAAGGCCAGGAAAAACAAAACGAAAGCAGGTGAGTTTGCAGAACTTACAGCAAAAATCATGGAGATGCAGCAGCAACAGATACAGGCTGCGGAAAAAGCCCAAGAAAGAGCAGAGAATCTAATGTTGAAATTAGAGATGGAACAGAGGAAATTGGATGAAGATTCGAGGAGAAGAGACCAAGAATTTTTCTTGAAAATGGCACAACTACTAAAAAAATAAACAGATAAGATTATATTGAACAATGCATTTTATTTGAACTATTATTGTGATTTTTTTAAATATTATTAAAGTACCAATGATTATCCAATGATTTCTAATCAATTAATAATTCACGTAATCTCAGTATATACAAACAATAACAATAAGTTTTTTTGACTTGTATTTGATCAACTGTTACGCTGTACATAAGAATATAGTATAGATATAGATATATAAATATTTTACAAATGTTACAAATGTTCTGTTCAATTCTATTATGGTTTACATAAACCCGGCATAAATGAACCCATGATATAATTTTATATAACAATCTTATAATTTTCAAGATTACAATTATTATAATTACCTCCAGTGAATTATCTCGATTTGTGTAGCATATATATAATATATATTTATATATTATTGCTGATTAAATACAAAACTGATTTAAAGATCATTTTCAATTTGCTGGCGAACAGCTTGTCCTCCCGGGTTTTGAACTGCATTTTGTTGACGTCTTGAATGCAAATAATTTCTTTCGATTGTTATCACCCTTCGTAATAACTCGTCGTCGTCAAATTCTTCGCCTGCTTGCTGGCAAAAGTTGTGTAAAATGCAGCAGGTAAGTATGACTTCAGGTACATTGATGAATCTGTTGTCCAGCCTCTTCAGTAAAATTCTCCATCGCCCTTTCAGAACTCCAAATGCGCGTTCAACAGTCGATCTGGCTGAAGATAGAGTCCTATTAAAGTTTTGCTGTTGTGCAGTGAGATGGCCATTGAATGGATAAGGCTTCATAAGCCATGGTAGAATAGGGTATGCACCATCGCCTAATAAAAATGGCTTGATTTGAATTCCATTTTTATTAAGAACAGGCTCTGTAAGAATATCGCCATTCTCGGCTTTTCTGAATAGTTCAGAATGTCTCAGTACTCTTGCATCATGCATGCTGCCTGGATAGCCGATAGCAGTGTCTAAAAAAGTTAAGTTTTCCCCTACTACGGCTTGCATTATTACACTGTAACGGTGCTGACGATCAAAATAGTCAAATGGATTCTCAGGGGCAATTATTTGAATATGTGTGCCGTCGATTGCTCCTACAGCTTGTGGTATTTTGCAATGATCTTGAAATAATGCAATAGCTCTTGTGGTGTCGCGGCAGTTAACAGGGAATTGAATAAAACGACGAGAGAATCTGTTAAGGGCTTGACAAAATTCTTTAGTGATTGTTACACAAGTTGATTTGCCTACATCGAAGTGTGTACCAATATCACGAAAGCCTGCTCCCGTTGCTAGACGCCACAATGCAATAGCAACTCGCTTTGGCGGTGAGATGGCTTGCCGGAATCTGGTGTTTCTCCTTGCGATGTAGGGGCTTACAAGATTCACCAGTTCCAGGAAGGTGTTTTTGGTCATCCTGAAATGTTCTTTCCAGTAGTGGGATTGGGTATCATCTTGAAGTAGCATTTCAAACCATCCAAATTGTGGCCGGTCGAGTCTCCAAGGTCGATCAATGGATCGCAAATGTTGGTGTGCTTGAATCAGTAGAGCCAAGGTAGTTGTTTGTATATTGCTAATGAATAGAAATCTTCTTCTGATTGTTTGTAATAGCAAACCAAAAAACCTCCTTCTTCGTCTACGATTAGCGATCGCCCTACGTCGTGCTAAACAACGAAAATAAAACATCCACAGAATAACAAATAGATCAACCATGATGGTAGTTCCGTATGACAGCTATTTATCAACACCTGCTGTTAAGCGGGGTAGCAAATTTGTATGTGACCACACCGTGGTTAGCTCAAATTCCAAGCATATGCTTAGGTGACGTCACAAGCAAGCATGCTTATTCACAAACTTAAGCGCTAGTCTGACCGCGCTGTTATTCTGTGGTATTGTATTACAACGAACGATTGTTTTAGCTGAACATTAACGGTCATATTTTACATCCTTAAAATATTGTACTTATGTGAATAAAATTGAGTTACCTTGATAACTTGTTGTGTCTTATATTACTTGGTCGAGTTTGAAGCCATTTGGGTGAGTTTTCACTGAGTTATCCTTGTTTTGCTCCCCCCACTATAAAGAATCCCAAGGCTGCACTCCCAGTGGAGGCCGGTGTCGCTACTGGTGTGCAGCCTTGGGATTCTTTATAGTGGGGGGAGCAAAACAAGGATAACTCAGTGAAAACTCACCCAAATGGCTTCAAACTCGACCAAGTAATATAAGACACAACAAGTTATCAAGGTAACTCAATTTTATTCGCATAAGTACAATATTTTAAGGATGTAAAATATGACCGTTAATGTTCAGCTAAAACAATCGTTCGTTGTAATACAATACCACAGAATAAGAGCTTGGGCTGCCTGTGGGTCAGTAATGCAAACATAATAAGTTGACCTATTGAATTCAAACATTATTCACAAGTCAAGCTTAGTTTCTTCGCCAGCTTCTCGGAAACTGTGATCGATTAAGAACAAGAAGAAACTGTACCTGATAGCTGTATTTGGTTCCGATAGTGTCATACTTAAAGTTTGGATCGGCTTTGCTTAAAACTGATTGTATACTACTCGAACAATGCAAATTATGAAGTGATGTTGAAGACCAAAGGACTTGACCAAGAAATAATGACAGTGTTGTGCTTTACCCCTTAGTAAAGAATCTGAGGGAATGTCGCAAAAACAGAACTTGTTGCCCAAACGGCAGTGACCAGCAATCATTTATAAAACTAAAGCAAAGCTTGTGTGAATTTTTCAACGAATTGCTCCCAGCACCATCCAAGTTTATGCCAGTGTGATGTCTCCAGAATCCAATGTTACGGCAAATCAGTAACCAACTTCAGTCATCAAATTGTGAAGCTTAAAATGAATACCTATTTTGATTTACTTTGGTTATAAGTAATTAAAAATTTGCAACCACTGAAATGTTCAAGATAACTTCTCGTATCAACATTGTCATGAAAGCACTCAAAAATTTCGAGCTTCGCAGACGCCCATGGCTCAAAATTTTTGAGCACTTCCATGGCAGTGTTGGGCAAGAGGTTATCTTGCTCACTAAAAGTTCTGCCGAACATTTCCATAGAAGAGCTCAAAAATTTTGAGCATTCAAAGATGAATATGTTGTATGATATACTGAAGTGGGCAATTTTGTTGTAGGTAACGTCCTTAAGGAATCAAATCAATAAAAATGCGCCTTTTCATGAAACAAAAATAAAAGATTTTCAAAAATTCCACTTTTTTATTAGATTGATAACCATACGGATCTGGATCGATGAAATATAGGGTTTTTACAGAGTTAAAGACCTAAAATGGACAAACACAAAATAGTTTGGAGCCTGTTTGAAGCATCGTTTGAAGTCGACTGACAGTTTCAGCCTGCTTCTGCAGTGTATTCAAATTGAATAATAAAAAGGCCATTAACGCACTCTTTGCTCGTGAATTATCGCACGAATTATCGGCTAACGCTTCGTGCAGTATTTAATAAAATTTCTCGTTCATTGTTAGCAAACTCGTGAAGATAAATCCCGTTATATAATAGAATTTTACGAGCGCGCGATCTGATTGGTCAATTAGCCATACTTTATCAGAGTACAAATAATAGAAGTGACGTCACAAAATCAAAATCTTTCACTCACAATCTTTGTTGTGAGTCCTTCAAGCCTATTTCATTCGCAAAATAAGCAAAAATTTATTCAGTAAACACAAGAAAATTTATTCCTTTATTGCACAATCCCTGCCGACCAAGTCCAAACAAGTGAAAATTCCCGCCATTTTCTGTTAGCGGACGCGCGCGTTTGTACACCCGAACAGCGGGAAAAGGTAATGCGATGAAAGAAAAGCAAACCTCTTTGCTTTTAAGTTGATTTTTACGCAAATAACACGGAAAAAAGACAGCAAATGTAAATGACTTCAGGTTGTGGGTTTCAAGGCAAAGCTGACGTCTTCTATAAACTGGAACCAAAACTTTTGGAGCTGTAAAATATAATTTGTGAGCTTTTTCGATCGAGTATTTTGGAAGTTTGTCGAGGAGCTACAGTCTTCACTCAACGTTGTAAAAGCAAGAATGTACTTAAATCTGAGTCTGAGACTCATTCAATATTTCTACGATTTCTGAAAACAACAATTGGAAGTCAACATGCTTGTTGAAGGCGACGACAAGAAGTTTCTTTACTTATCAGAATCCATTTTTGTATCGATAAGTACGCCTCGCCAACTTTGAAGATTCTGGATGTAAACCTCAGTTTGGATCATGTCAGGCAAGATAAATTTTGGGGAAATCTAATCACCGGTTGAAAATAAATGAGGTAACTTAATGAATTATGTAGAATAAAACACTATAGAAAAACTATTTTTTGCATAATTTTGACGATATGATAGTATCCTGTGAAATTTTGTGCTTTCTATAACTTTTTTCGTGTTTTACAGCTCCAGTCTTGCTTCATCAGAGTTTATCAAACTCATTAATAATTCATTAGAAAACACAATGGAAATCACTACCGTAACGTAGATCTTTATATCGGATAAAGATTTTTGTTCATTTGCATAAACTTTAACTTGGATTTTCTAAGCCAAAAGCAGTCAAACTTGGAAAATTCTGGTTCAATATGATAATTGACAACTAGACGTTTGATAAGTAATATAAAGAACTCGAGAGCGTGTTATATCGGGTCTAAAGATCCTCGCCTTCGGCTCGGATCTTTATCCACCGATATAACACGCTCTCTCGTTCTTTATACATTACTTAAAAAACTAATTAATAATTCATAAGGCAAACACAATGAAAATCGCAACCGTGACGAGTGTTTTATATCTCATAAAGATTCGTCCTAATTTACATCAACTTTAACCTCGATTTTCTCTAAGATAAATAAAGATATTTTTGATTTTCTTTCCGGGATAAACTCAAATATGTGTTGGAGTTTTTTAAGTCGGATAAAGAACTCGAGATCGTGTTTTATCGGTATAAAGATCCTCGCCTACGGCTCGGATCTTTATATCCGATAAAACACTCTCTCTCATTCTTTATCCTATACATAAACCACAGCCTAGCCTTATTTATTTGTTAAATAAATCACTCGCTGCGTGCGTTAACCTCTAAATAGACACTGATGCATAAACATTAGTGTTTTGTCAAAATCAGTTAAAACACTCATTAATAAAACATGACTGTTTTAACTAACTCTGATAAAACACTCATGTTTATGAATGAGTGTTATATCAGTACAAGGTCTCAGTATAGTTGTCGGATCGTGTTTTATCGTGGATATAAACACTCGGCCTACGGCCTCAATACGGCGCAATAGTTCAAAATATGCATGTTATTGTTTATGTTTTTGCTTTGCTTAACTCACCATCCTTTCAGTGTTTCTTGCCTCTTCTTCTCTGCGTTTGTTATCCTCCTGCGAAATAACAAATTTGGGAGGGTTTGGAGATTATTAGGTTATAATAAGATTATTAGATTATTAGATAAGATTATTAGATTATAATTGATAATTGTTTGTTTTGGTTTTGATTTTGATTTTGGTTTTGGTTTTGGTTTTCGGGGGGGGGGAGAGATCTTCCCTGTATTCAGTATTTTTACTCGAGCTACCTGTGGTAGCTCGAGTCTAGGTTTACCTTTTCGGTCTATCAATCTATCAACGTCGCAAATCGGCAATTACCCAGAAGCCTCTGGGATACACTGGCATGAAAACGAGGTTGACCACGAGGCTTCCTGTGGTCGAGAATTGTCGCGGGGGATTGAGAGCAATTGAACAAAATGGCGGACGCTATCAATCGGAATTTATCGAACTATTGGCTTCTAATCTCAATATATTTCGATAGTCACAGCTTTTAATTGTTGATGGGTCCGGCTATTTTGCGGGCTGCGGGTTGCGGGCCAAAATTTGCGGGTTGCGGGCCAAAATTTGCGGGTTGCGGGCTAAAAATTTGCGGGCTTGAGAAAAATGTAGTCATTTTAAATAAAACAAGATTCCCCAGTAGTTTTAAAGTCGTAGCTGATTGGCTTGTCAAAAAGATAAGTTATAGTTTAAAAACAACATAAAAACCAGACGTCAAAAACGCAAACATTGACGTTGCCCCTGAACTTACTGGGTTAAAAATCTGTACAATCACTATGAAAACAATCACTTTCAATCTGTAATGGTTCCGGAGAAGGGTGAATCAAGTTTAATTTGAAGTCCCCATATCAAACTTATTCCTTATATCAATGAACATTTGCTAAAGCTAGAGTCCAGGCCCTCACGATTTTTTTTTTTTTTTTTGCTACTGCGCTTGCATTTTCGTTTATAGCGGAGCTCCCGCGCGGGCCGAAGGCCCGCGCGAGCGGAGCACCATACCTAAGAAAAAATGGTAACCCATCGAGTTGATTTTTCATGGCTTGAGTATACGTCACTTTCCGTCACGTCTCGTACGTCCGTGCCCATCGCGATGCTGGATTGGCTGATTGCTTTTTGGCGCCAACTTGACGCGCGCTGACACTTTGAAAACTGAAAATTTACAAGTTTCCTTGCAGTTTTAACTTGCAAAGCTTAAAAATAGTATTCTCGAAACCTCGTAAAAATTTAGCGATTTTGATGAACATTAATCTGTGCCAATCTTGACAGGTTAAAGCGAAAAAAACCGTACGTTTGAATTTTTTTCGAGCCTGGTGTCGTTTCAAAAACTGCTCGAAAGACGAAAGACACAGAGGATATTTTCAAAGTTGAACGACTTTTTAGTTGGATTCGTAGTTTAAAAAAATTCCTCATAATGAATAAGTCATTGAGGATCGTGTATTCTTCGTTTCGTGAAGATGCCTTCAGTAAAGCTGCTTAAAAATCTAGCCAAAGTTGGAAATAAATCAAGAATCGTCTGCATTGAGCGTGAAACAAGGACCAGTATGCTTCGAAAAGACAACAAGGAAAGCACTTCAAGGTAAAGACCCTGGCCAGAAAATGATATCAAAAAGTCTCTTGTACCTATATTTGATCTTTTCTCTTTGATTTGGGATTGATGACTTAAAAAAAAACTTTTATGCACGTTGAACTGTGGCCAAGTTTAAAGAAGCACTCGATCAAGCCTTACATGAAATGTACAACGACATTTTGTTTTACGGTGAACTTTTTGCACTAGTTCTAATAATAATAAAATTAGTAAAAAAAATTGATTTTGAACTTATTTCAACCCCACTAATGTGTAAATACAGCTCAAGTTTTGGTCTGGAATTTAATGAAACAATTGACAGGAAAAAAAGAAGGAATTTTGTCATGCAAACTAGAATTGTTTTACTTTATTCATCTGGATGAAGTTGCTCAGTGAGCCCTGTTAAGCCTTAAATACAGACTGAAAATGCTTAATTCCTTGTTTTCTTGTTATTTCAATTAGCTGTTTTTATAATCACTTTAAATTGTATTATCAGTGTAATCTGGAAGAGAAAAGTGGGAGACAAGTATTCGCCTAGCTAGTGTGTCATTCTTTTCTACTGTACATTAAATAACAAAACAAAATAACAACAACAACCACAAAAAACAAGATGTCACAAATATAGTGAAGACAGACAAATCAATATATGTTGTTCTGTAATATTCAGGATATCGAAAAGGTTTAATTACTTGTATCAATTTAAAAAAATGCTTTGGAGATTTTGCTTTCTATTTCTGAAAATTATGAACCCTTACAAAGTCAGTTATGAAATCTGACAGTGAATCTGAATATTAAAATTAATACTGTAACAAAGGTCACTGAGCATACAAGCCCATACAATATACAAACCAAAACCAAAACTTATTTTAAAAATGCTTTTTAAATAATCTTCATTTCAACTTTTTCAATTACCACAGGAAGCCCAATTCATTTGAATCAAGAACATAAAAAAATTAAAATTGAAATTGGAGCTTTGCTTTTAGGTAGTAGTTGTTTTGAGTTGTTTTACAATTTCATCTAAAGTCATGATTAGTGTAACCTGGAAGAGAGAATTCTTGTTTCGTGTAAAGACAACTATTTATCAGTGTCATTCTACTCTACATAATACAAAAAAAAACCAAGATGCCACAATACTGTCAAGACAGAAAAATCTAAATATAATTTTCTGCAATGTCTAATTGTTTAATTGAAGGATGTTGAATTAGGTTCAGTATTTATGTGAATGAAATCAGTTTGAGGGATTTTTGCATCCTATTTCTGAGAATTATGAAGCACTACTACTAAGTCAATTATAAAATCTGACACAAATATCTGAATAAATATCACTATGGTCACTGAGTTGAAAGCCTTAATATAATTCTCAGGAGACTGAAGGGCAAGAAATAAAGCTTGATCTATAGTCTTTATTTCAACTTTTACAACAAAATGCAATCTTTGTTTGCCTATTACCACAGCAAGCCCAATTCATTTGAATCAAAAACGTCAAAATAAAACAAAGTATTTAAAATTATTATTATATTTAAATGGGAGCTCCGCTATTAGGTAGTACCTAATTTTTATATTATTTATTTCCTCGGATACTCTTTTTTTTGCGCCCTCAACTGTCCATTCTCTTCCCTAAGTGAAGCAACATCTATCTCACTGTAGTAGATTTTGAAACTGTATGGCTTCCCATTTTTCCATTTATCATACAATCTTCGCAGGCTACTCCCCCCTTTACCAGCGGCCGGTATTTTTTTCAGCAGTCGATAAACTTGAGCTTCGATACAATTTATTTTTCTGCTATTTACTAAAACACCTCTAAGGCCTGACCGATCAAGTAGCCTCCAAAACAGATTCGCAGCTCATTACTCGTGCCCAGGCCTTTTGGCCGGGTACGAGTTATAAACTGCAAATGTTTCTTTTTTTTCTTTTTTTCCTGTCGTCGTCCACGAGAATGCGGCATTCTTGCGCAATCGGTCACGTGTCACAGCTCCTGATTGGGTAAGAGCGCAAGAAACAATGCCCTTCATTCATCACCTTTGAGCGAGTGCGAACTCTTCGAAGGTCTTCGAAGTGAACGCCAGTCAGGAACTTTAGGAATGCAAGATGGCGGACAGCCCAAAAAATAGCTTTCAGAGACAGGCTTTTCCAGCAGTGAGACAATAGAAAATGGAGCTTTTAACTCGAGATATACCTAGACACTTATAAGAGCTTCAGAATGGGCTGTTATTTTGAGCTTGATCCCCAATACTTTGACCAAATATATCGAGCTCTCAACGGAGTACGTGAAAATGAAACTCTCGCGACTCGGGGCAATTCCTTTGAGCTGGAAATCTACGAATTTCTCACCCTACATGTTGCTAAACGAACGCATATAGAGGCAAGTCAATTATATTTTTCATTCAAGCATTCAAGAGATCTTGAGAGGTTTTTGTAATGAATTTTAACACAATTCTGGCCAGCCAATTTATTTATATATTTTCATGGAACCATTTGACCTGATGCGTTTGGTCACGTAATAGATAAAACATCTGAAACACGAACGAAAAAATACACGATTTGTTATTGTGTCAAAAACGTCGTTGTAGAAGTCTTTACAGCAAACAATTGAGATATATAGTGAAATAAAAAGTTGAATAAACTGGTATATTTTTGCATGTTGGGATAAAGGCAAACACTAAGCTGCTGACAGACAAATTGACTAATCAGATATTCTTTAAAAAGGTCAAAAAAGGTCTATATTATGTTACGGTTAAGTGAAGAATGCGTGAAACGAACGGGGCCGGTCATTGAAGCCTCTCCTAAAAAGGGCTCCCAGGGCACGAGTGAACGCACGTGTGCGTCTAGTTCCTTCTTTTTTCATGTGGTCCATTTTCTTGGATAAAGTGTAAATTAGGAAACTAAAATGCAAAATATTTTTTTAATGAATTTTTTCAACAAGGAACAGGCAAAATGGACATAATTTTGAACTTACTTATTTATCTTGTGTGTAAACATTGGTGAATTGCCACCAGAAAACCCTTGATTTTCTTCGGAGTTTTCGTCCCCTGCAGCGTCAACTAGGGTAACACTTGATAGACAGCTTAAGGTCAAAATTACTAACCATATACCTTTTGACCGCATTTTGCCGTAGTTTAATTTCGCTCAATAATTGCGTATTTGGTATCAAAACACGCCTAAAATAGTGACGTATTCGAATTTGGCGGTAGGTTATTGAATTACACAATTACCAGGGGAGTCTGGGTTATTTTCTATCGTGTACCGTCACGCACTCATACATCGCTTTGTAAATGTTAGCTCCGATTAACCACAAAGAATCGCAAAAGGCCGTGGTTTAATTTTATTATTTTTTCTTGAAATACTAACTGATCTATTCCCTTAGCATTACTTTATCATATTCCGTTGGTAGGTTTTTGGATTCCTTCAACACTAAAGAGTAATTCACAAAAATATAGCAGAAATCGTGCTATTTGAAGCGGTTTGCGGCCTGTAATACGAGCCTCAAATACGCGATGCGTGACCTTTCGTACTTTTTGTTAAACTAGACGCACACGTGTATGAGGGGCTAGACAATTCAAAACCGATGCATTTTATTTTTGTGGTCTTTGAATTAATTTTCATGGTGTTTGAATTAATTTTCATGGTGTTTGAATTAATTTTTGTGGTCTTTGAATTAATTTTTATGGTCTTTGAATTAATTTTTATGGTCTTTGAATTAATTTTTAACGTTTAAGATGTTTGAATTACGGTGTTTGAATAATCATGACTTTTTCTATCATTTTCATTTCATTTCATTTCTTTTTTTAACATGGTCTGCTATCTTTTAATTTATTTTTCGGGGTCTGTCCATCATGCTTTGCCAGCATTCAATACCCAGAATCACTTGATACCTTCATTTCAAAATGGCGTCCTCGAGACAAATTGCAAGAGAAAGAAACGAGCAAGGGATTCTTACTTTTTTTGAAACCTTGAAAACTGCGTACATTGGACTGCTAAATAATTTTAGAAGAGAGGAGCACGACGTTGAAGAAATAATTGGTCGTTTGGAAGAAGCAAGTACAACTGTGAATCTCATTGTTGACGAGATTGAGAATCGAGAAGACAGAAGTGGATTGGAGGATTTTCAAAAGTTGTTGAAAACGATTTTAGTCTGTAACGATGAAATATGTACTATTTTGCACGATATATATCCATCTACAGGCGATGATATTCAATGTGCTGAGTCCCTTAGTTATTCATGCCCGACAAAGGATGGGAAAATTGGTAGGCCTACCATTATTGTACATGAAGAACAAGTACGATTTTTGCGAAGTCTTCATTTTACTTGGAAAAATATCGCTAAACTTCTAGGCATCAGTCAAAGTACGTTAAAAAGAAGAAGGAATTCTCTGCAAATTGAGGAATTTGCGTGCTTATCAGGTATTTATCTTATTGCTACGCATGTGTTTTGAATTATTCTTTCAAGCTCAAGCGTCGTAATTTGTACATTTTCAGATGAAGAGCTGAAAACTGAAATCCAGAAGATAAGAAATTTGACTCCAAACATTGGTCAAAAACGTCTCCAGGGTGCTTTAAGAGCGAGAGGTATTGTTGTACAAAGAGAAAGGGTAAGGTGTTGCCTTAGAGAACTTGATCCACTGGAGACAGCTTTAAGGTGGAGATCTCCAATATACAGAAGAAAATATTCTGTGCCGTGCCCAAATGCATTATGGCATTTGGATGGTAATCATAAACTGGTTCATTATAAGATGGTGGTACACTGCTGTGTTGATGGTTATTCAAGATTAGTAGTCTATGCGTACTGTACAAATAACAACAAGGCAGCTACAGTACTAGAGTTGTTCCAGCAAGGGGTGAAGGAATATGGATTACCATCTAGGATAAGAACTGATCATGGACTAGAAAATGTTGCTGTTGCTAGATTTATGTTAGAGAATCGTGGACTTGACAGAGGCTCAGTATTAACTGGGAGTTCTGTGCACAACACTCGTGTTGAACGTATGCATCGTGATGTTTATGCTGGTGTCCTATGTTTCTATTCAAGAATATTTCATAGCTTAGAAAATGCTGAACTTTTGGATCCACTGAATGATGTTGATGTGTTTACACTCCATTTTGTGTACTTACCAAGAATCAATCGATCTTTGGAAGAGTTCTGTCAACAATGGAACAATCATCCCTTGTCAACAGAGAAAAACATGTCTCCATTACAGCTCTTCACTTCAGGAATCTTAAGTAACTTTCATTCTGGTTATTCTGCACTTGATAGCATTACAAATTCACAAGAATTGTCAGACATATGTGATCCTGACTTAGAGTTTTTATCTCAAGAAGAGTCATATGTATCTGTACCTGAAATAAATGTGAATCTTTCTCAACCCCAGATGAATAGACTTCTTGAATATTGTAATCCACTGTCAGATGATAACAATTATGGTGTACACCATTATTGTAATTGTCGTGATCTACTGAATCACATGTTAGTATCATAAATGACAATCCAAGCTTCTGAAATGCGAACATTTTATTGATTCTGTACTGCAGAATTTCCATTTGAATCCAAAAACTTGAAACAGTTTGTGTTCATAAAATAAATCCATGTTGTATAAAATATTACATTAATTTCAATATAAAAAGGCCAACATCTGTTGCAATATGAAAAACCTGTAAAGGATTACTATTTATTGTTGTAAAAATGTGTAATATGAGAAATATGCTTTGTTTCTTCAGCTGGGATATTCAATTTCATGCTGTTTTGAATAAAAACAACAACAACAACAAAGAACAAAACAAAAATCCTTTACATGGTTGTCACATTGAACTAGCAAAACAATGACACATTGGAATTTCATCCAATCAGTGAGAAGAACATTTAAATGTCTAACACAACATCACCTAAAAGAGAAATAACAAGGGCTGTTGTTACCAAGGCCCTAACTATTTGCACAAACTGTGTGTAGTTGCTATGACTTGTGCATTTTCATAAAACTAACAAAATGTTTCAACAACTTTCAAAATGTTCCAAACTTTTGACCTAAGTTACTAATTAAAAGTTCTCTTAATTTTCTGTGCAACTGTAAGATATATCCATTGTCAATAACAGTACCATCTGTCTAGTATTTTATCTTTACAAAATATGTAGTTCTACTGAATGTCAAAAGACCAGTTTTGATAATTAAGAACTGCAATGAATTCTTCACGAAGATCACAGAAGTTGTCATAGGTACTTGGGAGCTCAAGAGTAAAACCACAGGTGTGAGCTATGGGTCTGCGCTGGAAACCTTTCTTATCATAAAATGTGATGGTGAGGGTATCTGTGACCAGTACTTCTGCCCCTGTTGTGAATCTCAAAAACCTGAGTAGCTGATCTCCATTTAGTCCCTTAATGAACCGTTTGAGGTGTGATAAACACTCAGTTTCAGCTGGTGTTGAAGGCTCTGAGTGTATCATGGCAAGTACCTTTGCATTTGTGGGGGTAGCTCTCGCATAGAACTCCTCAAGGGCTGTCAAGGTAGGGAAAATGAGCTTCAAAGGAGCAGTGATACCCTTCCAACAATCTACTACATACTGTGGTTTCTGTACAAGCTCCTTGTGTGCCAGCTGACCAAGGATGTCCATGATATTGTCATCTTTGACTACCTGTTTGCAGTCATAGTCTAACAATAAGTTAGCAAGTTCCTCATCATCACTTTTGATTTCATTTGACATACACTTCTTTATTATATCTGCTTCATCTGTAGAAACA
Source organism: Telmatactis stephensoni (assembly GCA_029948255.1). NCBI lineage: Eukaryota > Metazoa > Cnidaria > Anthozoa > Actiniaria > Isophelliidae > Telmatactis > Telmatactis stephensoni. The sequence continues at coordinate 122,247 of JALIZF010001359.1, read as the reverse complement.
TAGTTGACAAAAGACTTCACATGCATTTGGTCTGACTCGTTTCTGACCGAGAATCTTTAATCGAGCTTACAAAACAAACTCTCTTTTTCTCTCACTCTCTCTACTAGTCTTTTTTCCATGTGTTCTTATCTCTCTCCCAATCAGTCTCGTCCCAGTCCCCTATTGGGCTGGGATCTCTAATGTTAACTCAACAGTGTTTTTATAGTCTCAACATCCTCCCCCTTCATGAGCAAACCGCAGGGGTGCTCTTCTTCTTCTTCTTCTTTTAAGTTTCAAGTGTTCACGTTTAGGGGGCACAGTCTTGATATTGGACGAACATAGCTGTGACCTCGGGACAGAACTCGCACGACTCTGACGCGACCCTCGTCATCAGGAAAGACTTCTTCAATTCTTCCGAGGGGCCAGTCTCCTCTTGCTGCTTGTTGATCGACGACTAACACAACATCTCCGACTGTTAAGTTGTTGCGTACTTCAGTCCACTTCTTCCTTGTGTTCAGCGTCGCCAAGTACTCTTTCCTCCAGCGTCTCCAGAAAGTCTTTACGAGATCTTGAATGAACCTCCATCGGTTCTTTGGGTTGAATGCTACCTCGTCTGTAACTCGAGGAGCTAGTTGTCCGCCACTTTGTCCAATCAAGAAATGATTCGGTGTTAAAACTGGTTCATCTCTTTCATCAGATCCTTCGTAGGTTAAGGGTCGAGAATTCATTAACCCTTCTACTTCTTTGATGGCCGTCTGTAGCTCGTCATCTGTAAGTCCCGCATTTCCAACGATTGCCTTCAGCGCTCTCTTCGCGACTTTCACCAACGACTCAAAAACTCCTCCGAAGTGAGAACCAAGAGGGGGGTTCCAATTCCATTTGATCCCTTTGTTGGCGCAATCGTTGGAAACCTTGTCACGATCCATCTGTTCAAGTAGCTCCCTCAGCTCACGCTCAGCACCTACAAAGTTCGTTCCGTTGTCGCTTGTAACTTCTTCGGGCTTTCCTCTCGTGGCCACCATTCTGCTAAAGGCATTCAAGAAATCTGACGTACTAAGGGAACTTGCCATCTCTAAGTGTACAGCTCTCGTCGCCGAGCACGTGAAAAGGCACAAGTATCTCTTCACTGAAACCCTTCTTGTCAGCTTGGTAATAAACGGCCCAGCATAATGTACACAGCAACTTGAAAATGTTCTCATTGATTTTCCGAGTCTCGACACAGGTAGTGGAGCCATGATTTGTGTAGCTGGTTGTACTCGTCGCCTTTCGCAGATCTTGCAATCTCTATCCCAACGTTTTACTTCTTGACGTCCATCGACGATCCAGTACTTCTGGCGCACTTGAGCATGAACATAATTTACTCCCATGTGATTGCTTTGTTCGTGAACGTGGGTGATCACAAGACGCGTGACGTGGTGTTTCTTGGGAAGAATTACGGGATGTTTTGCATCAAAAGGAATGGCAGCTCTTTGTAGCCTCCCTCCTACCCGTAGCAGTCCTTCGCTGTCAAGAATGGGGTTCAACGCTCTCAGTTGACTTTGTTTAGAGATTGCTTTTTCTTCCTTTAAACTCTTGATCTCCTCGGGGAATCTTTCAGCTTGTGCCTGTCTGATGAGGACTTTCTCCGCCTCGTTGATTTCCTCTGGTAGTAACGGTCTACTTTCATCCGTGACTACTTCTTCAGTCGCTATCGATCTGACCTTGACTTTGCTTAACCAGTGTCGTGCACATCGTAAGACCCATGCAACACGTCGACATAACTTGGTCCAACTTGAGAACCTCAGGGGATCGATCACTGGTTGAGAGGGCGTTGCCGTTAGAGTTGAAGTCATCTTCACAAGTTCACACAAACAATCAGCTGAGCTTTCTTTCTCGTCCACGCACTTCAGTTTAGGCCACTTGTCTGCACTCTCGTAGAGGAACGATGGACCTGTAAACCAGCGGTGTTCGGGAGTCAATACATCCGCACTTAATCCTCGGGTGGCATCGTCAGCGCAGTTTTCCGCTGTTGGCACGTACCTCCACTGGTTGGGGTTAGATTTCTGATGAATCTCTGCTACTCTGTTGGCTACAAAAGTCTTGTATCGTCTTGACTGACCTTGAATCCAATAGACGACGTCCATGCTGTCCGTCCAGAATGTACACGCATCTTGTGGTACATCGAGTAATGTCGATATCTTATCTCCTAAGCGTAAGCCTAGCACCGCGTCCATCAATTCGAGTCTTGGTATGCTCACAGCTTTCGTCGGGGCCACTTTAGCTTTTGCTGCCACGAACCTCACAGATACTTCGCCGTCCTCATACTCATAACGTATATAGGTGACCGCAGCATAAGCCAGACGAGATGCATCAGTCATAGTGTGGAGTGAGACGTCGACTGGAACTTTGCCACCATCGTGGTAACACCTCGGTACTTGAACTCCAGTAAGATCAGCAACGCTTGTGAGCCATTCACGACTTTTCTTTTCGAGATGATCTGGAAACTTTTCGTCCCATTCAAGTCCTAGGAGCCACGTTTCCTGCATTATCATCTTAGCTCGGATGGTGAATGGGGCAAGCATTTGTAAAGGATCAAACAACATGGCCACTCTCTTTAAGAATCCGCGCTTTGTATGTTCAAAATCGTCAGGAGGATTCAACTTAAACATAAACACATCTTCTTTTGCGCTCCACTGGATCCCAAGTGTCTTCATACAAGGCAGCTCTGATTCTTCTATGCGTACATCACTAACACAGTCTTCTGGAGGAATACCTTCCAGAACGTCCAACTCATTGCTGCACCAACGACGTATCTTAAAGCCCGCAGCTCCAAATATCTCGATTAACTCTTGTCTTATCTTCACCGCCTCCTCGATAGTATTCAGCGAAGCCATGATGTCATCCATGTACATTTGTTCCAAGATGATAGGAACCACCATGGGGAAGTGTTCACTGTTCTCCTCCGCGTGCTTTCTAACTACGTATTGTGCAAGAAATGGCGATGCTCTATCACCAAAAGGCAATCTCACTGCTTGGTAGACCTCTGGCTCTTTCGTCGTATCTAAATCCCGCCACAGAAGCCGATGATATCTTTGGTCTTTCTCCGCTAATTTGATTTGGGAGAACATCTCTGTAAGGTCTGCAACTAACGCCACGGGATTTCGCCGAAACAGCAGCAGTACATCCCACACGTCTCTTTGCAATTTTGGTCCAGGCAACATCGTGTCGTTTAAGCTTAGACCACCGTACTTCGCAGCAGAATCATACACGATACGCACCTTTGTTGTTTGTTTATCTTCTCGAACCACAGGAAAATGGGGTAGATACCAAGCTTGATCGTCATCCTTCTCTTCGTGGTGAACTTTCTTTATGTATCCCTTGTCTAGGTTCGCTTGCATCACTTCTTGATACTTCTTAGCTATTTGAGGTTCGTTCCTCAATCGTTTCTCAAGTGAGAAAAGTCTCTCTTCGGCTATTTTCCGGTTAGTTTGCAAGGGGGTTCTTCATCAATCCATGGTATAGCGACTTCGTAACGCTCACCTACTCTCGCTCTTGAGACGTCTGCTTTATGTAAGGCAATTTTCTCCTCAGCTGTGTACAATAGTTCACCTTTGTTAGCTAGTCCAACAAGTTCATCATCCCACATCATTTTCATCATTTCATCTGCTAAAAGTTCAGGAGTAGCAGCTACATGACAGCCCGGGTTGTCTACTGTCAGGCATGCTGTTCTACCAGCAAGTGTCCATCCGAGAGGTGTCCTTACTCCGACAGGTTGATGTTCTTCTCCAATTCTGTGTTCCTGGGGCATGAGAAGCTCCTGATAGTAGTCGCTGCCAATAAGCACATCAATCTCGCCATGCGACACGGGAGATGCCAATTGTATGTTTTGTAGGTGTTTCCACTCGTTCTTCCTCCACTTGTCAGCCTTCGTTTGACAGATTTGAGGCGTTGTCCACAGTGAGATTTCACACTTGGTAGTTCCATCAAGACTTTCGATCTGTACTTGCACAACTTTACTTTGCGTCACAATAGCTCCTGCACCAAACACTGATACCCTTAACGGTTGCTTGGCGGCGTCCAGTCCTAACGCATCTGCAACTTCTTCGCGTATGTACGACGAACCAGATCCTCGGTCCAAGAATGCATTCACTTTCATCTTGTTTCCGCTTTTGCCGATGAGTATTATGGGTAATGTCTGGAGGATTACCCTCCCTCTGGGTTCTTCTGAAGGCTCTCTGCTAGCTGTATGCGAAGTCGCCACCGCTGGTCTTATCAGCGCGCCAGGAACTGTCACCCCGGCTTTGGCTTGATCTACTGATAGAACAAACGACTTTGCAGAAGGGTCCAAGGTGTTTGACTCTTTCTTTTTCTTGTGAAGTTGTGGATGGTGGTGTCGATCGCATCCTTCTACTCCGCAACGTGAGTTCTTTGGGCATTGTTCTCGTCTGTGGTCACCGTCTAGGCAAGAGAAGCACAGTTTGTACGTTGTGGCCAGATTCCATCGCTCTGTCACTGTTTCGGCTTTGGTCCAACAATCGCACTTGATAACACTGTGATTTCCCTGACATATGGGACACTTGGATTTTCTAATCGATGCACTAGATTCGTTGGTTACCACGTGCGTTCTTGCTTGATACACTCTTTGATTTCTGTTCTGCGGCTTAGATTTGCTATCAAACTTTGTTTGTCGTAAAGCAGTAAATTCAGTTCCATATGTCAGTTCTTTTATCTCTGCTTCTTTCTCCAGCCACTCGTCTAACTCTTCTAGGCCGACTTCAGTTTCCAAACTCATTCGCTTTCTGCTCCATCTTTCAGCTACTGCAGATGGAAGTTTCTCTAGTACTTGCTCCAAATTGGTGGCTGCTTTCAAATCCGCATCATGTCCGTAGTTTTTTAATGTTCTAACGACGTTGTGGAGCTTGTCAGCAAACGATCTTAGAGACGACGTATTCTCGCCCTGCAACTTGGGCAAATCCACCAAGCTCTTGATCAGTGTCTTTGAAATCAGACGTGGGTTACCAAATCTACACTGCAACTCTTTAAGTGCTTCTGCATACATTGACCCGTCAAACAGCATACCGGAGATCGCTCTCTCCGCAGTTCCAGTTAATGACGATTTCAAGTAGACCATCTTTTGTGTCGTGGATATGCGTTGTTCATCGACCAACGCCTTATACAGTCCCCACCACTCCGGCCAACGTAGGGGGTCTCCATCAAAAGTCGGTAGCTTGATCTTGGGGAGGGACGCAGACAACGCATGTGATGCCTTTGGGCCGTCCTCACCGATTAGCGATCTCTCTTCAGTCTGGAAAAGGGGTGTACTTTTCATCCACTTTTCTACTTTTTCCTGAGCCGTCGGAGCCGCGCCCATCCAAGGGGTGCTAAACACTGGAGGCTGTTGCTTATGCAGTAAGCTTTCATTGCTTTCAAATTTCACGTTTCGGTTCATATCTTTCGGTAGTTGATATGACAAGGTATCAAGATCCTCCCATCTCCTTGAGCGTGCGTCACGTTGTAACAATTCGACTTCATTTTCAAGTCTAGTTGCTTCGCGTTCAGCATTACTTATTGCGCGTTGAGAGTCTAGTTTCGCTTTTGCCGCCGCTAGCTCGGCTTTCCTTACATCAACTTGTGCGTTTTCTCTCAACTGTTCTGCTTGTTGTCTCGCAAGGTCCGCTTCCCTTGCCTTTTGCTCTATCAGTGAACTTGATGAGCTCCTACTTGAGCTGTGTGATACGCTTTTTGTATCCTTTGATTTCTTTTCCACTGCAATTTGACCGCCAATACTACTCTCTTTTTCATCTACTTTCTTAGATGTCTCGATCTGACTTTCGATTCTACTGTTTTCCTCATCTACTTTTTTAGATGTCTCGAGCCCCTTTGATTTTGACACTGTCTCGTCGGCATGCTCGTCTAAATATTCAATCACTTCGAGCTCTATCTGCTCGATATATTCTTGCGTTTCAAGAATCCACGTATCTGCTCCTTTTCTCTCTTCATCGTCTACACACAACTTTTCAAACTCATTTTGATTATTTATGAGCTGTGACCAGTATTGCTTCAAATTATTTATGGTCAACTCGACAGCACGGCGACTCTTTCGCTCGTGTATCAATGTTTTGATCGTAGTTATTTTCTTCGCCAAATTTACTTTTAACGACTTTCTTCGATTCTTTACAACTTCAAGACTTTGATCATACCTTTCCTTACTTGCTTGATCACTCTGAAGTTTCATTGAACGGGTTTGAACTCCATCACGAGTCGCTCTTGTACTCAAATGCTCCATGTCTCATGTTTATACTCGAACATTCCAAAGGTCCTCGCTTTTCGAGACTCTTCTTTATAGCTCTTCGTCGTCTTTAGCCGATTCCAGCTAGGATCCGGCTCGAAGGACCAATTTTATGGTCTGACTCGTTTCTGACCGAGAATCTTTAATCGAGCTTACAAAACAAACTCTCTTTTTCTCTCACTCTCTCTACTAGTCTTTTTTCCATGTGTTCTTATCTCTCTCCCAATCAGTCTCGTCCCAGTCCCCTATTGGGCTGGGATCTCTAATGTTAACTCAACAGTGTTTTTATAGTCTCAACAGCATTGATGCAGGGATCATTTGGTCACCAAATATAGCAGCAGCTATAAATGGAAAGAAAGAACATTCATTGAATCCTTTGATAAGAATTCTTCCAACAGCTTCCCATTTAAGGCGATTATAATCATGGCGTATGTAGGGAACAAGTTAATTAACACCAATCATAAATGAATCATAGGCTTCTTTCCAGAAGAGACTAAAGATCTCTCTTAGGACCCCAGACCCACTTCCTTTTTCTACTTTTCCAAGATGATCGCCTAAGTGAGTTTTTAATTTTCTCAAAACATGAATATGCTGTTATAATGGTATTTCTGACGTTCTGTCCTCACATTAGTCAACTTTCAAATAACCTCATCCCCCTCTTTCAATCTCTCTTTCTCTTCCTCTCTACGTGATCCACGTTCAGTATCCCACAGCGTTGTTAATTGGATAAATTAGGGGATCACAACGGGATCACAACAGGATCAATACATATCGAGTGTCATCTTATCAAATACGCAATCTAGATCTATCCGGAATATTTCATCTAGTGCATTTGTACACGAGCAATCTGCTGTCTGTTTTATTTTGGAGTGAAATATTTTAGTTCATGTAGCCCTAAACACCCCCTTCATACGTTACACATTGCTGATTTGCAGTGACAGCTTTACAAAATAACACCAGTACGTCGGCACGTTGACTTTATTTTGATCACTGGTTCATTTAAGTAACATTTTTCTCGCAACCCGCAAATATTGGCCCGCAACCCGCAAATATTGGCCCGCAACCCGCAACCCGCAACCCGCAACCTGCACATTAGTCAAACTCATTGTTGATATGGAATTCTCGAATTTAGTAGTGACCTTACCAGCTGTCGTTGTAATCAACTTGTAATGTATTGATCGTCAAAGCACACGAGACAGATTGATTTGTTGCATGGAACTTCACTTGAGGACAGACATGTAAGACACGGAGATATTACATAATTTTTGCTTATATAAATTCTATTTATACACGGTGTCTACAGTCATGCTCTTCATGAGAGCCGTGTTAGAAGCGAACTAATTAACTGACAATATCTAGAAAGACTAGGAGATTTAATTCTCGCCTTTGCATTATAAGGTGACTAGAGTGTATTCAATAATTAAGCCAGGAAACAAGAAATAAACAATGGAAAACAGATGATTTATTATACATATTTAGTGCAATCTGTATTTTGTACAAATTGTCATGATTATATTGAATGCACTTTACTGTCAATCATGCTCAATGTTAGCATATCAAAATATAGTGATGGATAATCATGGAAATGATAGTAATGTTTATGAGACCTTATATTAGTAACAAATGAAGAACCAATTTTAGAATGTACAAAATTATATTTTCAATCAATGAAAAGTGATACTCAACCACAAATTTGTACAAGCTTTGTGCAACCATGTTCACAGAAACAAGATAAAGTGGATGAATTGAACATGTTACTTAATGTAGTAGTATCAGGTTGATGTGCAAGGAGGAGCTATATATGGTAAAAGTAATGAGCATACATTGTATTACATTACACTTCGAGTATTGAACTTCAAATAAATTAAAGCATCAGCAACTGACTACTGCTATAATCATTGATCTGCTCCATATTGAAAACATGGTAATGCATGTATTGAAAAGTTGTGTTAGGAAACTGAATTGACTGCACTGAAATGATTTCATAGAAAGGTAACTGTGGCACTTCTAGAATCTACCAATGTGATAACAGCAATATCAAAGTCATTTTAACTTGGATATCGAAACAGTCTGCTGCAGTTTGTAAGTTTTGTTTCCATAAATCAAAGTAAAAAGTACATAATAAAACTTTTGTCTGAGCTATAATGTATTATCTATAGATCATATTGGATCATTTGGTAAGCATTTAGCAAAATAAAGCAGACTGTATATGTCTGGCATGATAAAAAGACAGTATATAATAAGCATATATAATAAGCAGTATATTTATACCATCAGTCAGGTGGTACAATTATCTACAAAATACTTTCTCCTTGGCCAGTATAATTTGTCATGCATTTTTGCAATCAAAAGACGCACTGACAAGTCAATCTGGTTTCCATCAACTTCTGTTCTTCCATTTCTCCCCAAGTATTACACACAGGTAGCCCGAGTGAACGCCTATTAGGTGTCTAGTTATAAATTGTTTCTACTTTAATTTTGGTGATATCTCCGATAGTTAATCTTTCTCCAGGCGTGCCTGACTGCATACAACAGCGTAGTTTATTAAGGCTGCGTGCGCATTTGAATTTCGACGTTAGCCCCACTTGCAGAACAAAGGAGTTATGAAGACATAAATCAATCCGCCAATGGCGAAGTAACTCGTGGATTGTCCCCTTTAGTTAAATTAGTTTAATTTTAGTTAAATAATGAGGGTTTTTTGAAGGCAAAATTATAGATCAATTAAAGCAATACATATTTCTTTAAATGATAGATCATTGCTCTCACAAATTTAAACATTAAGTTTGGGCCCACCTGTAAAGCATTTAAAGGAATAAGCCACTTCACGCTTTCGTCCGCCATCTTGAATTGGGGCAAACGCGCCAAAATTTATAGAAATCTGGATCACTTTGGCTTACCATAACTCGGCTCATTTTTTTCTGTATTCTTAAACATTTAATTTTTTTGAAACTGTATTGGCTTTGTTTCTTATGCCTGTTTACATGATAAATATTGGAAGACTACAAGACGAGAAAAAGAGGATTTTTGTTTTCAAAATAAAACGTTCGGCACGTAAATATTAAGATCATTCGCGAAAAAAAGGTTGACTTGAAAAATATACTTAAAACACTTGTACGAGTTTTATTTTCATTCCGACATCTGGCATGCATGTCTGCAAATCAATGAAGCTTAGATTTTAAAAATCCGACAAAAACGAGCGGAGTTATGGTAAGTCAAAGTGATCCAGATTTCTATAAATTTTGCCGCGTTTGCCCCAATTCAAAATGGCGGACGAAAGCGTGAAGTGGCTTATTTTTAGGGAGTCAGTTGGATAATCATTAATAATATGAGCTAATGTAATTTTTTAGCAAAAAATTAATAGACTTGAGTACGAAAGAACAAAAGAAAAAGATAACGAAGCAAAGAAAAAAGATAAAAAAGAAAAAAAAAAGAAAAAATAATATGTACCACCCGGGAGTCGAACCCACGACCTTCGGAACTCGAGCCAGCAACGAACCGCTTGAGCTAATGAGCAATTTACTGTTTTCAAGATGATATTTTTTGTACATATTGCTAATTTCCGTTTGTAACTTCCTTACATCTGTTAAATATGTACAAATTATGAAAGAAGTTTCTCTATGAACCAAATATCGCTATTAATAAAATAAATTACTCCATAAAAGTACTCATGATAGCCACCAAACTTAAACTTAATACGCATTTTTGATGCCGTTTCGGCCAGCGGGGCCGTAGCGGTTCGGCACGGCCAGTTTACTTTTTCGGCAGGTGGCACAGTTCGTACTCAAACTATGATTTTGTTTGCTTTTTATTTCAACATTTACTCTCGTGCTGATAGAGCACAAACACTAAATGCTTGGATGGCTCGTTGATATTGGACTGGCGACGATTTTTGATTTTGGACTTGCGACGATGTTGTTTGAAGACAGCGACTGCAAATTAAAGTCCCGATTGTTTTCACATCCGAGAATCGAACAGCTCAACTTGGAGATGACGAATTCCAAGCTGCAGAGGGAGCTGAGAGTAGTTCAGTACAAAATGTGACAAGGAATAAGAAATTATCTATTCAGATCTATAGGCATTTTTGCCTATCTTCGCGGAGTGTAGACCCGTGTACATGTACACCACGAGGTATAATGTCGAGGGTCGACATCGAGCTTAGATCGTGTTCCTAAAAATTCAGTGTTGCTTTGTACACAAATCTAAAACAGTTACATTACGTTCAAAGCTTCTCGAGGCTGCTATACCAGGCTCGTATTAAACATGGTATATTTTCGTCTTGAATGATCCTGGGTTTTCGGCGAAAATTTTGATTCCTGAGCTCATATTTTTAGAAATTTTTGATCCCTGATCCTTGGTGCAAAAAACTGAGCTGATCCCTGATCCTGATCCAATGTCCCTGATCCTTGATCCCACCCATTTGATCCCTGAGCCCTAGTCTCTGATCCCTGATCCTGGCCATAATTTGGAGCTTGATCCCATATATCATGTTACGAGCCTGCAATATTATTATATTATAACAGAAGTTATCACCGTATCCTATTATCGGGAATAGGCCGGAAGTAAAGTTTCACAGACCGGAAGTTTACAGGAAAGTGAGTGAGTGAGTGAGTGAGTGACACAATAGGTTACTACCCTATGTATGCAATATTCTAGTTAGACAATAGATATAGATTGAATGGTGCCATTTCATGTTGTCATACACGAAGTACTAAGCTGACTCATTTGCATATTCGACCCCTCACAATAACTCATGGATTTGCAATCCACGAGTTAAAAAGATAAAACTCAAAGAATAAAGACTAAATTGGCGTAGTCCTTCAAGGGCAATACTGCAGATTTTGCATGCAAGTTTTACCGTACCTCCATCCTCTGCCTTTTTGCCTCATTTTCAGCGGCAATCGCTTTCTCTCTGGTCAAAGATTCATCGTAGTCCTTTAATGTCTTCAGGAGATCCATGTTTTGTTCCATGTCTTTTTGAATTTCCTTGGGTTATAAAAGAAATATCGTTATTCTATAGTAATGTGGACAAATGTACGACTTTAAAGTTGGATTTGTTTTATGATCATCAAATTATTCATATTTTGAATCTTTGTGAAGGGATTAGTAGTTATAATATTATAAATTATTTTTTGTCTCTTGATTAAATCGTTTCAAATAGGAACTTGTTTAACAAGGAGAATGGGGCAAACGAATAAGGTTTATTACTTACGGCCTGATGGAAGTCTTTGAAAACTGTTGCTTGAACTTCTATTGCTCCACGGGCCTCACTGTAGTACTCTTGTTGTATTCTGTTATAAGCTGAAGAAATTTCAGGAAACTCCATCTTGTGACCCTCGGGACCTCTCAAACGAGCAAGGACTGGATCGAGGATCTCCTTCTTTTTCTTTTTGATAAGGTCGGTGCAGTATTTTTCAGTTAAATTCTGGTTTTTACCAAGCCAATCTAACAAGATAGGATTTGCCTTTTCCTATGAGTCAAAATGCATTTAGTCATTACTCAAGTTGACGATTGGGAACAAGAAAACTCGCTAGCCAATAGACCCTTATCACGCTAATGTGACAATATAAAATATTTTATTTATTGAAAAAACGAATTCACTATCAAATTCATCACATTGATATTAGTAAAATTACAGAGTTTCATAAGATGGCCCTTAAACTGACGAAGTTATGGATTTTTGAAGCTAGATATTTTTGTGAGTTTTTTGGAAAGAAATGTATGTGTTTAGCATGATAACGAGGCTCGCCATGCATGTGATGCCCGTCCACCATACATTTCTTTGTAAAAATGCTAAGTTTTGAAAATTCATATATATCTTTGTCAATTTAAGAGCAATCTCCCAAAAAATTGCAATTTTACTAATATCAGTGTGATGAAATTGATAGTGAATTCCTTTTTCCGATAAATCAAATAATTTATAATCTCACACTTGCGTGATATGGGTCTATTGCACATGTACTCAATACAAAACTAAAGCATTTTTATTTATTCCGCGTTGTAAAATCTCGCTATTAGCAAGCTAACTATTAGACCTTCTTTTAATTTAACTCTTTTGGGTATCCCATGGGAAAATCGACGATATTCATAAACAAGTTACAAATATTACACGTTAAATTGAAAAACACTCTGTTCAAAATGCGCGATGGATTAGTTCCGTAGCTTGCTATAAATTAGCTGTTGAAAATTAAAATTCGACGAATCATTATTTCATTTGGGGACATACAAAACTGGCTGCTTATGATCGAGCTTTCATACGAAAAAAAACTTTTCAGTGAAATCTCGACAGCATACGACATGTATTGATAGCACGGTACCTTATAGGGTCGTTTGTTATCTTTCTTCTGGTAAGTACCTATATATAGCCTTGCAAGGACAGCAAAATTAAATTTGGCGAACTGAAAAACATAGAACTTACCGTAAACCTCTCTAAATACGACTCTACACTTATCACGGACAAAGAAGCCGTTTCCTTCTTAAATTTGTCATTGCACTTTTGGATCACTATAGCATGTACAGCTCGAATCCCATCAGCATCACATGGTAGCACATTTTCCATCTCCGCCATCATTCCATTTTTGTATTCTTCCAGAACAGCATCCAGCACTTCCTTACATTTTTGGTCAAGAAACGTATTCCAGGCGTTTTGAACGTTTGGTACAGTACCAGGAGTGTTAAGAGCTTCTACAAAAATCTTGATAAGTACGGCTAAAGCTGTAGATTAGACATAAAAATTGTTACTGTAATTGGTAATGAATTATACGTTAATCGATAAGCTTTAGATTCTCTGAGGTTGAGGCATAGGTAATGACTAATCAACAAAACTAGTTTGTAATGGTTCCAAAAGTATCTTTCTTTAAAAAAGAAATTCAGAAGGTAATCATTGTCAGAGGTATTACTAGTAATGATATCATCTAAATATAATAAAAGCCCTCTAAGAGGACATGTGGTTACAGGTAAAATAATAAAAAACAACGAGTCGAGAGCAAAGATAACAAAAGTGTAGAAATATATGTAATGACTAAAACCATGAAAGAAGTAGAGTGATTGCACTTAATCTGTGAAATTGTACCGGCTAGCCAAATATGGAAAACAAAGAATTTTTACAATGAGCTTTTATCATGTAATTCCAAAAGTCAAAGTACAAAAATATAATTACCATAGCTGGAAAGAGCACGTCAAAATTAGTAAAACTGTGAAGTTTGAATGAAGTAACTTTCAAACTCACAAAGATATGAATTTTCCAAAATCGAATTTTTGCATGAAAACATTCGCTGGTAGGCAAGAGATGCCTACCAGCAAAGGTTTTCTTACAAATTCACACTTTTCAAAAATTCATATTCTCACGAGTTTTGGATTCAATTCCTTCAAACTTCACCGTCTTACTAATTTTAACATGCTCTTTCCAGCTATGGTAATTATTTTTTTGTTTTACGAATGTAAAAATACCTGATAAAAAGCTTATTAGTTAGACTAGTATTAATTACTTTGATTATATTTCACAGTTTAATTATGTTTGCTCTAAGATTACACAATTATTCAAATAAATTTAATTTGAAGTAATTAAATACAGTTCATGAAAATTAAACATGAAATCAAAAGCACACACATGCATGCAAGTTCTTTGTTAGCCTCCTCCGCAGGCTACTCCTTTCCTTTCCTTTATTGGGTTTCCTGTTGGATCGAACGGGAAGAGTCAGGAAGCCCAAGAGAAAGAAAAGGAGTTGCCTGCGGAGGAGGCTAGTTCTTTGTCACAAAATCAAAATTTCAAGCTTTCATGGGATTCTGCACACCTTGCGTGACATCACCGTGACATTTCAAATGTTAAAACAAAACAACAAAAACAAGGTCAGTACGCCTCAATCGAGAGATAGTAAAAGTTTCCAAAACATTATATAGACATCCCCAAGGACACACAGAGGCTCCAATCACACAAGAAAAGTAAATTTAATTTGAATATTAAAAATATTTAATTGAATAAAACCCAGTTCACTCACCCAGACTTAAACCTAAGAGTAAACACGTCGAGGTTCCAAACCTAATCAACAGTGAAATTAATGAAAGGAATGCAAAGAAATATAGGGAACTTTTGTATTTTAAAATGCTGCACTAACTAGCGTAAAACCAGCAATCGTCAGTGCGATCGACGATCGAACGCCGTGATCCAAACTACAAACGGTCACCGAAATTCTCAACAAGCATTACAGAAATCTGCAAAATCATAAATCGAAAAGAGCTTGTATACATCGCTGAAAACTACATCTGGCTGTGTAGGCAAAATAGCACAAGATTATTTCATTCAAAGCGGTATAAACTCACCCGTGTAATCAAGCTCAGTATAAATGCCCATGCTTCCACAGGTTCTCTCAGTTCGTTCAGAATGTCTTCGTAAACCCAATGTTTATCAAAAAAAACTTGCAAAAACTTTCACTCAAGCAGAAATATTCATATAATAGTCGCAACTATTGACTATAAATGGCAAATACTTCTCAGTAAAATACATCACAAAATCAAACAACTAGCATTGGGTTTCCTGTCTCTTTCGGGAGATCGTCGTAAACGCCATATTTATCGAAAAATGTGCAACACAGTTCACGAAGATGAAGAGATTTATATAAGAAGAGCAATAATGGATAATGAAAAGACGATATTTCTTGGAGTGAATTATATTTCAATCATTAAAATTGACTAAAACTGACTAAGTAAACCTCGAGTCAATTCCGAATGCCTGCCAAATATATCGTTTCGTGTCAACTTCGGCAAACCCAAATTACACACACGCTTACACACTCGATGACATTATGGTTACGGCTTGTAACCAAGCCTGTAACCACAAAAATCATAATGAAGGTAGGTTTATTTATAGGGCTTTGAGATATATATGTTATTTACCGGCTGGGAGGTCCGGAATTATATAGGGAAAAACATGTGCCCGAGGTCCTTTTTATACGGACCGAGGGCACAGTTTTTCCCTGTATATATCCGGACCGACCTCAAGCAACTTTATAACTTCTGTTCTAACTCTTATTATTATTATATAAGTCAACCAATAGTTGTAGTAGTTACAATCATTTATCCCCGAAACATTTTCCCAATAAAACCCCCAAGTTTGAACACAAAATTACCATTGTCAGATTAGCCCATACCTGTTCGCACATTCGGCCCTTTTTTCGCACATTCGGACCGCAAAAGGTATCATTTTAAAGGTCATACTGAGCTTTATAACATATTTGTAAAAGATTTGGTCTATCGATTTTTTTCATGGTTTTCGTTCCTTTACCATAGCAACATTTATTGCGCAATAATGTCCTTTTGCATGGTACATCTTCAAGGGAAGTCCTTTATTTTGTTTTATAAACATATGCCTTTAAACGAGGTCTTCAGGGTGAATATTAAGGCTAAACATTGAAGATTGTGTAAATTTCATTGGTCTTTACTAATACGATTTTTAAATATTTATTTGACATATATTTACCATGTAAAAGTACATTGATATCAGGGCTACAAATCTATGCATTGTTATCAGAAAAATATCTAAACGTTCTGAGATACAACAGCTTCAATGTCAAAAAGTATTATTGACCATTCTACCTTGTTGCCATGGTAACAAAATGTTGTTGTTTACTGCATCATGATTGTTGGTCGACGTGTCAATATGCACAAGCAAAGCATTTTCCGTCTGTAGTGATTTAAGGTTTAGGGTTAATCGAGTTGGGTTAATCCTTACCTTAAGGTACCATTTTAGGTTTATTGGTTTAAAAATAATAATTATTAATATCATTCGCACAGTTTTTGCAGTTTCTTTTAAAGCAAGAACAGCTTAATATTTCATGCGAACATTATTTTCAGCAAAGTCTTTTAGTTAGCGAGTTACATTTAGTTGAGTTTAGGCAGTGTTGCCATGGTTACTGCTGTTTATTTGTTGTTATTTATGCCACGAGAAGTTTGCGTGTTTTCTTGCAAATATTTTTTTTCAGTAT
The DNA here is from genome assembly GCA_029948255.1 of Telmatactis stephensoni. NCBI lineage: Eukaryota > Metazoa > Cnidaria > Anthozoa > Actiniaria > Isophelliidae > Telmatactis > Telmatactis stephensoni. Next base: position 106,023 of record JALIZF010001359.1, on the reverse strand, counting down.
ATATTGCCTAAGTATAGCTTCTTGTCACATAAGGACAACATAAAAGTAGAAAAAATGAATGTCTCACCTTTCTGAAGACATAAAGTGGTACATCCACATGTAAGAGTTACCACAATTACAAACGGGCCTAACTTTGGGAACCATTCTCTTTCCAAAAAACAAGAGTTTAGGACCTTTGATCAACATCACTGAGAAGAACAGTCTTTCAGCTACAACTTTGCTATACATTGCAGGTTTGTAGCTATTGTACTTTAAGAGATATCTTAGAATCAAATTCGACAAAAAAAACCCACGTAGGTCCGAATGTGCGAGACTCAAGGTCCGATTGTGCGAGTTAGGTCCGAATGTAAGGTCCGAATGTGCGAAAAAGGTCCGAAAAACTGCATAAGTACAGAACCAACCATCCGAATGAGACCATAAATGACTCTGCATTCATATTTTGTACTGAACCGTGGTTGTTCTGACAAGTAAATATTCGAATCATTTGATGGTCAGGTACTTGATTTTACAATAGTGACTTTTAGAGACTCTTTACATATACCACAAGCATTTTTCTCCAACACGTTCACCAATCACCTCTATTATTTAGATCGACACCACTTCTGACTGGTCTAATTATTTTTAGGGTCCAGATTTCATCATGGTGGTACACTAACTTATATACTTCTAGATCAATTATCCTTCTTTTATGTTATTTCTATGTTTAGTTTACATAAATTAAATCTGTTTTATCAAAAATGTATCATTATATAGATTTAGACTATTACGAAAAAACTGTTGAATCGAATTTGCGAAATATCGTAGAAATTACGTTAATATGTAAAAGTTCGTATCTAGAAATTGTTCGTTTTATTACTATAATTCTTCAAATACATGTAACAAAAATCGTAAAATCAAGAATTCGGGAGAGACGGCTACTTTTAGTGGAGCTAAAACTAAATTCATTAGTGTAGATCGATCGTTCAAGGTACGTACACCAAAGGAGATCGACTGAGATAAGCATTGTATATATCAGAGAACGAAAACGCCATTAACCAGGCAATCGAAAATAAACCATAGATCTTTAATTTAGAAAGAAGTATATCATGTACATTTGGTACAGTTTACCTTCTCCAGTTATGAACTCTCCCTGGTTGATAGACTTCTTTGGTGAAAGCTTGGGATAAAGGAAGGCTTTGAATTCCTTAACCTTCTGACGGAATTGTGGGCTTACATCGGACGTTTCATCGTCAAGATCCCTCAAGACCTTAAAATAATCACTCAACAATAAATCAATCCACCTAACTATCCTATACCAACTACCTACCTTATACCTACCTACCTACCAACCTACCTACCTACCTACCTACCTACCAACCTACCTACCTACCTACCTACCTACATATACCTACCTACCTACCTACCTACCTACCTACCTACCTACCTACCTACCTACCTACCTACCTACCTACCAACCTACCTACCTACCTACCTACCTACCTACCTACCTACCTACCTACCTACCTACCTACCTACCTACCTACCTACCTACTTACCTACCTACCTACCTACCTACCTACCTACCTACCTACCTACCTACCTGCTAAGTACCTATCAATGTAAAAACATATATCTACCGATCGAACCTACTTCTCTACCTAATATTGAGAGCCAGTTTCGTATGACTGTGGAAACGGCACGGTCACCCAACGGTACGGTTAGGTCAGGAATTTAGAGTGTTTTCAGTATATACGGCGCGGTAAGTTTCCCACTCATACGAAAACCGCTCTATCAGATATTCACCGTTGGATCCAAAGAAGGAGGAGGAAGGGAAAATGCATCAAAACCTGAGAAGAACGTCAAAATGCTTTCGACTGTTTTTTTGGATTGTCCCTCAGATTTAGCCTCAGTTTTAAAAACCTTGAAAGAAAGATTTAGTATAAACGCTTGGTTGTAAAATTATAGTTATTACAATTATACATGTAGTTTCCGCGGCATCCATAAGCCCTATAATTAGCAACCAAGCACGAGCATTGATTATTACATTACAAGCTGCCCTCGTGATCAGTGAGGAGACCACACAGTTTGTATACACTTATTTCGAAAAAACGTTGTCACGGTTCAAAGCAACAAGCGTCAAGGCAAGCCCGAAATGAATGCTGGGTTTGTGCTGCTAATAATCAATAATGTATTCACAACAGACTTGTTATCAAATAAATCGAGTGCGGTATACTAACAAATTTGTAATTAGTTCAATAGAAAGGAGTATGATTTGAATACATTGCAAACAAAAACATCATTCATTTCGGATTTGGCTTGACGCTTGTTGCATTAAACAACGACATCGTTTTTTGAAATAAGTGTATATAGCCAACATGGGATGTTAAGACTGAGAGGTCTTCCAGCTGTAAATGTTTGTCGAAACTTTTATCAAACTATATCAATAATAAAAGGAGTAACTGATCAAGAAATATGTTGTCCATGCGCAAATCAAGTAACCTGCTTACTGAAAATTTACTACACACGTGTCAGTGGCGAAGGTAAATATAATCGACAAAATACCCGAAAATCTGAAAGCTCTAAATCTACATAAATAATTGTATAAAGATATATGTTGAGGGACCAAAATTACAAAGAATAGTAACAGAAGCACGTATATTATTACCTTTTTGTTGAAATACTCTTTGATGTTTTCACAATCTTTGGGAAGAGCAAGAAGAACATCTCTCAAAAGCCAGATAAAGTATGGAAATGCTTCATAGAAATGTTTCGCCTCTTGTTCCGTGGCGTTTGTGTGAAGCTGAATCCGCTGAGACAGTTTAACAATGAAGCTAAAAATCGGTAGTTAAGGGAACACAACTGCAACACTTCACATCACTCGACAACAGAAGGGAAAATACGTTTGCGCATACCGAACCCTGACAGTGGACAGTCAATGAAGAACACAAGGTGTAGGAGTGGATTATTGCCTCACAAAACTCGGGTTTTTGCAATTTTTGTTGCTTGAAAGGCTTTGGAACTGCGCACAAATTCTTTGAAATTACCTGCTATTGCTTTAAGGAGGGCGACCGCTAATTGGGACCTAATTCTATTTCAATTTCTTTACTTTTTTGTAGTTTTTTTAAAGGATATTTGATTTATGGGAAAAATTGAGCATGCATTTAATGGAGATAATTAATGGTAAACATGGGTAGTTACTTCACTTATGGTACTTGAAAACTCCTGAAATTTTCTCCTATATTCCCACGTACTCTCATCGACTCCCACGTACTCCCATAGACTCCCACGTACTCCCACGTACTCCCATAGACTCCCACGTACTCCTATAGCTAAACTCCCACATACTCCAATAGACTCCCAAGTACTCCCATAGACTCCCATAGACTCCTACGTACTCCCACGTGCTCCCATAGACTCCCACGTACTCCAACGTACTCCCATAGACTCCCATAGACTCCTACGTGCTCCCACGTACTCCCATAGACTCCCACGTACTCCCATAGACTCCCACGTACTCCCACGTACTCCCATAGACTCCCACGTACTCCTATAGCTAAACTCCCACATACTCCAATAGACTCCCACGTACTCACATAGACTCCCATAGACTCCTACGTACTCCCACGTGCTCCCATAGACTCCCACATACTCCCATAGACTCCCACGTACTCCAACGTACTCCCATAGACTCCCATAGACTCCTACGTGCTCCCACGTACTCCCATAGACTCCCACGTACTCCTATAGACTCCTACGTACTCAAATAGACTCCCACGTACTCCCATAGACTCCCGTGTACTCCCATAAACTCCCACGTACTCCCATAGACTCCCATGTACTCCCATAGACTCCCGTGCACTCCCATAGACTCCTATGCACTCCCATAGACTCCCACGTACTCCCATAGACTCCCGTGTACTCCTATAGACTCCCACGTACTCCCATAGACTCCCACGTACTCCCATAGACTCCCACGTACTCCCATAGACTCCCGTATACTTCAATAGACTCCCACGTACTCCCATAGACTCCCATGTACTCCCATAGACTCCCACCTACTCCCATAGACTCGCACCTACTCCCATAGACTCCCGCGTACTCCCATAGACTCCCATGTACTCCCATAGACTCCCGTATACTCCCATAGACTCCCACGTACTCCCATAGACTCCCACGTACTCCCATGTACTCCCATAGACTCCCGTGCACTCCCATAGACTCCCATGCACTCCCATAGACTCCCACCTACTCCCATAGACTCCCACGTACTCCCATGTACTCCCATAGACTCCCGTGCACTCCCATAGACTCCCATGCACTCCCATAGACTCCCACATACTCCCATAGACTCCCGTGCATTCCCATAGACTCCCATGCACTCCCATAGACTCCCTTGTACTCCCATAGACTCTCACATACTCTCATAGATTCCCACGTACTCTCATAGACTCTCACGTACTCCCATAGACTTCCACATACTCCCATAGACTCCCGTGTACTCCCATAAACTCCCACGTACTCCCATAGACTCCCATGTACTCCCACGTACTCCCATAGACTCCCACCAACAGCACAACTACTAAAAAATCCATCTCAGACGATCAAAAATGCTGGAAAATTGAAGAAATATTAAGTAAGTATGTGCAGTTATCTTCATTATTGTCTACTTTGCTTATCTTTGAAATATTTTATTATGTAACAGGGAAGTGATTGCTCCGTGACCGAAAGGTATGAAAATTGCGTGATTTTTGACATTCAGCGGCACTAAGTTCTCGAGCTCTCAAGGGTTGGAATTTGAATTGCCCCAAAATTTTAATGGATATTCCTAAAGAGTAGAAGTCTTTTTATTGTTGGGATATGATATTATCAATGAAAGCTATGTACCAAGTGGCGATATACTCCTTCAAAGTTGTCTATGTATTCGATGGTCTAAAATTGCTCGTAATTAAAACATCTGTAAAGTACTAAATAATGGTCCGAATTCAACGGTTAGCATTTGAAAATGATCTTTATTATCTAGTTATTCAAACTGGATTTTGGTATTTTTGTGCGTTAAGTTTTCAATTTTTTAGGACGTTTCTGAAACATGCTGGGTAAAAGTGCTCTGAAAACGCTCGAATTTGAAATTGCCCTGGTTCACAGGAAAAAAATTAGAAATTGAAAGTCAAAATATTATTTCTGGTAATAGTTGCCCTAGACCTATATCCGGATATGATTAATAAAATTTTGAATTTTTTCATCCTGCATCTCGGAGTCGAAAATTAGAGAGCTTCGCTCTTAAATTCTCTGAATTCCAATACCAGGTAGATTTTATCAGAGAAAAACAAAGAGAATACAAAGATATAGCACTCGGCAACATTCTAATAAAGGACACAGGCATAGCAATTGCATTTCTAGCATGTGAATCAAATAGTTTTTACCACCTGAGGTATAGTACATGGCCACATACTGCAACCAATTGGTAATATGAATGAGGTATAATTTTGTGTGATTAAAGACTGCATTGCATATCATTTTACCAAAAATGTACAGCAATCAAAAGTTTCTAGTGTACAATAGTCACCGTAGCTTGGACTGTAGTCAATTTTATCTAAAGATAGTATTGAATATGGAAATTATTTCAGGTTCTTCTGTTTATAACATTAAAAATGTTTGTCGGGACAATCTAGATAAACTACCATACAGTTAATTACCAATGTTCATAATTATTTGAACTGATGATGAAATACCATTATTTCTGTGGGCAAATATTAGAGATGTAAGGGACATAGCTACCTACACACAGCTGGGTACCTGCATTCAACCCAAACAATAGCACATTGTCTTGACATAAGGTGCTTGGATACTGGTTTCTATTTCACTTTACAGAATAAAATTGGTATGATTCACTCTGTGATTCAAATTTTTATAAACAGATGACTTGTAGTTTTCCTTACATGCATGGGAATCATGTACTATACCCTTTATTAAGCATACTGGATTGAGATTATTCCTTGCTAATTTCACTTTACATTTGACTTTTCATACCTCCTATTTCCAAATATCCATGTTATGTATTTTTTCTCAGTTAAGTTTACTCTTATGATGTGCAGTCATAATCCTAGAATATTTATTATTTTCCTGGATTTATTTATGAAGCGTGTAATTCTCTCGACTGGTATTCAAAACAAGACTTTGAAAAAAACAAAACGGCTTTATTTCCATGTATATTTCTTAAATATATTATTGACAATAAAAGTACTACGTCTAATGGAACTGTGTGTGGTTCCCGATAGATTCTAGAATGCTTTGGTTAGGTTTTGAGAAGACCGATTTGAACTTTGATAATTTTCCGGCGGTCTTGGGTCTTATTTCAAGTACGATCGATGAAGCTTTAAAATCTTCTATGTATCAGCAAAATATTCAACAAGAAATCTCCTCTAGATTTTTAAACGGTAATTCTATCTAATATATGGAAAGAACAACAATAATCACGAAGAAAAAGGCTAAAAACTTACTTCGAAATGTCATCTCTAATATGGCGGCTAATTCACTTCTTAAAAAAAGGCTTGAAGCACCCAGTAATGCATTGCGCGTGTACAGTATTGCGCAAGAATGGCCATTTCTGGAGACGAAAACAGGAAAAAAAAAGAATACAAAACAAAGGTAATTTAAGACTGGGCCTACGACAGGTAGCCCAGTAATAAGATTTTAAGACCTCATGGAAAAATCATCACTTCTATCATTACATATCGACAACTGAATCCACATAGAATTCCGCTGATATAAAGAATATACTGTTTTAGGCAAATTTCTGACATTAAAATCGATCACTGAGTCAAAGATCCCCGAAAAATCCCCACAACAGAGCATTGATAAAAGAAAAAAATAGATGCTTCAATTGAAGAATAACTCATAAAAACATTCAAGATTCAATAGAAAATAATTTATTAATGATTTTGTTTATTTGAGTATTAATGGTTTTGTACAGTAAAGTCATAAAATTCTCAATTTACAGCTTTTTTAGTGAAACATCCAATCGCTCGTTGATCGTTAACAATAAAACATCTTCTAAAATCAGCTCTATTTACTTTAAATATTATCAAATACTGATGTAGACTTCCAGATACGAGACATGATAAAGAATGAAAGAAAATACCTTATAAAAAGCTTTTTTTTTTGTAGTCAGCTGCTAGCCCTTTCACAGAGCCGAAACGGCTCAGCTGATATCGCCCTTCAGAACTCTGTTCTTTAGCTTCATAGACAGAAATGAAAATCCAGATAGTTAGATCAAAATCATTACAAAGCTAGAATCCTTTAGTTTTGTCTTACAGCTTAAATGAGAGTCGCCTTACTTCTAAAGTTTCTGTCAGAAACAAATGTGTCCGAAAATACCTCGTTTTCAAGTCGTGCCCGCGATACTTTTGTCAGTGGTCTACGCATCTCGCAAATGGTCTATTGAAGCTCAAGACAAGAAAACAGAACCATTTTGTGCAAAATAATGCGGATGAGATTAATGCTTTTTGCTCTCTAAAAAAGCTTTAGGTCGAATATTGAATAGATTCGACTTCCACCATTATAAATACGGAAATTTGTGAAAAAAGTGCTTTTGTCTTGTTCAGTCACTTCGTATTTCGTCATCAAATTAGCGCGCGCACTCGGCGCGTGCTCAAGAACCATTCCAGTCTCCTTTTTTCCTTTTCAAACTTTGGCACATAACTTCTACGCATATTTGCGCGCGCGCGCCGATCCTGAAATTTGACCGGGTTTCCTGTGTTCTTATAAATTAGCAAAAGAATATCCTGAGATAAAAAAACTACAAATTCTATTTAACATTCTTAGCTCTGGCAGATTTCATATGATGGTCCCAAGATAGATTATGATCTACATATACACCTAGATATTTATAGGAGTCATCGTCTTTAAACTTTTGATTTTGTAAGTTAATGTCAATGTTAAGGTGACTGACTACGTTGGCACTGCGCATGATTTCGCGCATTACGTCTTAAGCAAGTCCTAGCGCGCGGAGATTTTCAGCGAACAGCAAAAATCATAGAAAAACTTAAGTTTTTGTACAAAAATCAGCTCCAAATTTATTCTTGTGGATTTAAATACTCAAAATCATTAGAGAATGAAGTAAAAAAAATTTTTTTTGAAAAAACAGTGAGCGCTCGCTTGTTTTCGTCAACACAAATTTGAACCAAGCTCGCGCTACGCGTCATTTTTAAAATGGCGGCACTTCCGGTTAGCATTTTTTAGCCCTTTTTAACAACTTCAAAGGCACAAAACCCTTCATTTTTGCACGGGACCCTATACTTATTTTTCGTTTATTTAAAAAAACACCTAAAAATCTCAATCATATCAATTTTGCAAAAAAAGTTAATCATTCTAGCATATGAAAAAAATGATTTTTGTATAAAATTTTGCTCGACATGAGGACAATTGTGGTTGGTACTCGCGGCACAAAAGCCAAGGAATGAAGGTATTTTGCTCTTCTCACATCAAAAGCTGTTTATGCCATTTTGAAGAATACTCCATTAGCTAATATTTACGCAATTGTAGCCTTTGTAGAAATGTTATTTCCCTAATTCTTAATTTCTTTTCTATTCACTTCCGTTTGAGCGATTTTCGCATCAAAAATTCGGAGATAGGCATTTATCCAATGCTGATTATCTCGAGAACGAGTGCGGGACCCCCCTTTTTTCTTTTCGTTTTTGGGATCAGCATTAAATTTCGTTCTAGAAAATTGTGGTTTAAACGATATTTAATTACTTTTTGCCAACGTAGTCAGTCACCTTAATGTCTTTTGCAGCTTTGAGTGCCAGTCGTGTTCCTAATACCATAACCTTAGATTTTCCACCATGTCGTTTTCCTTGAATCACATATGGATGTGCGCAAGATCTTGATTTAATTTACACAATCTGCCGCTAAAGGAGTATCTCTATGGGCAAAATGGATCTCCATATCGTCGACGAAAAGTGTACAGTTTGAATGCTGAATAGAATATGAATAGTGGATATAACAACGTTTACGTAAAAGGAGAATAAGGTCGGTCCAAGCAACAATCCTTGAGGTACTACACGACGTATGACTTGCAGAGCTGACGCTCTACCATTTTACGAAACAAATTGTTTCCGATCCTCCACTGAAGCGAAGTGCCAGGTAGACCAGCAACAGCCAGTTTGTTGACCAGCAGACTGTGATTGATAACATCAAACGCCTTCCGTAGATCAAGAAAGGCAGCAACAGTCATACTTCTCTCATCGATTGCTCTCTTCTGTAATATTTTATTCCAACTCTTTATTGCTCAAACTTAACTGACAAGACAAGACTAAGACTACAAACTACAACAATAATCCAAAGCCATGTATTCCACAGGCAGCCCAAGCTCTTATTCTGTGGTATTGTATTACAACGAACGATTGTTTTAACGGAACATTAACGGTCATATTTTACATCCTTAAAATATTGTACTTATGTGAATAAAACTGACTTAACTCGATAACATGTTGTGTCATATATTACTTGGCCGAGTTTGAAGCCATTTGGGTGAGTTTTCACTGAGTTATCCTTGTTTTGCTCCCCCCACTATAAAGAATCCCAAGGCTGCACACCAGTAGCGACACCGGCCTCCACTCATCTCTCCATAAATCCGAGAAAAATAAAACCACGGCCCAAATTTCCCGACAGAGACAAAGAAGAAATACCAATGCTTCGTTCCATTACGCTCAAAGGGCCATTGCTGCCAAAACGTCCACGCTAGATCGAAAATTCTTCCATAAACAAACCACTTTTGATTTTCTCTCAACGCTCGGGACCGAAGCCATAGACACCGCCAAGCGCGAATTGTATGACGGTTAGGTTTTGTCACTAGGGGATCCCAGTTAATGAGGGATTTGTGTGCCGAAAGTGGACACTGCCTACCCCGATTAAGAGTGACAAAACCTAACCGTCATACAATTCGCGCTTGGCGGTGTCTATGGCGTCGGTCCCGAGCGTTGAGAGAAAATCAAAAGTGGTTTGTTTATGGAAGAATTTTCGATCTAGCGTGGACGTTTTGGCAGCAATGGCCCTTTGAGCGTAATGGAACGAAGCATTGGTATTTCTTCTTTGTCTCTGTCGGGAAATTTGGGCCGTGGTTTTATTTTTCTCGGATTTATGGAGAGATGAGTGGAGGCCGGTGTCGCTACTGGTGTGCAGCCTTGGGATTCTTTATAGTGGGGGGAGCAAAACAAGGATAACTCAGTGAAAACTCACCCAAATGACTGCAAACTCGGCCAAGTAATATATGACACAACATGTTATCGAGTTAAGTCAGTTTTATTCACATAAGTACAATATTTTAAGGATGTAAAATATGACCGTTAATGTTCCGTTAAAACAATCGTTCATTGTAATACAATACCACAGAATAAGAGCTTGGGCTGCCTGTGTGCATTCAAGGTCACTTCGGTCACGTGACTACAACTGAAGGTTACAATTACGTATTTCTGGTTATCTTCACACCTTCATTAATCAACCAACGTAATTTATGCAATACCAAAACAAAACCTTTTAACCTTTTTTATACAAATTGTTGCTTATCAATCAGGTCGTGTTCGATTGCAAATTTTTGCAACTGCTTGTTAGCAAAACTCTCAAAAACTTTGGAGACACAAGGTAAGATGGAATTGAAATTGGTCGATAATTATCACAGCAGCTAATTGACCTGTAGCAGCCATTAAAACTCTTGCGGAAATCTTATCAACACCTGTACCTTTGAATGATTTCAGAGAAATGAAGGCTTTGTACACTTCCTCATTTGCCAAATGTGTCACCAGATAAAGAAAATTCAGCATTACTTTGCGTATCTATCTGAACTGGATGTACCGTACATTCATGCCTGTTCGGGTAAACTTCATTTAGAATCAGCAAAGTAGGAGTTAGGTTCATTCTCCGTAACCCTTGTATCAATGTTTTTTGTCTTGGTCTTTCCAGGCAGAACAAGTTTCAAGGTCTTCCAAAACTGTTTTGGATCCAATCTGTGTTCTTTACGACGCTCCTTGAAAAAGTCCCGTCTCTGCTTACGCAATTTGCTAGTAATTTCGTTTTTTAAATACTTAATTATTTTTAATTATTACGCAAAGGAAAATGACTGTCCATACAACTCTTCAAAAACTGTGACCAGACATCACACAAGAATCTGGAACACGCTGGCCAGTGATCTAGAACTGTCACTGTCTATGAATTTGGAATGCTTCAAAGGCACCCTAAAAAGTACTACAGACTTGTATTAACCAACACGTACGATCCTGAAGATCCAAGAGCATGGAAAACCATCTGCCCAACATGTAACTCAAGCAGAAACCTTACAAGACCAGTGACCTGTTGTTTTTAAATTTACGTACATTTTAATCATTTTTGTTATTGTAATTTGATGGGCCCGCTGTAATTGGTTTATAAGCTGCAGCGGCGTTCCTGCCTTTGGCAAAGTAAATAAAATAAAATATAAAATAAATATCAGATTTCTCGTCAATATGCTGAACCGAGCGCAACGTGCTCCAGGGCATTTTAGAGAGATCTTTGCAGAAAGCTGTTACGCTTTCCTTCCGCCATTTACGCGTCGAAATCACATGATGATGTGCAAGAGACTCTAGACAACACTCTGTAAATAGTCATATGTTCACTTAAGTGTTTTGTCTCCAAAACACCAGTGCGGGAGAAGATGTCGGGTGTAGATGTGATCAGTAGATCAGTAAGTGTAGACGATCTTTTAGAGTGCCTTGTGCTCGTCGTTATGAGCTGGTGTAGACCATTTGCATCTAAACATTTCAACGCCCTTTTAGTTTGCGCTAATCACTGATCATGAAGGTTGCAATTGAAATCGCCAGTGATTATAACCTCTTTTCCGGCTCGATGTTCAGCCCTATCGTCAAGATAGTCATAGAATTCATTCACTGAAGAATCTGGTGCTCTGCTATAGGCACAACCAATACCAGACTTAGTTTTCTTAATCTTTCCTTCGATCCAAACAACCCCGAAATCCTTTTCCTCAAGATCCTTGCGATGAACCCAACTATAGCCTTCTAAGACATAAATAGCAGTGCCACCTCCTCGATTCACCAGTCTATCCTTGCGGAAGACGGTATGATCCCTGAATATTAATCTCCTCATCAATACGCTTTACAATAGATAACTCATTTGATACAGCATGGTTCTCGATAGGTTCACTCAGAAATGTTCGTTTGTAAATTGATCTCTCATGAACTCCGAGGACCGATCCGTTCCGCCGGAAAACGCTCGACATCTTTTAGTGTGGGCCTACCGCGAACAGTGTGCGTATTTGTATGTAGTATGAGCGGATTAGAAAACATATTTCCCTGTAAATTTGATAGCGACATCTTCGACAGTTCATCCGCCATGATTTCCAAACATGTGCTTTGCTTACTTCCACGCATGCGCTTTACTATCTGCGCGCATGCGCTTTACCTACTAGACTGCGATTTGTGACTGAACGACAATGAAGCCCAATTTCAAAATCGGGCATTATTACTATTGTAATTTATATAAAATTGAGCCGCCATTTTCATTGCATGCTCCAGCGATCACACGAATTCCGTTCAGCGGACCGCGCATACTCGCAACGATATCACTTGCTGCTAGAGCAGAAATGAATAGAACAATTCATGTCATAAAATATGCCATAACATAACGTTTGCCATTCTAAAGGATACTCAAGACCTTCAAGATCTGATCTCTTTGGTACACCAACAGAGTTGTATATCATGATTGATGACAACAAAACAGACAAAGTGAAGATGCTGTTATCGCTAATTCCTTCGCTAGACACTGCATCTATTCCTTCAGAGTCGAGAAGAACCACGGTAAACTCTCGACCATTTTCGTCCTTGAATTTTGTAGGTACAATCCACATCCATATCCCCATAGTCTCTGGATCCATCTTATGGCCCAAAGGGAAAACCTGTGTAACAAAATAACATTTCTGTTTGAGGATGTTTTTTGTTGTTGTTGTTGTTGTTGTTTTGGTTTTTTGGGGTTTTTTTTTCTTTCTTTTTTTTTTCATTTTGTTCAATAGTGTAGCTTCAGGATTGAGCTGGGAGAATTTGCGACTTGACGACTTAAAATTAATGACCGGGCATTCGAACAATTTCAATCTTTACTAGTCCAGTACAGAGGAGGGTCCAGTAGTATCCTACAATGCATTGCGCGCGCGGTTTATTTGCAAAATGGTGGTCACTTCCGATCAAAGTACATGAAGTGAAAAACAGGCCCTGAAACTTTCCAATATGTGACTTTATAGAGATAAGTTTCATTTATATTTCTTGCTTTACTAATTATCTTGTTATTTCTCTAGTTGTTTGGGTCTTTTTGCCCCCGTTGTATAAATAAAACTAGCTATTGTGATCAGAGTGCCGGTTTCAGTTTCAAAATTACAACATGACGACCACGAGTTCAAAACCTATTGTTTATCTGAATACAGCTGGAGTTATTTTCATTTTAACAAAGCTATTTTACAGAAAATAGGATAAATAAAAATGCTGTCAAAAAAGGCTCAAAAAGGCTTCACGATTTTTAGTGAAAACAAACCCGTGAAAACCTCCAAAATGTCAGGGTTACGCGAAAAGTGTTGTGGAGTTTGGCTGGTTGTCAATAGATGTTGTTTCACGGATTGTGCCATCACTCTATAAATTACACAGCATCATTTAGAAAAGACATACACATTTGTACAAAATTTATTTCAAATATTTATTCAGAAGTCTATGTAAATGCATTACAGTTAAATTATTTATTCCAATGTCAATAAATGCATAACTCAAGTTCTATGTATTCTGCCTGTTTTTTGGCCGTATTTGCTATCAAAAGCAAAACAAATTTATCATGTTCCTAGCATTGTTTGTAGCTACCTAACTAATCGTATTTTTCGCATTTCGTTAGCTACAAAATTAGAATAGACACTGAATCTTTTCTACTGACTCGACACTAATTTGCTTGTTAATTAATCAACAACAAAAAACTTTCCTTCCGTCACCTCGTTTCTTCCAGGTTTTCTCGCCGGCATAAAAACCTGTTTCTACTCATTTGAAATTATCAATGAGCAAAAAGGCAACAAAAATAACTTAAAAAATGACAAAAAATAAGTTATAAGAAATGTTTTTGCATCACAAAGATGAACACTCAAAATGTGAAACCTTGCAAAGCTGGCACTCACATGGCGGCTTTCTCGATACGATGTTTTCACAAACTTTGTTGAACTTCTCTATATGCTCATTTTATACAAATTCGACAAACTTAAGAAACATTTACAACTGCACTAACCTCCAAATCAGAAGAAATGACAACACGAATTAACGCTGGAAGTCTTATATGTTGAAATAGATCCTCCACTCTCTCGTCTCTCAGATATTTTGTCAACAAAACTTATGTGAACCTGACGGCACACAAGCTCAACGAATTTTACCCCAGGCAAAGAAATTTCAAAATTTTCTTCGCTAACACAGCGTATGTACAAGAAAGGAGAATTTTTTAAAACAAAACCTTACATCCCTAAGCAAGTACTACTCGTCGAATCTCCCGCCATCACTCCTCTGCACTCTCTCAAGGCTCAAGACCAATGATGACGTCACGTTTGAATCGATAATAGCGGAGCTCCCGCGCGGGCCAAAGGCCCGCGCGAGCGGAGCACCATACCTAAGAAAAAATGGTAACCCATCGAGCTGATTTTTCATGGACCGACACAGGAAGCCCAGTGTCCGTACGTACGTACGTACATACGTCCCTGTACATCCCACAGGGGTAACCGCTGGCCAATTTACAGTTTCCTTGCAGTTTTAACTTGCAAAACTTAAAAATATTACTCTAGAAACCTCGTAAAAATTTAGCGATTTTCATGATCATTAATCTGTGCCAATCTTGACAGGTTAAAGCGAAAAACAACGTGCATTTGAATTTTTTCGGGCCCGGTGTCATTTCAAAAACTGCTCGAAAGACGAAGGACACAGAGAGCATTTTCAAAGTTGGACGACTTTTTAGTTGGATTTGTAGCTTCAAAAAACTTCTCATAATGAACGAGTCATCGAGGTCGTGTATTCTTCGTTTCGTGAAGATGCCTTCAGTAAAGCTGCTTAAAAATCTAGCCAAAGTTGGCAATCAAGAATCATCTGCATTGAGCGTGAAACAAGGATCTAGGACTATGCTTCTAAAGACAACAATTAGGAAAGCACTTCAAGGTAAATACCTTGGCCAGAAAATGATGTCAAAACGTCTCTTGTACCTATATTTGATCTTTTATCTTTTATTTGGGATTGATGTCTTTAAAAAAATAAACTTTTATGCACGTTGAACTGTGGCCAAGTTTAAACAAACACTCGATCAACATAAAATGTACAACGACATTTGTTTTACGGTGAACTTTTTGCACTAGTTCTAATAATAATAAAATAAGTAAAAAAATGATTTTGAACTTATTTCAACCCCACTAATGTGTAAATACAGCTCAAGTTTGGGTCTGGAATTTAATGAAAAAAATTGACAGGAATAAAAGAAGGAATTTTGCATGCTCTGTCAGTGAACCCTACGAGACCTTAAATGCAGACTGAAAATGCTTAATTCCTTGTTTTCTTGTAATGTCGAGTGGCTGTTTCTATAGTCACTTAAAACTGTATTATCAGTGTAATCTGGAAGAGACAAGTGGGAGACAAGTATTCACCTAGCTAGTGTGTCATTCTATTCCACATTAAATAACAAAACAACAACAACAACCACAAAAAAACAAGATATGTCACAAATTTAATATAGTAAAGACAGACACATGAAGATATGTTGTTCTGTAATATTCAGGATGTTGAAAAGGTTTAATTACTTGTATCAATTTAAAAAAAGGGTTTGGAGATTTTGCTTTATATTTCTGAAAATTATGAACCACTACAAAGTCAGTTATGAAATCTGACAGTGAATCTGAATATTAAAATTCACTGTAATAAAGGTCACTGAGCTTACAAGCCCACTATACAAACCAAAACCAAAACTTATTTTAAAAATGCTTTTACAATTACCACAGGAAATCCAATTCATTTGAATCAAGAACATAAAAATATTGAAATTGAAATTGGAGCTCTGCTTTTAGGTAGTAGTTGTTTTGAGTTGTTTTACAATTTCATCTAAAGTCATAATTAGTGGAACCTGGAAGAGAGAATTCTTGTTTTGTGTAAAGACAACTATTTATCTGTGTCATTCTATTGTACATAGTACAAAAACCAGATGCCACAATACTGTCAAGACAGAAAAATCTAAATATAATGTTCTGCAATGTTAAATTGTTTAATTGAAGGATGTTGAAATCAGGTTGAACAGTATTTATGTGAATGAAATCAGTTTGAGGGATTTTTGCATTCTATTTCTGAGAATTATGAACCACTACTTCAAAGTCAATTATAAAATCTGACTGAATCTGAATAAGCATCACTATGGTGACTGAGGCTGAAAGCCTTATAATTTTCAGGAGACTGAAGGGCAAGAAATAAAGCTTGACCTATAATCTTTATTTCGACTTTTACAACAAAATGCAATCTTTGTTTGCCTATTACCACAGGAAGCCCAATTCATTTAAATCAAAAACATCAAAAAATAAAACAAAGTGTTTAAAATTATTTTTATATTTAAATGGGAGCTCCGCTATTAGGTAGTACCTAATTTTTATATTATATTATAAAGCGCAATGCATTGTGGGATACTACTGGACCCTCCTCTGAGTCCAGTACTTATTTTCCAGGTGGCCCACCTGCTTTCTAGTAAGTTTGTTTATTTCGTCAAAATTGTACTGATTTTAATTTGGGGGAGTTAAAGCACGAGAATTGGAAAATTAGGTAATACTTCTTAAACTTAATTCATAATTTGTATACACCTATTTCAAAAAAAAATTGTAAGAGCTAAAGGCGATAGGCGCTAGGCGATAAGTCATTCAATCTCCGAAACCAATGAAGACGTTTTAAAAATAGCTTCGTTATATTCCGTTCGTTTTGCTCCGGACGTTGGATATGAATGTCTGATTATCGTTAACTTTCTTAATAAAAACAAATATAAACCCAACCGTGAATAGTGGAATGAATTATCTCCTATCGCATATAGCTCTGACAACCTTTTTTGAAATAGGTGTATATTACGTGAATATTTCCCAGAACTTTGGCTGTAGTAAACTGTACACGAGCTAGATAATTTTAACTAAGTACCTGTCCTTGATCAAAGGCCTTGCTCAGAATATACGACTTTCCCTGCCTACAAGGACCAGCAATGGAGACAACACAGACTTCCCCTTTAATCTCTTTAAGTTCATCCAAACCTTTTTGCTGTACTTCAAGGATTTTACGTGGAACCCCAGGAATGGTCTTATATTCTCCGGTCTCTTCATTCCAGTTAGAGTTGTTTGGTAACACCAAGGGGGTAGCTAGCTTTTTCCGCTGGCACGCAGCCATATTGGTTGTCTTATAGTTGCCAAAAATTGGAAATTACAACGCAATGTAACCTAGAATTTATGATTTAATGAATTGAATTCAGTAATCAATTATTTAATTCATCAAATTTCTGCATGTATATTATTCATTATATACATACTCAAATTCTACATTCTGATTGCCAAGGAGCATACCCAATTTATTTTAAATCTTTTAAACTAAGCCAATCATATTCAAAGTCATGTTTTACTCTCAAAAATTTGCACTCCAAAATTCCAGAATTTTCAATTAACCCCAAATGAAAAACCGAATAGTGGATAATATGGCGGTTGCAGTCAGGTTGAGAAATATTCTTTATTAGTTTTGCTGGTGTTTTTTGCGCGATTTTGTACTGTACGCGTCGAGGATTTATTGTTCAGGCATTTTATTAAATACAGATTTGCTGAGATCTTGTTCCGTCGATTCGTCAGAAACTCACAGTATAAGTTAAAATGCTTTAGTTTCAGTTTCAGTTTCGGTTTCGGTTTCAGTTTTTATCCTGAAAAATCCAAACTGGCATTTTAAAACCTGGATTTTTTACAGCTTTCGTCATCATGCGAGCATCAGCACAGAGAGAGAGAAAAAAGATTACAATAATTTTTGATGTGTATACTCTTTGGGATAACGTTTTTGAGTCAAGTTTCATATAGAAGTAAGCTAGAAAAAATGAGTAACGCTTGATACAACAGCTCACAATTTCTCTTATTTTCTCCATTACTTATCTTGGTTTCTACTTGCCCTTGGAACATTGTCATAAAATATAATCTTTTCAAAACATAAACTTAAGGTCTCTTTTATGCAGACGGTGTATCTTACCTTAATTAAAACGCAACAATCTGAGCAAGATTTTCTTGAATGATTTCGACGTAGATCGTCCGTAACCGTTCGAATCAACAAGTAACTTTATATACAAAACTGACTTCCAGGGTCGGCGAAAACCTCTGAATAAATTTCTCGGAAAAGATGTCTTTGTTCGCACATTTTATGAGTTGTTACTCCTCAAATGGAAGATGGATGGTTTTTATCTTCACTGACATCATATAGAGAGGAAATATACCTGAAATAGCGATACTTCGTATGACATAAGCCTTTATCATTCATGTGCCGACACGGAGAAAGCGACTGGCTGTTTTCTCAAAACAACTTGTGAAAAGCTATTGTGAAAATGTTTGAACATTAGCATTACAATTCGTTTGTTATTATAAACAATATCGCTATTGAACAATCAATAACTGAATCAATTAATTCAAATAAAGCTGCTTTTAGCATTTCTTTCTTATAATTATCAAAAATTGAAAGTACTACGTTTATGTTACCTGTGAACAAAAGCTATAGCAATACGTTGGCCAAGTTAGAGTAAAGCTCCTCGGAGATATTTACGAAAACAGTGTTGTTGTTTTTTCTGCCGATTAAGATGCCACCTCTCCCAAAGGGCAGGATGACATATCGCACAGTGGCATCCATTAACTGTTAATTGGTGGCATTTGATGTTTTGTTCTGAGAACGTAAAATATCTTGTATATGAAATATTGAGCTTATCAGCCTATAGGTGTCTTATTATTTAGTATGAAAAGTCATGAAACTTTTTCCGCCCTGTCGCTGTCACTTATCCAAAATGTATAAAAATTATAAATAAATTGATTATTAAACTGACTATTACCTGACCATGAATGGAAAGTACGAAACCTACCAATAACTAAGGAACAAGTAAGTAAAGAAAGTAAGAAACCTACCAATAAGGAAGAAGTAGTGATTGATCGTGAATGGAGCCGCCGTTTGTGTTTTCGTTGTTTTGTCAAACTACGAAATGTTTAAAATGATAATGAGAATTGGTAAGGAATTTCTCGGAATCGAGGCTTTGTTTTGACCATTCGCAAGAATGTGTTCAGTTGTCATGACCAAACAAGGCAAAATATTTGTCAAGACATACTCGAATCGCTTCACCGACTTAACTGACGTCCGGGTGCCTTTCCGGTTTTTACTTTATCAGAAATAACCGTGAAGCTGTTTATAATCGTCAATACCTCAGGAAATACTCAAACTGTTCAAGCCCTCCACCAAGATTCGATATCTTTGATGTTTAAGCTTTGATTTGCTATATATTTTATCAGTCAGAGTAAAAAAGCCCTCTGTCACTTTGACATTGTTCGGAGCAGTATCATTTGGTAATTTTGGTCAAGAATTCTTTCAAATATAATTTCGCATAGCCTAGATAGATACCTCAGTTTAATTATTGTTTACGACTTTGTTCGTTCTAACATGTATTTCCGAAAGAAGAAGTCTGTTCTCTAGACGGCAAAGATCGAGATGAAACATACGTCAATAAATTGCTTGATTGCATGCCAATTACGGCTGCTTTTCTAGAGCCTAAAACAGAATTCAAGTAGTATCACCAAATAGAGCATCCAAAACTCTATATAGAGGCGAAATTTCGAGTCAAAATAAGTTATTATAACAAAGATATTAGTGATGAAGTATGCTGACATTTTAGTAAGAAATGTATGGGGCCGCCATCTTGGTGGTATTGCCTATACCACCAAGATGGCGGCCAAAACATCGAGCCTCAAAATGACACGAAAATAGTAGCTAATTTGCTGATTTTAGGCTAAATCTTTCTTAAATGCAAAAAATAATCATTGATTAACTGAAAGTCGTGAAATTTGTGGCCGAATGATAAGTTCTTAGCGCAGCTCCTTCAAAATATCGTGACGGCTTTGCGTGACACATTTTTGATCGCTGATAAAACGATGGCGAAGCGACAGAAACAGGCAAAAAATTCAAGGGAGACTTCTTTCAGACTCTTTTGCTAAATTATGTGATTAAAAGCTTTAAAAAATATCTTTTTCTGAAATTTTCCTTGCTTATGACGTCACATGCAATCTAAGAATACAGCTAGCCAGCAAACACTTAACGGCTCATTAACTATTCATGGTACCGTATTCCTATTCTGAACAAATCAATAAATATAGGAATCTTAACATAGCTTTATTTTCATGCTGTGATTATGCTATGGATTATTTGACTTATTTCAACATATTTCTTACTTTTATTAATTGTGTAAATTCCGGGAGATGTACTGTTCTAGTGGCATAAAATATAGCAAATCGGCGTAAAAAAATGGAATACACTGAGTTTGTGTTTGTTACGACGGAATCCAGACAAACTTGTTACTACTGACGTGTAACGTAGGGATTGTAAAACAGGAGCAAGGGGAGCCCCTAATAAGAAATTTCTCGGAATAGGTGCCGTTCTTTGGCCATGCGCAAGAATGATTGTGTAATAAGCTATTTCGAACTACATCAGTCGTCATGGAAAATGGTGGAATACCCTTATGTTTGCCTGATAATTTTACATGGAATCCAAACACCAACGAGTGCATTCAGCACGGAAGTCATCGCTCTGGAACACTCAAGGTCTATGACTCTGCGTTGAGTCAGTTAAAATCAATTCAAGGCCACATTTGTGTCGTAGCTATAGCGGGACCATGCAGACTAGGCAAGTCGTACATTCTCTCTCAACCGTTTGCTCGAAACAGAGATGTTTTCCCACTTGGACACGAAATGGACCCAAAGACTGTAGGGCTTTGGATGTGGATCGTTCCTGAAAAATATCAGGATTCCGATGGGCAGGAATTTACCGTAGTCCTGATTGACTCGGAAGGAACAGATTCAACTGTAGCTGAGAAAAGAGATGATGACATGATCTCTACACTAGCAATTTTACTCAGCTCTGTGCTGATTTACAACTGTTCTGGTGTCCCAAGACGAAGTGATCTGGAAAAACTTAAGTATCCTTTTGCATTTGAACTTCAATATCTTTATCGAATATCATACCTCAATTGTGAAAATATCCGTTTTCCTATAACTGGCTTTGCAAAAAACCTTAATCAATAAACACGCGGGGGAATGACTCGATAATATCTTGAAAATAGAATTCACACGTAACATTTTCAACTAATTTACTACCAGTGCCGATAAATCCAAATAGCTGGAAAAAAACATAAAAAAATTATGTTTGTCTATTGTTTTAACTGCCACATAGTCATACAATTCATTGTTTCTATCATGACTGATATTTTGCGATAATATTGTGAAAAAACTATTTTTATACACCTATCACTGAACTCCAGGAACATCGCACACGTCGCAACAATGCCACAAAATTTATAAAGACTAGACGCCTAATAGGCGTTCACTCGAGCTACCTGTCTGTAGTACTTTGGGAGAAATGGAGAACAGAAGTTGATGGAAACCAGTTTGACTTGTCAGTGTCTTTTGATTGCAAAAATGCATGACAAGTACTCCCAGAGTCCAGGGTAGAACACAAATTAAATTGGGGAGAAAGTAGTTTGTACATAATTGTACCACATCATGGTGGTTATTAATATACTGCTGGTCTAGCTTTTTATCACACCATATACAGTATACAGTCTGCTTTATTTTGTAAATGCCTACCAAATGATCCAATATGATTTATAGACAATACATTATAGCTCAGACAATTTAAATTTCTATTCTGTACTATTTTACTTTGATTTATGGAAACAAAACTTACAAACTGCAGCAGACTGTTTCAAGGTCCAAGTTAAAATGATTTTGATATTGCTGTTATCACATTGGTAGATTCTACAAATACCACAGTTACCTTTCTATGAAATCATTTCAGTACAGTATATTTCAGTACATGTATTACCATGTTTTTAATATGGAGCAGATCAATGATTATAACAGTAGTCAGTTGCTGATGCTTTATTTGAAGAAGTGTAATGTCATACAATATATGCTCATTACCAATACCATATATAGCTCCTCCATGCAAATGAATCTGATACTACTACATACAGTAACATCTTCAATTCAATCCACTTTATCTTGTTTCTGTGAACAAGGTTGCACAAAGCTTGTACAAATTTGTGGTTGAGTATCACTTTTCATTGATTGAAAATATCATTTTGTACATTCTAAAATTATTCTTCAATTGTTGATAATATATATAAGGTCTCATAAACATCTGCTATCTGCTAACATAGAGCATGATTGACAGTAAAGTGCATTCAAATAATCATGACATTGTACAAAATACAGATTGCACTAAATATTTATAAGTTAATAATAAAAAATCATTCGTTTTCCATTGTTTATTTGGTGTAATTTTGCACCATTTACTCATTCCTATTTCCTGGCTTAATTATTGAATACACCCTAGTCACCTTATTACGCAAAGACAAGAATCTCCTAGTCTTTCTAGTTAAAAAAACATTGTAGATATTGTTAGTTAATTAGTTCGTTTTTAACACGGCTCGTCTCAGGAAGAGCATGACTGTATAGACACCGTGTATAAAATAAAGCTTATATAAGCAAACATTATGGTGCAAGCAGTGGTGAAATATTATTACATTATTAATTTAAACAAACTACTGATCTAAAGACAACGTGTCTTACATGTCCGTGTCCTCAAGTGAAGTTCGCTGCCACAAATCGTGTTCTTGGACGACGATCAATACATTATAAGTTGATTACAACAGCTAGTAAGAAGGTCACCACTAAATTCGAGAATTCGATATTAACGATTAAAAGCAAAGTATCTTGAGATTAAAACCTGGAAGCCAATAGTTCGAAAAATTCCGATTGATAGCGTCCGCCATTTTGTAATCTCTCGCGACCACAGGAAGCCTCGTGGTCAACAGTGTACCCCAAAGGCTTCTGGAGAATTTGCCAGTTTGCGACGTTGATAGATAGATAGACCGAAAAGGTAAACCTAGACTCGAGCTACCACAGGTAGCCCGAGTAAAAATCAATTCTTTTTAGCATTTACTCGGCCAAATAACTGTAACGAATTGTACAAAAAAATATCACATGTCACTAAAATGTCTAACTAAATCAGCTTTGTCACAATAACATGCATAGAAGGAAAAACAACGGCAAAAAATTGATCGAAATGGGAATCAATCCGCCAATGGCGAAGTAACTCGTGGATTGTTCCCTTTAGTTAAATTAGTTTTATTTTAGTTAAATTTGAATTTTGAAGGCAAAATTATAGATCAATTAAAGCAATACATATTTTTTTTAAATGATAGATCATTGCTCTCACAAATTTAAACATTAAGTTTGGGCCCACCTGTAAAGCATTTAAGGTTGGTGCCCACTATTGTCCGCGCGCACTGCTTTCTGCGCATGCAAAAACACTGAATTTTTGTCGGTAAAGCAATCGTAAAAGCAAGGCCTTTTTACCACTTTTTGAAAAAATAAACTTACAGAATTAAAGGAAAACCATTTAGCCTCTCCTGTGTTTGAATGAAATTCACAGTTGATAAATAGAACCTGAGTTACAACGCCTGTTTTGACTATCATTTCTACCAGAAACGATCTGTTTTCGCCGCCATCTTGAAAATTTCCCACAATACATTGTAATTCGCTCTACTTTCCGGGGAGGGCTAGGGAATTTTTGATCATTTTCGCGAATTCTGATCAGTTTTCGCGCGTTTATCGGCAAATAACTTTCTAAATCGCACGGATACCCCTATTTTTTATTTCTGTAAATTGTAAAGTGGAGGTTAACCTACTATTTTAAAATACTTTTATGAATTTGAAATTGAAACTTGATTGCAAAAATTGAACTTTTTATTTGGCGGTCATGAACCAAAACAGGTCTAAAACTAGTAAAAAGTCATTGAAAAAAATTGTTATTCTGTTTTTTTTATATTTTGTATGGCATTGACAAGTAAGATAATTGTGTTGTAAACGTTTTAGTAAAAAAAGTTGGACAATTTTTTCAAAATAAGGGGTATTTATGATTTTTTCTTTGGGCCTCTAGAATAGGCAGATTTTGCAACATTTGATGGCGTGTAACTCATTAATATGCACGGTGACCCCCAATTTTTTCCTTGGATTCTAGCTCCCTGTGATGGGTTCTTTGATACCCATGTGGTTTTTGGCCAAAAAAATTACCTTCCCATTAGTAGGCACCAACCTTAAAGTGAATTTTTAGAGAGTCAGTTGGATAATTATTAATAATATGAGCTAATGTAAATTTTTTAGCAAAAAATAATAGACTTGAGTACGAAAGAAGAAAAGAAAAAGATAATGAAGCAAAGAAAAAAGAAAAAAAAGGAAATTGGAATTCGAGCCAGCAACGGACCGCTTGAGCTAATGAGCAATTCGCTGACTTTTAGGTGATATTTTTTATATATATTGCTAATTTACATTTGTAACCCCCTTAAATCTGTTAAATATGTACAAATTATGAAAGAAGTTTCTCTATGAACCAAATATCGCTATGAATAAAATAAATTACTCCATAAAAGTACTCATGATAGCCACCAAACTTAAACTTAATACGCTCTTTTGATGCCGTTTCGGCCAGCGGGGCCGTAGCGGTTCGGCACGGGCAGTTCCGTACTCAAATATGATTTCGTTCGCTTTTTATTTCAACATTTACTCTCGTGCTGATAGAGTACAAACACTAAATGCTTGGATGGCTCTTTGATATTGGACTGGCGACGATTTTTCATATTGGACTTGCGACGATGTTTGTTGTTTGAAGACAGCGACTACAAACGGTCCCAATTGTTTTCACATCCGAGAATGGAACAGCTCAACTTGGAGATGTGACGAATTCCAAGCTGCAGAGGGAGCTGAGAGTAGTTCAGTACAAAATATGACAAGGAATAAGAAATTATCTATTCAGATTTATAGGCATTTTTGCCTATCTTCGAGGAGTGTAGACCCGTGTACATGTAGAGCACGAGGTATAATGTCGAGGGTCGACATGTTAAATTGGCTTGTATTACCGAGCAGTTTTTACCGGGCTTAGATCGTGTGCCTAAAAATTGTTGCTTTGTACACAAATCTAAAACAGTTACATTACGTTCAAAGCTTCCCGAGTGCTATACTGGTTACCGAAAATTATTATAGAGTATGAGGGGGAACACCGTACGGCCTACGATACGATACGGTTACAGCAGGAATTTCGAATGTTTTTATAGAAACTATGATACTGGTACAGTTACGATACGGTACGGTAAGTTTCTCACTCATACGAAAACGACTCTAACGCAAGTTAGCACCGTATCGTATTATCAACAATAGACCGGAAGTAAAGTTTGACAGACCGGAAGTTTACAGGAAAGTGAGTGAGTGACACAATAGCTTACTACTTTATTTATGGTACCATTCTAGTTAGACAATAGATAGATTGAATAGTTGTTGTCATACACGAAGTAGTAACCTGACTCATTTGCATATTCGACCCCTCACAATAACTCGTGGATTTTCAATCCACGAGTTAAAAATGATATGACTTAAGGACGTTCATGGGCAAAAGATTCCTCTAGACAGAATTTTTTAAAATTTTGCATGATGAAAGAAAAAACATAAGAAGTAAAACAAGCAAATAAAAAATGGGGGTCACCGACTATGTTTAGCCGTCAGATTTCTTCAAAGTTTACCCTATTTGCGGTCAAAACACACGAATGGTGCAGAAATGGAAAGCTGCCGAAAAGGAGCTATATTTTCCTGAAAAATAACTTGATTGGCCCCATACCTAACAAAATTCTAGAAATAGACCAAATAATTGATTAGCGGTTATTTTTTGCGTAGAAAATTAGAATCACGAGATGCTGTTGGGCTAAATGTACGGACTTGTAGGCTCCAAATTACGCGAAATTCTATTCCAACTATGCACAAAATGTGAAATTTCGATTTGATCCCATCGTCAGATTCTTTTTATTTCGTCCATATAGTAAGTTATTATGTTGTGCTTTAAAATAAGAAAATAAAAAAGGGAGGTCACCGACTTCGTTTTTGAGATATGAGCTATTCAAATGTCTTTCGATGGCAATCGTGACAGTGCGTGACGTTATTCTTTGTATGTCACGCCTTACGTTTTTCGCTTTCTATAAAACGTCTGAGCGCAAAAAAAAATTAAAAAATAGAAGTATACTTTCTATGCTAAAAATCATAATAAATCGGCTTTTGATTTCGACAAATAATAAATAAATTTCGGGAAAAATGCTCCTCTCTGAGTGCATGCTTGATGACGTGTGTACGTGATAGCGTGACGCCACAATTCAACCACTTCAGAAACAAATATTTGGAAAAAAAGCAAGAAAAATGTTGTTTTTCATCATTTTCTAATGTTTCTACATAGTATTATAGAAATAAAAACGTTTCCAAGGAATTTCGACAACTTGAGAAATGCGCAGACGAAATGCGCAGAAACAATGCCCATGAACGTCCTTAACCGCTTTGTAAAGCTTTGTGCTGAAACTTTCGGAAAGAATCCAAGGATTTACTGGGAAGGACGCTACACCTACACAAGCACGAACAGCTTTTCCCTCGTTCATTTGGCTTGTAAGAGATGCATTGCTCGCGATTCCAGAAGACTGCAAAAACTTGACAGACTACTTTCTCAAACGCGTAAGTATATATTGGTATTACAAGCTAACGTGCCTCAAAAGTCCGACGTGCCCCTGAGTCAGTTTCATTGGGTTTTATTTTGGTTAGTGGACAAGCCGTTTCGGGACATTTTATGAAAAAATTTTGTCCATGCTCTTAGTTAACTGACTTGACTATGAAGTTGCACAATATTCGTTTGCATTTTCCTGTTATAAAAGGCTATCTCAAAATTCAAATATACAATGATATATTCATATATCATTAATTTTTCGCAATAAGTAGTCATTAGTTTGCCAATCATTTTTGTCCAATTATTCTAAAGATAACTAATCAAACATATCACTTACATGCTCAAAGCTCTAAAGTTAGATCTTCAGGAATGACTCTTAAAGACAAATGAAAATCAAATGAAAATAATTGTTCTTACCAAAACTCATTGTTTTCACTCTGCATTATACCAACGAATGCAGAGAGAAAAAGCATAGAGCAGCTGCATTATCGCAAATAATGCCATCTGTCTAATCTAGCAGACGGCATTATTTTTAATAATGCTGTGTGATTCTGTGATCCCACAGCATTAATAATAATAATAATGCAGCGTGTTTTGCTTACAGGGGAACCAGATTTGCAGGAAGATAAAGTAATGTAACTACTAAGCTAGCAGTCACAGTACTTTTCAGAGCCTTTTCAAAATCCAGCTCCCCATTCAGAATTTAATTACCGTAGCCTTTCTTTGTTATGACAAACACGGGTATCAAAACGTGTGGGATACAAAATCAGCAGAACTACGCATGCTCAAACAATACTTCAACTTTTAAAAATAAATAAATACCTCAATTTAAACAATTTTGGTGATTTTGGTGATTATGAAGTTGACCAGTAATTATAAAAGATAATCACTTCGGCACACAGCATTCGTGGGTATAATGCAGGCAGCTGAGGGCGCAGCTGCACGGATGCTGCGTGCCTCAGTGATTATCTATTAAAGAAGGCATGCACTATATGCCATTTTTCGTCATTCCAAGGGTACCAGCTATCACAATTGGTACCGCAGTTGTTAAAATAATGTGATAAAAATAAAGGAGGTCACGCAGGTTGCTAAACTCGTCACAAAAAAAATCCTGATTAAGGGACGATTAAGCACTTTTAGTAGAAGCGGCGCGAAACAATTAAGTGAATAACAGATCGTTCAAGTCACGAAGACAACGCATGCAGGATCGAAAGATGAACATTGTTTTTCGCTATTCATGCTAAAATGCATAAATGCCATTTTACTTCAGGTCTTGTGTCCTCCATCAAGTGCTAATCCGGAAGACAAAGCCCAACGAGTATCGAACACAATTTTGACGTTTTTCTCAAGTTTTGAAGCGTTTTCACTTCCCCCTCCTTCTACTGATCCAGAAGATCTTAAGAGTTTACCAAGAACGAGTAGCAGAAGCTCTCTGAATCCAAAATTCCAAGAGGGAATCAATCATTTTTCAGAAAAGCTGAAGACTAAACTCCATCCTAAGAAAAATCCTAGTGGAAATGGTTATGTTACGGGAGAAGGTATTATATCAATACGGTTTCACAATACAGCTAATCGCATGTAGAGCCCACGCTAATCATCTCACACATTTTGAGTTATAATAATGGGAATGGAAAGATTTTAGGCTCTTCAATTCTCTTTTGTTGTTGTTGTTGCTTTTTGAACAACTGCTGATTGAAAATATTTGCTCGTTTTTCTTTTCCCCTCTCTTCATTTGCTTCTCTCATCTGTCCTACTTCTAGTCATTTTTCTCATCTCGCGATCGTCTCTCTCTCCTCCAATACAAGTCTCGCTCGTTGCAACTGGTTACGTCTCTCTACTAATGGGGGATAGAAACTGAGAAAAAAACCAGGATATGAATAAGCATATTAAAGAACACCCCAAACAAAAATTGCGAGAGCACAATCGAGAGCCAGTCAGTGCTATATATTCTAACTTTCTCTCGTTTGTATTCCAGCACTTGCATCAATCTTTCAAACTTACGTCGAGACTATCAACACCCCTGGGGCTGTTCCATCGGTCATGGGTGCCTGGGAGGCATTTATAGGCCAAAAAAGTGAAGAAATATTAACAATAGGCAATGTTGTCTATTTCCACGAAATGAAAGAACGGTTGGAATCGCAACTGCCATGTGATTCGTTCTTGATAAGAACGTATCACGATATGATATTCGAAAATGTCAAGTTTAACGTCTTTGTTGAGGCTGCAGAAAGCGAAGGAATATCTGCAGATCAATACCTTGAAGAATCCATTGCTTCCTTCGAGGTAAGGAAACGGTTTTTTTTTTCTGAACTTCTTTGCATTTTATTTTTCTCAGTCTAAGTACTCTTCATGACTTTATACACACAATACAGATTTAGAACTTTAATACCGAAACAAAAGCCAGAACAGACCTAACAAGATTTCCATAAAGACAGCTAGACAGAAAAAAGATAGAAAGGATGGAAAAAAGAAAGCAAACAAGCATGCAAGCAAGATAGGAAGTAAGAATGGACGGAACGAAGGAAGGAAAGAAGGGAGGAACAAGGAAAGAAAAACAAGAAAAAAAACTAAGAAAAGAAAGAAAAGAAAGAAAGAAAGAAAGAAAGAAAGAAAGAAAGAAAGAAAGAAAGAAAGAAAGAAAGAAAGAAAGAAAGAAAGAAAGAAAGAAAGAAAGAAAGACAGGAAAAAATCAAAAGGAGTAGGAAACCTATTTGATGAATACTCATTCAATTCAAAATGCCTTTTTCTTCAAAAATGATTCATAATTACATGGAGCAAGGCCCGGTCCAGACGGCGTATTTCTCATGTACTTAATTGCTGCCGAACATAATTCAGAATTAAGGAGGCTGCCTATAGTATTTTTTATGCTCGACCGCTCTACTTTAAACGGCTGTAGCTCTGTCTTACACTAACCTACAAATCGGATGTTACGTCCAGTTACTACATAAGGGTTAAACTTTTGGATGGTGTATGTTTTGTTGACATTGGTGTTACCATGGAGACGAAACAATGGCGTCACTGGTTTTACGTTTTGCTCATTTTACGCGCTTTTCGATCTAAACTTTTAAAATGACACCCATGACGGTAATATTTAGGTATTTGCCTCTATAAGTGTACGAAATAAGAAAAATTTCTGTTAAGCCGATTTTGAGATATTTGAGGCGAATCTTTTGAATATCCAATTTCATGATTGTTTTTTAGTGGTCCAATAGCTTTTCACAGAAAACACTTTTAGAGCTTTCCGACCGTCTAATTGTTGCTCAACTGTCATACTAACTTCTTGCACAGTTTCAGATTACATGGTGTTATGGATCTCCGTCAGTGTTAATCAGCGTAAACACAAAACTGAGCGGACTTTTTGCAAAATGTTCAAAAATTACGTTCATCTCTCGGAAACAAAAAATCGTCGATAATTTTTTTTTTAACTTCTGTCATTCAAAATTGAGCATATTTTGAATACCCTTGCAAAATGCCAGTTCGATTGAAATATTCTAAGGCACTCAAAATAATTTTCAAAGTTGGGTATGTTGGAAGTTATTTGGCCCGCGGCATAATTCACAGTTCGATGATGTTGCTTTCATGTTCACATTCCTTCATGCTGCAATATGCTAATTCAAGACAACGAACTCCATGCTTTCACGCCATCAACACATCCTTGCGTACACGTATGCTCATTTTGCGTAAAAGCTTGGCGTGTTGTTATATTTTCTTCATATTCTTCAATATGGTTTTTCCGAAAGCCTCAAGAAAGAGAAAGGCAGAAACTTTGCGTAAAAATATTGAAGTGGGTAAAAAAGCGAAAATGCAAGGATGTGTTGGCGTGACAGCATGGAGTTCGTTGTCTTGAATTAGCATATTGCAGCATGAAGGAATGTGAACATGAAAGCAACATCATCGAACTGTGAATTATGCCGGCCAAATAACTTTCGACATACCCAACTTTGAAAATTATTTTGAGTGCCTTAGAATATTTCAATCGAACTGGCATTTTGCAAGGGTATTCAAAATATGCTCAATTTTGAATGACAGAAATTAAAAAAAAGTTTGTCGACGATTTTTTGTTTCCGAGAGATGGACGTAATTTTTGAACATTTTGCAAAAAGTCCGCTCAGTTTTGTGTTTACGCTGATTAACACTGACGGAGATCCATAACACCATGTAATCTGAAACTGTGCAAGAAGTTAGTATGACAGTTGAGCAACAATTAGACGGTCGGAAAGCTCTAAAAGTGTTTTCTGTGAAAAGCTATTGGACCACTAAAAAACAATCATGAAATTGGATATTCAAAAGATTCGCCTCAAATATCTCAAAATTGGCTTAACAGAATTTTTTCTTATTTCGTACACTTAGAGGCAAATACCTAAATATTACCGTCATGGGTGTCATTTTAAAAGTCTAGATCGAAAAGCGCGTAAAATGAGCAAAACGTAAAACCAGTGACGCCATTGTTTCGTCTCCATGGTAACACCAATGTCAACAAAACATACACCATCCAAAAGTTTAACCCTTATGTAGTAACTGGACGAAACATCCGATTTGTAGGTTAGTGTAAGACAGAGCTACAGCCGTTTAAAGTAGAGCGGTCGAGCATAAAAAATACTATAGGCAGCCTCCTTAAGGTTGGTGCCTACTAATGGGAAGGTAATTTTTTTGGCCAAAAACCACATGGGTATCAAAGAACCCATCATAGGGAGCTAGAATCCAAGGAAAAAATTGGGGGTCACCGTGCATATTAACGAGTTACACGCCATCAAATGTTGCAAAATCTGCCTATTCTAAAGGCCCAAAGAAAAAATCATAAATACCCCATATTTTGAAAAAATTGTCCAACTTTTTTTACTAAAACGTTCACAACACAATTATCTTACTTGTCAATGCCATACGAAATATGAAAAACCAGAATAACATTTTTTTCAATGACTTTTTACTAGTTTTAGACCTATTTTGGTTTATGACCGCCAAATGAAAATTTTCAAGATGGCGGCGAAAACAGATCGTTTCTGGTAGAAATGATAGTCAAAACAGGCGTTGTAACTCAGGTTCTATTTATCAACTGTGAATTTCATTCAAACACAGGAGAGGCTAAATGGTTTTCCTTTAATTCTTTAAGTTTATTTTTTCAAAAAGTCGTAAAAAGGCCTTGCTTTTACGATTGCTTTACCGACAAAAATTCAGTGTTTTTGCATGCGCAGAAAGCAGTGCGCGCGGACAATAGTAGGCACCAACCTTAAGTACGGCAAAAATACGACAGGGCCTGTCGTGTTACACGGCAAAGGAACGGCAACTGATTCATACGGCGCACTTCTGCAGTGCCGCGAATCAAATAGATATCCCCGTAATCCAGCTTTACATTATGTACGGCAGCCGATGAAACCGATGACATACGATTACAATTAGTGACCAGTCCCCAGTCCCCTAAATGACAGTATAGAAAACGAATCTATACACCTTATTCCCAAATGGCGACAGCGGTGACAATCAGTAGAGTAAAACAAAACCAAAACATCAAATATCAAGGCTTATTTCTATGTAGGGTAAAGAAAAACACCGACAAGACAAAATTAGCGACAGATTTCCTACAGATAAACTTTAACATGAAATGTTGACCTCGATGCCTCGCTTTCATGCTCTCTGCTGTCAGTAGTGTCCGCCATTTTGGAATTTGGTGCCTAGTATTTTAAATGAATATTTTGTTTGCCTAGAGCTCATTTGCTCTATAAATAATCAACGTATAGCTAACAATCCGTCATTTCCTCAGGTTGAAGCTAAAGCTATTGAGATTGAATGGCTCCAAAGAAACAGGAATGTAATGCAGAAGGACTGTAAACAAATTTTTAAAAATGCAAAGGATGGGATTCTCAAACCAGCTAAAGATATCTGGGAGGAATGCAAACACCAGAGTGAAGCTGAAACAAGAATAAGAAGCGACTACGAAGATGTGATCAAAGAATTTAAAAGACAAAGTAGGGGCTGTAAGGAAATCATAGAAAATCTTGCTGAAAATTACAAGAAGGTAAATAGTATATATACTGAATAGTATATATCATGTTTTCGGAAACACTTTGCTTACGTATCTTTACAACGTATTTTTATGTGTTTTGTTTATAGACTAAAATCATAAAGTATGCTTGTATTTTGTTTGTTTCCGGTTCTTTTCAGTATTTTTCATCTTACGTTTGTTTACTATACTCATTTATTCGTTTGATTGCTTGTTTACTTGCCTGTTGGCTGGCTGGTTGGGTAGTTAGTTGGTTGGTTGAATTGCTATTTGGCTGCGGTACTTACCATTTAAACCGAACTATGTGATTGGAAATTGGTTTGCTAATGGTAAAAAAGGAGGGGGAAACTTTAGTTAACTTTATACAAATAGTACACAAGTCTATCGGAAGAAAGAACGAGAAAAATGAATTCTCCCAAATGGAATTTCCGATTTTCCGTGTAAATCGTAAGCACCCCTAATTTATAGTCAGTGGTTGGGTAGTTACTGGATTAGTGGATTGGTACGTGTTTGGGCGTGTGCGGGTTAGGTGAGATGGTCGTTTGGTCGATAGGCTGGTTGATTTTATCATAGCATACAGTATATTTTAATTGTTCATTTAATTATATCGATGCTAAATGTCTGAATTAGTTAAGCAACTTCATTTTCAATGATTAGCATATTGAAAGGATAATCAAGATAGTCATTTTTCAGTTATTCCTCATAGATTTGCCCCCTAACAAAATGTTATTCATTTTCTATTAGGAACTTGAGATAACAATGCACAACGACATTGTCACCGTACGGCGGCTTGCCGTGAAAGACAATGAAACATTTGCGCGTAAGTTTGAGAACGATGAGCGCACAGAAATCCTGGAATCACTCGAGGTTAGAAAATCTTAATTATGTTTGCATTCTTAATTAGGATTAATTCTCATATAACCTGTAATTCCAAAAACGTTATTTACATGATCCAATGCACTCTTTGTAATAAACAGTACATCGGTGAAACTAAACGACGACTCAAAGACAGATTTAACGAACACAGAAGACCTGTTGACAAAACTAATATTAAATCGGCCCCCACCACTGTTTCTGATCATTTCTTAAACAGCGCTAATCATAACTGCCTCTAACATTCTATTAATCCCTATTGAACAAATCTGCTCTTCCCGTGATGCCATCCGCAAAGCTAAAGAAGCTCACTATATAACCACGCTTGCTAATTCACTTGAACCTAATGGACTTAATAAACGTGATGAGACGTTTTAGTTTTATTTCCACTCATTTTATACATATGCTGTTATAAGTATTACCATTTCTTATCTTTACTGTAATTTCCGTTTATTTACCACATTTGTAAACTTGTATATCTATTTCCTGTTACGTCACTTCCTATATCCACATCTTATATATACATTTACCGATTCCAATTGTAATCCTTCTTTAGCCTGATGAAGACTAGTATTGGCTAGTCGAAAATTCGCACATTAAAGAATTCCAGTTCTACGACGTATTGTTTCTTCAAGTTTCTCAAATTATCTTAATTAGATATATCAAGGGCGGATCCAGGGGGAGGGTCGCGGGGGTCAGGACCCCCTGTGTTTATCAATGAATATGTCATGAATTTGCGACAGCAGTAATTTTTTTCTGTGAAAAGACTCACTTTTAACATTCATTGAAATATCACTAAACAATGGCAACCGTCTACCCATTGAGTTGTAAATATAATATTTTTGTTTCTAATAAAAAGTGTTAAAAAATCACTAGTCTAAGCAATTAATGTCATATTTTCAACGAGTTTCAATGGCTTAAGACCTTTTCGTTTGGGTTCCCTGTTTGTAAACGTCACGTGACCCCCACCTTTGAAAAATCCTGGATCCGCCCTTGTATATTAATCTAAAATTATGTTGTACATTTTAAGGCTGAACGCATTGCGATAGAAAATGATCTTGAAATCACTCGTGAGAAGGTATGTTTATTTTAGCCTTGAAGGACAATTTTAACAGGTCAGTTCAATAGCTCTCTTTTCAGCAGTATTCAATTGACGTGTCACACACAAGATTTTTTGGTGACCGACTAACGGACTGACAGACAGACAGACGGACGGACGGACGGACGGACCGACTGATAATGTCTCTCTTGACTTGTAAAGTAGTTTATTTATGTGTGTGTTTAATTAGTTACAGAAATGGGAACTTCAAACAGAAAAGGACATGACGGCGTTGGAGGACAAAATAAAAGAACAGTTACTAAAAGATATAAAGAATCTGGAAGAAGAACTGCGAAAGAACCAAGCCGATGCTAAACATCATCAAGAACGTTAATAACCTCAGCAGACTTGAAAGAAGTTAATGAGTAAAACCCCTTACAGCCATATTGATAACAAAAAATATCTCTACGTTGAGTTATTAATTACTTATTAGAGGTACAGTGAGACATGAATGATCGCCTGCGTATATATCGTAGCAAGTGTTTCGCTATTCATCAAGTGGATAGGTTACTCAGCAGTTCTTTTTAAGAGTTTTGGGATTTCTGTGGGAAAATACGGATGCGAAGAATTGGAGCCAACCAAAAGCATTTGCCCCAAATCCTGAGTATACGTTTTATGCTGACAGAAATCTCAAATCTCCAAATCCCAAAAGAACGCCCTATTTACTGGCTATGCAGGTAATGATATTAGCCAAACTTTACACAAATAACCACTTAATGATAATAATCCTTGATAATAATAATCCACTAGTTGTCCATTGCCTTTATAGGATCTCCACAAGTCAAGAGGGGCTTTTCAGTCAAGGCTATTAAAAAAAATCGTATAATTAAGATTTCCTAATCTAAAATTGTCAGAGAAGAAAATGTACCGATGCACTGTCAATAGTGAGGTAGATTTACGTACACGATAAATTGAGTAATGATTTACACAAATTACTGGCAATAAATTTTTGAAAAATTCAAGTTTTAAGTTTATGGATGGAATTGCCACTCGAATATCAAATATGTTTGGTCGTTTCAAATATTATTACTGTGTGAAGTTTTATGGGAATTATGGGAAAGTTTAGTTTTATTACTACGGAATTATCTCAACCATAAAGTTTGAAGAAAACAAATGTGATTACCTCATTTGGCCGCGAACGTCCTTAAACTCTCCGTAGTTTTACTCTATATCATGAGAGTTTATTGTGTCATCGCAAAGTTTTTCTTAAAAGTTTGTTTTAGTCAAATTCTTATTAGATTCATTAATCGAATTCCAAATTTTAACGCCATGCACAATATTCTTGACCCCTCAGACTGCGTCCCCAGTTTCGGCCTTCTTTAGTCCCATACAACGCAATCTGGTTAATTTCTTCCAGCCAAAATAATAGCGTGGGTTTTTGAGGCCAAAGTAAACTGACTGCTGAAAGAAAAAATGTATTTTTCAAGGGACTTTCGGAGACTTTCTTTTATTTTGACCAATTTAATTTTGTTGTATGATCTACAAAAGCCGATATATAGCTAAATAAAATTCTAAATAGTGTCGAACTTCCTGTTATCGACCAGTAATACGAGCGTTTCCTCAGCTTATATTTAGTACGGCATTATCAGATATATGAGACCAAAATGGCTGGGCTTGCATTGCGAGAAAGAAAAATGTTACGAGATATTGAAAAAAGAAGACAAAATGACAAACTGTTGGCTCTAACTGAAGTTACTGATCGTGGTCGCCACCGAGAAGTGAATCGCTTAGGGGAGGTGTCAATTGTATATAGTGATTCGTATGGAAAACTTTTGGTAATTTCTGGTCATAAATGAGAGCTGCTTGTTTACCGGAGGTGACCCCAAGACTTTCGTGTGCGATTAAACACAATTTTATTGATAACGAAGCTTTAATTACAGATACACATATCTGATGGGCAGTGTCCAGCTTTACAATTGGCCTTACACCAGACATCCATACCAGGACGATTAGCCCAAGCATCAGTAGCCTTACAGTTGTTTGGTTTTGGTCGATTAGTAGAAGGTGGTGGTGGACATGTACACGTGCACGTGGGTGGTAACGATGACGGCACCTGAGTCGGTGGTGGTGGTGCCTGAGTAGAGGGTGGTGGGGGTGTCTGAGAGGGTGGTGGCTGGGTTGCCTGTGTTGGGGGAGGTTGGAGTGTCTTAGTCGGTGGTGGTGGGGTAGCCTGGGTAGGAGGTGGTTTATCTCCAGTGATTTGCACATCAGCACAGTTCACAAAAGTCTCCTGAGGACCATGTCCAAGACCACACCCTTCGTCATCGCACCCCCAAGAATTACCAACTCTCCACCACCACTGAATAACACAATGCTTGCAAGTCAGACCTGCTGGAAGGCGAAGCTTGATGGTCTCGTAGCTTTCTCCTGAACCCTTCAAAAGAACTCTTGTTCTTCCGTCGGTGGTTTTCATCAAGTAGTTCAGTTTTGCTTGAGTGATGGGTGGGGCTCCAATGTCACCTACACGGAATTCAAACCATCCTTTATGATGTGCCGTGATGTGAATCTAAATACAAGTAAATTGTTTAGAATTACTAAAATGTGGTTTTATGTCGGAAGCTACCATCAGTGACAAACTCGGACAGCGTTGCTGACAATAGAAATCATGTTTACCTCTCATCAGTTTGTCTCCCTCCCCTCCCCACCAAGCAATTTTGGTCCCTGAAAAGCCATTGGGTGGGTATAGCTTGGACTCTAGGTTGATGTCATTAAGGATAAGCATTCATTGAAGGGGAGAAGGGAGGGGAAAATATTTGATTTTGCAAAGGCAGGAGCATTACACCGATGGGTAGCTGTCCCAAGTGACCCGTCTTTGATTGTAACCTAAACTTAATCCTCTGTCTGCCACTCAATAAGCCTTCATCTCAACTTAATTACGTCGAAGAGAATATCTAAGAAATCCTCAAGATGTGAAAAACGGTATGTGTTTAAGACATCAGGGATAGACTAGGGACCTTCGCGACCGATTCTCACTAAACCTGATGAATTTTCTCAAACATTTGACGAATTTGCTACTGCACTACAGCAAACTAAAAAAACAAATCAAGGAGAGCTGATCTTACAATTGAAAAACGAAAGCTATCGAAAAGACTGCGAAATTGATGAAACTGGCTGAGCAATACTTAAGGCGCGATTGTTTGGAGATCGTTGGGATACCGCCACTCCAAAACCAAACAGAAGACCCTAATGTGCTAGTCAAGAAATTATATATGTCCAAGCTTAACTGATGTTCCCATTAAAGATAAAGACATCTCATTTCTTATAGCGCATCGCCTGCTACCAGATACGAAGAAAGCAACTAACCGTA
Organism: Telmatactis stephensoni; assembly: GCA_029948255.1. NCBI lineage: Eukaryota > Metazoa > Cnidaria > Anthozoa > Actiniaria > Isophelliidae > Telmatactis > Telmatactis stephensoni. The sequence continues at coordinate 67,897 of JALIZF010001359.1, read as the reverse complement.
TCATCGCAAAAATTTACCAGACGCAACAACAACAAAAATGAAGTTTACAAAAGTAAAAAAAAGATCACCGGTAAGTCCAGTAAAATCCTGCCTACTGCGAAGAAAGATCTAGAGAGGGCTCCTAACAAACAATCTTCACAGATATACATGAATCATTGAGACAAGCTATCGTAAAAAGTTATTTGGTAAAGTTTACAACTACAAAAAAAACACTTCAAAATCTTAGCGATCAAAACAATACATCACTAATGTATACTTATAAAAATATCACATAGATAGTGAACGCGCTAAGTAAACGGGTTTCGAATGAACGGTGGTAGAAATCAATTCAGCAAAGGTCCCCTAATCACATTTTGATAACAAGATTGGGGGAAGGGAAGATTAGATACATGAACCCTGAATATGACAAGAAACTAAAAAAACCTTACCCTGTTCAGCGGATCATCCCCCTGTGGTCCATATATGGGAGCAACCCCGGAACAAGATTGATCTATTTTTACATAGTACTCACTCGTGCTGTAATCTCTTGTCCTTGTTTGTATGTTCGGGTGATAAAACCAGTTGCATATCTGTTCAATAAAGCAAAGTCTTTTCATTATTACCTGCGAGTTTTTAATTCGAATTTAATTATTTGAACGAATTCGAAATTGCCTTTAAGTACAGCCAGATCGAGGTTCCCATATTTCAAAAGTTTAGGTTTTGTGTAGTGTTCGGTATGAAGCCACCTAAACGTCTATCGTCTAAATCAGTGTTATTTTTCCATGTTTCTTTATTTTTGAATTTTATCAGTAAAAAAAATTATCGTTTAATTCTTCCAACCCTTAAGCCCTCATACCAAAATAGCCATAACAACATTTGTGGGGTAAAGGGGCATAGGGATAGGTGCTCCATCTGTGCGTGCATTCACACAGGCATACTGGTCAGGCAAAGAGAGGTGATAATCCTCTCTCTAGGGTTGATCATTCCCTAGACCACTGGCTTGGCAGGAGGTGCACCACACACTCACTCTCAGGGGAGATACACAACACTCCCCGAGGCCGCCCAGGGATGCTCCAAAGGAGGTGGCAAAGAGAGGTGATAATCCTCTCTCTAGGGGTAATAATCCCCTAGGCCACTGGCTTGGCAGGAGGTGCACCACACGCTCACTCTCCAGGGAGATACACAACACTCCCGGAGGCCGCCTCATCCCCTCAAAGGGGTAATAATCCCCTTAATTACCCAATAGACTCCATGGCAACGTAGACGGAAGGGTACCTATCACCAGTAATTGTAGCAGCCATAAAAAGTCTATGGGGCAAAGAGCGACCAGTATGGGAGCACTTATCCCTAACCCATGATTTATTTATCCAAATAATCTCAACTCTAGATGATTACAATGATGATGACTTAACCTAAAGCATCATAGCCGGACACGTAAACCCTAAAACCACTTTGTGGAAAAAGGGACCGTGTACCCCCAACCACTGCTAAAATGCGAACCTTTGGGGTTATAAGGTTTACAAAGTATACTCAATTTCTGCTAATCTTTCCTATTCTCATAACTTACATTTGGATTACATAGAATCGTTCCAAACATTAATTACAATGTAACAATACTGTCAATAACAAAAAGGGATGGGTGGGAGGGAAACAAAGTTATAGCTTGCAGTGTAAACTCGCATCTGACTGAAACATGAGCTAATCACAAATATAGTAAACACCTTGACAGCATCGGCATGCTGTACTGTGATTGGTTTGTAAATATAAGCACATGAACAACTTGTAGTAAAGTGACCCTTTGAACCCTAGTCATTCTAAACAATGCACCGCAATGATAGCTTGTTACATTTGCATTGTTGAGCATTGCAGAGCTTAAGGTTGAATCATTAACTTAATTTATATGGATATAAATTGGCTTTAATAGGGAGCTATTGAACTTCTAGAACCTGGGCCCTTTCGATTCCTTTTTTTTTTTTTCTTTCTTCTTCTTCTTCTTTTTGATCGAAATAGGACGGCAGCTAGAACAGTCACATGCTGGAGCATAGGCAATGTAGCAATTCTCGACGTATTTTTGAGGTGTTTCGACGTCAAAAAATCTAGCCTCCAGTAAATGTTTTTTTGTCATGTCTCTCCATGTGCGGAATTGGCTTTTGTTTGCATTTAAATCTCTCCGTATTTAATTGATATTCTTTCATAATGCCACCAATTTTATTAAGAACGGGCTGTTTCTGTTTGACAGGTGCGCCTCCTTCTTTGTCGAAATTAGTTAGAGTGCAATTGAAATCTCCACCGATTAATACATTTTCTTCGGCATAATTTTCGAGACTATTGTGTATATCATCAAATAATACTTTTTGTTCTGTTGCATTATTTGGACTTTAAATGTTCACAAAGGTGAAGATATTCGATTCGATCTCTGTTTGAAGGATCACGAGTATTCCATTGTTATCTAATAATGCTAGCTAACATCGCACGAAGGGCTAACGAGAATCATTATTCCCTTACTGTATTTTGTCCCGTGACTAAAAAAGCCCGACCACCCCATTCTTTTGTCCACATTTGTTCTTCTACCTTTACGCTGTATGTCTCTTGAAGAAATACTAATTGCACGTTTTGTTAATGCAGCTACATCAAAATTTTCTTTCTTCTATCTCTTTTGTTTAATCGTGGTACATTTAACGAGAAACATTTCAATTGAAGGGTTGACCTTTTTATTCATGCCTGCGTGAAATTTTAGTTTCTTTTGAGGGCTATTTTTCTTAAATGCAAATTTAAAGCAAAAATTACGAACCGAGACAAAAAATCATACATTCCTGAAAATTTCAGAAGGATAATAGAAAAAATCATTAAAAATATGAAACACACAAAAAAGAAAGTATAAGCGTTCTTGGGACGAAACTATAGCAGTAAGTAGGGCTAAACATGTACATACGACAAGTATTTGAAAGTATTTAGGGAAAGACAGGACGGGAAAATCATATATAATTAAATTCAAGTGTCATTTGCCAACCACTCTGCTTATTACATAAGGTATGTACGCCCCCACTCCTTTGCACAGTTCACCCTCGATAAATAATTCATCGTAATTGATAAACGCCAGTCAGTCCCGATATATTCTTTGATACACGATAACCAACGATAAGGATATAAACTGAGTAGGCTGAAAAACTTACTTGCCAGGAAAAACGTGGCTCTTCACTCCATACCTATCGCCACAAACACCACATTTACCACCATTACTGATCTGAACTCCTCTCCCTCCACAGTTTTGTTCGTTTGGCGTGTAATTTGGTGGACATTTGCCAGGAAATTCTTTATAACAAACGCTCCTAGCTGGTGGGTCTATCATGTAACCGTGACCCAAAACCCTAGGAATAAGGTTGGTTAAGACCAGCACTGCACAACAAATCTTGAGAGCCATTTTGTTTTCAAGTGTTTCTCTCTTGAAACCCTCTCCCTTTTATCTTACTTGAGCGCACTCGAAATCATTATTTAGCTTTGTTTACAAGTTCTAGAAAATTCTACATTGTTTTATAATTTTTTCAAAACTTAAACACGCACGCAAGGTGATTTCTTTCAAGGCATCATCTCAAACGCGTCGTGGAAATTTATCCCTGAGGAACTGTGCAATCGTCATGAAGGATTAAACTTTTTGTTAGCCGGAATGTAATTACGATATTAATTTTTTGTATTTAAACGACCTTTACACTTTCTACACAAATTGATTTTATTACTGGCAAGAATCAAGCATTTAATAATTAAGAGTGAATTGGACCCTTCTTCAGAAAAGCTCTGGAACAATAAAAGATTTATATAAATAAACGAGGAACCGATTTTTATGCAAAATGGGCTGACAGAAATATCGTATGTATTAAAGATCTCCTAAACAAAAAATGCACAATTTTTGACTCTTGAGGAGTTTCAAAATAAGTACACCCTGCAAGATCCATTTAATTACCCATCTATTTGGAATTATTTGTGGCATTCCTGGCGATCACGAGTGGAAGAATAAAGTTAAAGAAGCCTACGCTGACAAGCTCAATTGATACTGACAATTTGTCAAATGAAGTCTCCACTAGACAGATACTTTATTTATTTTGTTTCAAGCTCGTAACATGGTATATTTTCGTCTCACTGATCCCGGGCTTTTAAGGAAATTTTTATCCCTGCATGAGCCCATATTTTTAGAAATTTTTGATCCCTGATCCTTGGTGCAAAGAACTGTGCTAATCCTGATCCTGACCCAATGTCCCTGATCCTCGAACCCTTCCATTTGATCCCTGAGTCCTGGCCTCTGATCCGTGATCCTGGTCATAATTTGGGGCCTGATCCCTGATCCCATATACCATGTTACGAGCCTGTTGTTTAGATAGATACTTAATTTCAAACACGGAATCCCATCATACATTGATGCTCTTCCTGGGAGCCGTGAACAATATTATAACATAATAAACAATTCTATAATTATGATCATATAATATACCTATTTACTAATAAACTAATAATAAAATATCCCCAACCCTTAATTATAAAAAACTAAATATGAAATATGAAATATATATTATAAGTGCATCATAGTCTATTAATAAATTGAGTCTGACTAGCAGCACATCTCTGGTATTCGGTCAAGCTATTCCATAAATTGGCTCCCCTATAAGAAAGGCTTCTTTTCATTGCTTCTGTGCTGGGTCTCGGGATGAAAAGACCATTTTGGGAGCAACGCAAATTATGAGCGTGAATCTCGTGCGTATATTGAAAAAGCTCAGAAAGGTAGCTAGGGGAAATGACCATTTAGAATTTTGAACATGAGGGAGGCCAACTGACCCTTGCACCTTTCGACAAGGTCTTTCCATCCGAGTTGTTCAAGAATATCTATGGACCTAACTTCATAATTCGAGCCGGTTATGATCCTAGCAGCTCTATTTTGAAGCTTTTGTACTTTGTTATCCAAGCCCTTTCCAATAGAACCCCAGATTGAACTACAATAGTCAAAGTAAGGTAATATTAAGGAATTATACACAGAAATCAAGATATCCATAGGCACAAACGGTCGTAATCTCCACTCGTTCCGTTTATTTGGTTATAATTAATAACTTCTTTCGTCCACCAACTGCGCTGCAGCAGCGCAGCTGAGATACAACGATAGACCTCTCTGACCAGACTTGACCCTTGGTGAGACCTTAACATTAACCTAGTGTTAAAAAGGGTTACAAAGTATTTACAAATGTCATACTTATTCTGATAGCTGAATTAGCTTACGTTATGAAAAGTATCTTAAAATATAGAATATATTAAAAATGTTTAAAAATTAACCGGTACGTAACCCTTCTTGACGAGATAAGTGTAAAGTATCTCATGTAAACGCTTGACATTGGTTTACTAAGAAATCAGGGAAATGATGGCTCGGCCAGGATAACCCTTTTACTAGGGACAACGTTTCTCCATGTCCTAATTAAAACGGAACATTATAGTTGACGTATGATAATTGATTTATTTGATCATAACTTTGAATCCTATTTGTATTTTTACTTTTTGCCGCGTGAACCGTTTTGTAACGGAAACGTTTTTCATTTATACGAAATCTGCTGTATCTATAGAGCTGATTCAATATTGCGGAGCCTTTATATTTCATTTACTTTTTTGCTTTCAATCTTGCAGAATATATATTTTAAAATGGACGTCTACGAAAATCTAGATATTTTTACAATTATACAATCAATCCAATAATACAATCATACGTTCAAAAAAAGAACAAAACAAAAAGACAAAAGAAAACACAAAAAAGTTGAGCCAGTATACAATATTACATTTAAAAAAATTGGGTATGACAAGCATACCATAAAGACAATATGCGTATGCAGTAGCCACAAAAAAGTTTAATCCCCATGATTCTTGTACAGTTCTTCAGGGATAAATTTCGACGATGTGTTTGAGTCAGACATCAGGCGCTTAAGCTGAGTTATTTTTAGCTCTTTCTTCCTTTTAACGAAATCTATCATCTTCAATCCTCCGTCTCTTTTCTCGCCTATTATCGTGTGTGTTTGCGTGTGCGTGCGTGGTGTGTGTGTTTTGCTGTTCTTTTGGTTGTTGTTTGTTGCTTGTAGTTCTTGTATTTTTGTATTTTTTGCTTTTTGTTATTTTTGTTTTTTGATTTTTTCGTTTTTGATTGATTTACTTGAACACGACTTTAAATCCTATTTGTATGTTTTATTTTATGCCGCGTATAAACCGTTGTGTAACGGAAACTTTAGTTTTCATTCATACAAACTCGGCTGTATCTATAAAGCTGGTTCATGATTGCGGAGCCTTTTTCCGATTTGAAAGAAATCGCCGGCCTTGCATATTTGTTTTAGTTTTGAATGAACTGTAAAACAATGTAGAATTTTCTAGAACTTGTAAACACAGCTAAATAAAGTATACTAGCTTTAATGTTTTTAAATAAAGTATATTTTAATGTTTTTAAAAGTATACATTTTTTTGAAACTGAATGATTGTAGTTTTTAATATAGCAGTTAGTTATTATTCCATAATTCCTTTTTTTTTTTTTATTTTATAGCCCGGCTTTTCTGGTTTTCGATTTTACCGGTGTTATGATTTGTAAATAATTGTTTTGCATTAGTTTTTTATCCGACTGCCTTAAAACGTATTTAAATGAACAGAGCAATATTTGATCTTAAAAACTGTGACTCAGTTTTTAACTCGTGGATTGCAAATCCACGAGTTATTGTGAGGGGACGAATATGCAAATGAGTCAGCTTACTACTTCGTGTGTGACAACATGAAATGGTACTATTCAATCTATCTATTGTCTAACTAGAATGGTACCATACATAAAGTAGTAACCTATTGTGTCACTCACTCACTCACTCACTTTCCTGTAAACTTCCGGTCTGTCAAACTTTACTTCCGCTATTCCCGATAATACGACACGGTGCTAACTTCCATTCTAATAATTTTCGGCGATCAGTATAGTACTCGATAACTTTGTCGAGAAGCTTTGAACGTAATGTAACTGTTTTAGATTTGTGTACGAGCAACAATGTTTAGGTACAAGATCTCAGCTCGGTATTACAAGTTTTCAATATGACCCCGACTTACCTCGTGCTCTACACTTGTCTACACGGGTCTACACTCCGCGAAGATTGTACGTGTCGGATGTTAGGCGAAAATGCTAATAGATAATTTCTAATTCCTTGGCACATTTTATATTGAACTATTCTCAGCTCCCTCATGCAGCTTGCAATAATTTTACTAATTTTTATCGTATCTCCGTTGAGCTGTTCGATACTCGGATATGAAAACCTTTCTGAATCAGGGGACTTTGTCGCTGTCGTCAAGCAACAAACATCGTCGCAATTCCAACATGAACAAGTAATCCAAGCATTTTAGTGTTTGTACTCTATCAGCACGAGAGTAAATGGTGAAATAACAAGCAAACGAAATCATATTTGAGTATGAACTGCGCCTAGCCTGCCGAAACTGACCGCTGAGTGGAACCGCTACGGTCTCACTAGGAAAACGGCATAAAAAAGCGTATTGAGTTTAAGTTTGGTGGCTATCAAGAGTTCTTTTATGGAATAATTTATTTTATTCATAGCGACATTTGTTACATAGAGAAACTTCTTTTATAATTTTTAACGTGTTAGGGATGCAGCCGTAAATTAACAATATATATACAGCTATTTCAAAAAACGTTGAATACTGAATACTGCATTCTGCATATACTAAATAGTGCATTCGAAGACCAAAATGTCTTGTAGTTCAGTTTGTTTTGGAAATGGCATGGTGAAAATCCTCTATAACAGCTATAACTAGGCAAATAAGTGGCAAAGCGACAACGGAAATGATCAAAAATGCAATTTGTAAGTCTTGGAATGCACTATTCAGTATGCAGAATGCAGAATTCAGTATTCAACGTTTTTTGAAATAGCTGTATACAAAACATAACATTCAGGAATGTAAATAGTGCAGTGGTGAAGTGGTTAACGTTGTTGGTTACAGAGCCAGTGGTACCGAGTTTGATTCCCAACCTTTTTTCTTTTTTTTTCTTTTTCTTTCTTTCTTTCTTTCTTTCTTTCTTTCTTTCTTTCTTTCTTTCTTTCTTTCTTTCTTTCTTTCTTTCTTTCTTTTTGTTTCACTATCTTTTATTGTTCTTAGGTACTAAATAAAGACATATTGTATATTGTATAGAGTGATGGCACTTTTGAATCCGTGAAATAGGGATCGGTCTAACAGACATTAGTAGACGCTATTTCTATTGTTTTCTTTTGTTTTGATTCGACTATTAGACATTGACTATTAGATTTTGTTTCACGGATTAGAGTGATTTTCACCGGACTGTGAAATAGTTACTAAGCTAATAGACACTAGTAGACTCTGCACCCATTGTTTTCTTTTGTTGCAATACAACTATTAGACACTATTAAACACTGACTATTAGTAATTGTTTCACAGTCCGATGAAAATCACTCTAAGTGCCATCACTCTATTGTATATTGTATATTGTATATTGTATATTGTATATTGTATATTGTATATTGTATATTGTATATTGTATATTGTATATTGTATATTGTATATTGTATATTGTATATTGTATATTGTATATTGTATATTGTATATTGTATATTGTATATTGTATATTGTATATTGTATATTGTATATTGTATATTGTATATTGTATATTGTATATTGTATATTGTATATTGTATATTGTATATTGTATATTGTATATTGTATATTGTATATTGTATATTGTATATTGTATATTGTATATTGTATATTGTATATTGTATATTGTATATTGTATATTGTATATTGTATATTGTATATTGTATATTGTATATTGTATATTGTATATTGTATATTGTATATTGTATATTGTATATTGTATATTGTATATTGTATAGAGATTACTTCATAGAAAGTGCCGCGTACAGGTTTATACTCACGAGTTGTTTGTGTCAAAACACGAACGAGCGAGGAACGAGCGAGTGAGTGTTTTACACAAACAACGAGTGAGTATAAACCTGTACAAGGCACTTTCTATGAAGTAATATGTTTATTATATGTATCATGAGAATTTCATTGAAGAAAGCAATAAAAGAAAACTTAGAAAGGCTTCAAAACTCATTAAAAACAAGTAAACAAAAAAATAACTCAGTATTAAGCTTAAAATTCGCTTGGTAATTAGAATTAAGGACGAAAAGCCAAATTTAAAATAACTTTCTATGAAGTTATCTCTTTATTATATGTGCTATGAGAATTTGTACAAAAAGCAATATAAATACAAAAAGTATACTTTCCAGACTGCAAGGCTAATTTCAAATCAATCGATGACCGACTTCAAAGTCAAATGAAAGTCGGTTCGTACTTAAAAAAATACGTACAAAAAGCCTAACAATAAAAATTACTAATTCTGCAGTTTTTTCGTTCAAACAGTTTTTAAACTGAAAGTCATTCGCTATCAGATTCAATGAAAAAGTGACGGCGAGGTTTCTTCGGAGACTTCACAATTGACAAAGTTGGACTTTGATTCAAGGCGTTCATGGAGATATTGAATGTTCCTCCTTGAATTGTGGCTGCTTGAAATAAAGCTAAGGGTTGCTGTAATCTTTCATTTTGTACTGTATTGCTTGTATTCATTGTCAAAGCATTTGAAACACTTGTTTGAGAGCTGGAAGATGGTCCTTGGTAGCTTAAAATATCGGAGATATTTCTCTGTTGTTGTTCTGACAGGCTGCTGTAGTTATTCAGACTTTGAATATTCTTGTGACCGGAGATTTGCATGATATGTGTAGGAGGTACACCTTCGTTATTAAGTCTCTGAATCATCCTTTTCCTGCCGCTGTGGTTGGTGAGATTTTCAGCATTCAATCCAGCTTTCATTGCCATTGTCTTCATTAGCGAGTTAAGTTTATTGACTCCCATTGGAGCCGACTTGAACCAAGGTTTTGTGGATTCAGCGTTTTTGGTATGATTAATGGATAAATAAAATGGACTGTCGGGTTTTCTCATATCCTCTGGTCTCTTAGAAGCATAGAGCTGATAGGCCTGAAGAGGATTTCTTTCACTGCCTTGAACTGCAAACATTTTTGGTTTGACTTTCCGTGAATCTTTCGGATCGGCGCCTGTCCTCGTCTTCGTTTGCCTCTCGTTGTACTCCAAATACAAGCTGCCATTTGCTGAGGTTTTTTCAACAATATCCCCCCATCGCATGTCTCTATGTTCTTGGCAGCCCCTTAGCCCAAAGAACTGAGTATTGTTTAACCAGAGGGTGTTAATTAACGACTCTGAAGTTGAGCAGCCGAGTAACCCTTGGCCGTAAAGAATGTCCACCTCTTCGTCAGTCAGAGTACGAGCGGCGTTGGGTTTGTTTCCCTTCCCTGCTTTCTTGAGCTCTTTTTGCTTTGCAACGAGAACTTCTTTCGTTTTCTTGAAGTCTTTGCCTTCGATGATAGTTGAGGAGTAGTCGTGTTTTCGAAGGTATCGGTCAAAACTTGAAATGAAAGCCCTCAGTGATGAGGGCTCATACTGTTCTCCGTCTTTCTTTCTTACTTGAAGGAGAAAGTTAGCGATGTAGTTGTCAAGTTCTTTTGGCTCAATCTCTTCTATATTCTTTCGTTCGTTATTTGAACTCAAAAACTTTTCCAACAATGAAATATCTCTTTGCGTTTTGCTGAGAGTGTTTTTGTTTTGTTGACGATTTATGAATTCTTCTACAGAAGAATCAACAGAAACAAATCTTGAAGATGCTTCCGCCATTTTTCAGACTAGTTTTCGGAAGCCATTTAAGTGCTAAACATCAACTAAAATCTGCCTCTCATTGGCTGATTAGCTCTTTGAGATATTTTGATTGGTTATATTTTTCACATGTGAAAAGTGCTATACGCGACGCTGATTGGACATATCGCTGTTTTTCACATGTGAAAATATAGCGTATAGATTTCTACACACTGGCTTTATTCAATGAAATTCTCATGATACATATAATAAATATTGTATATTGTATATTGTATATTGTATATTGTATATTGTGCGTATATTGTATATTTAACAAATTGAAGATGGTTTTGAGTTGTCTGTCCTCTTATTGACACACTCTTGACGTCATAAAATGTTCAAAACTCAAGTGGAATCACGAGCGCAGCGAGTGGTTTCACTGCAAAGTTTTGAACATTTTATGACGTCAAGAGTGTGTCAATAAGAGGACAGACAATGAAAAACCATCTTCAATTCGTTTTTTACAACAATTATTTGAGATAAAAGTAAAAAATCCTTTTCAAACGGGGCAACAGAACGAGCGCGCGCGCTGAAACGCGTCAGCAGTGTGTCTGTCCTCTTATTGACACACTTTAATCAACCAATCAGATCGCGAGATTAGTGTCAAGTGTTGTAAAATGTGGTTTTCATAAACCCGTGAAATACACTTTAGCTTATTACACTTTATTAAAGAAATGGTTCACGCTTAGCGTGCGTCCATCGTGAAATGGATGCACGCGGGAGGTTGCTAAGCACGAAAGAAGCGTAAGAGTCGCACGAGGCGTTAGCCGAGTGCGACTCTAGCTTCTTGAGTGCTTAGGCAACCTCCCAAGTGCATCCATTTCACGATGGACGCACGCTAAGCGTGAACCATTTCTTTTATAACATAGCCACAATATTAAAACGCGAATTTGTTGATCAAATACAAAATTCTCACCACACTCCACGATTGACAAAGCGCGCGAAAACAAAGTGCCGGCTTTGTCAGTAAATTGTGGCGGCGACAACAACTGCCTTCAGTTCGTTCACTAGCGAGTTTATACTCTAAAATATACCAGAAAATATCATTTAAACCTCATGGAAATAGTATTACAAAGGTGTGTACTTGGACTCGATCTTTCAAGGCTTCACAATATCGATGAAAAAGACGTAATTACATCGAATCAATAGTTTGGAAACTGAATACTCGGATCCTGAGTGTTGTGAGCCGTGTTGTCATTTGTTCAAAACTAGAAACTGGTCCTGAACTACTAGAAAAACTATTTTGTTAAACCAGAAGTTAGAAGAATGGAAAGACAACATCTAGAGAAAAACTACACAGGCTTTTGGAGATTTTTTGTTGTCAACTTTCGATGGTTTGTTGTGCTTCCTGTCACTTTAGTTTCTGAAATTCCACGAGTGGCCAGAAAACCGAGTAGAGCAACAAGTATTTCGTCGAAGCTTACAAATATTGGATCTGTTGGATCGACACCATTAGCTTGTGGAAGAATTTTGTTCAGTGGTCAAATATTCAAGCATTCTTGAGTGGAATGGAGGAATCCGGCTTTGAAGGTAGATTTACTGTAATTTTCTATATTTTTGATGTAGCTTCTCATTCAAATTTTGATCGAACTTGTGAGATTTTGTTATGCTTTTCTAGATTTATCTTCTCCTTCAGCATACCAAAGTATTTGTCAATAAAAGACAATCAATGAAAAAAGAAAAACTGTGTTTTTTGTTTCACAATTAAGCTCACGCTGTAAGATTTTGAATAGTTTTTGTGAAGCTTACAACTTCACATTTTCTACTAAAGAGCTGACAAGTCTTGCTATAAAGATCACTATTGAGTTTGTTTGTTTGTTTTTAACTATTTATATTTCTCTAGAAGTACATAAAATTTATTCTGGCTGCTTTTAGACGTTTCACCGGACCAAACACTAGCTTTTTTATATCCGTTCCAAGGTGTTTTTCCGAAAGCATTTATTCAAAATTTCTGACTCTATCGAAAATAGCTTGATGTACAAAAGACTTTTAATTTTAGCTGCTCGAAAAATCACCTGAGGTTAAAACAACTTACTGTCATGGTATTGGTTACTTGAATGTAGGTTTTTCAAGGTTTGTTTTTGAGTTTTTGTGAGCTTTTGCCGTCTAAATCAATGAAAAAACTAAAACATTTTTTCGAGAAAAGAGAAAATCTGACGTGAGCGTGCGTCCATCGTGAAATGGTTCACGGTAAATTAGCCAATCAGAGCGCGCGCTTTATTGTAGCTATGTTATAATACACTTTGGCTTTTTTGTTTTCTATTATATTTCTTGACTACTACACTTTGAATTATTACACTTTAGTTAGTACACTTTGTTTCATGGGTTTATGAAAACCACTCTATTGTATCTAGAGGTTAACGCACTCTTTGCTCGTGAATTATCGGGATTTACCTTCACGAGTTTGCTAACAATGAACGAGAAATTTTAAATGCTGCACGACGCGTTAGCCGAGTGCAGTAGTATGAGAAATTTCGAGTTCATTGTTAGTAAACGAGTGAAAATCCCGATAATTCACGAGCAAAGAGTGCGTTAACCTTTTTATTATTCAATTTGAATACACTGCAGAAGCAGGCTAACCCTGTCAGTCGACATCTACATCGACGTCTGCATGTCGATGAGCCAAAGGCTGAAGTACTCGTTTGGCGTTTTCTTCGATTCTTGATAAAATTTCTTTACCCCATCTGAGAGATTGTGGCGACAGACTTTCTACACTTTCTATGAGATTTTGAGTTTTGAATAACCAGTCTAAAAAAAAGTAAAAAAAGTGAAAGAAAAGAAAGAAAAGAAAAGAAAAGAAAAGAAAAGAAAAGAAAAGAAAAGAAAAGAAAAGAAGAGAAGAGAAGAGAAGAGAAGAGAAGAGAAGAGAAGAGAAGAGAAGAGAAGAGAAGAGAAGAGAAGAGAAGAGAAGAGAAGAGAAGAGAAGAGAAGAGAAGAGAAGAGAAGAGAAGAGAAGAGAAGAGAAGAGAAGAGAAGAGAAGAGAAGAGAAGAGAAGAGAAGAGAAGAGAAGAGAAGATCGTATGCCCCGTTTGTTCGACTTAACCAAGACCATTTTCGAATTTTTTTATACTCCATTTGTCCTTTTTCTCAAGTTTAAATTCTTTTTCATCGACGAAAGTTATACACCCTTTACCGCCATTGTGATTCTGAGGCAACATGTCAAAATATTTGTTAAGAAATACTCTTATAGCTCTGATGTGCATTCATGCATAGGGCTCACCAAATTGCAAAAAGATGTCCGTGAAAGTTTTTAGAATCGTCGAAGAAAAAAAATAAAATGTTCAAATCCCTACCCGGATCATGTATCTTTAATGTTTAAGCTTTCATACGGCATATATATTTTCGTATGAGTGCTTTGGCGATATATTTGGACCACTATCATTTGGTACATTTACTGTATTTACTTAACGGCTCATTGATTATTCATGGTACACTATTCTTACTCTAAACGAGTTAGAGCGATAGCACTAAAACCGTGAAACAAGTACTAACTAAAAAGTACAAATACTAACAAATCTACTGTCGGCGTAAGATATATCAAATCTTCGTTTTGCAGAGCAGTTTTCTCGTATGCGAAAGCTCGCGCTCTCTCGACCAATCAGATTCACCCTAAAAATAGCATCAGACGGGGCATATAGCTAATTCAATTTACGTTGTCGCTGAAAAAAGCCTAAAGCCTAAAGCTTTGAGAGCGGAATCATGAAATTTTTTTTTAACCGTGACATTATTAAAATAAGCAAATTCACTGTTAGGCTTGCAAATTCTGACAAGTTGGACATTATATTCCTTAACTGCCTTAGATAGCCTACAAGCAGAAAGTTTGTTAGTACACAAAAGATATTTGAAAAGCTTTAGCCTTTAAGGCTGGTTCACACTAGCGTCGGATTCGGAATCGGAAGCAGAAAACAAAGGAAAAGACAAAAGAGTTAAGTCAAGCGTGTGACATAAGACATCGACATAAGCATCGCAAGAAGCATAAGACCAAGCATAAGCATAATCAAAGACAAAGGAAGGAACAAAGAAAAACACCTTTCTTTTGTATTCTAATCCCTAAATTCTTTGTTGTTTTCTTACGATTCCGATTCTGATTCCGACGCTAGTGTGAACCAGCCTTTAGGCTTTTTTCAGCGACAACGTTAATTGAAATAGCTATATATGATTGTCCAAAGACCTATAGCTAATACGCGGGATTCGTTCTCTTACCTCATCTTCCCTTGTTAGTCATATAATAAATGACCTCGCTTGCTCGGTCATACGGGGAAATATCAGACCTCAATCTATTTTTGTATGCGCCCCATTGAGGCCAACATTAAGGAGGACTAGTTGGAAAGACACACCTGGCGGTACGGCTTGCCGTGGTGTCTATGCAATTTAAAGCTAAAAAGGTCTCGTGTCGTTTTGCTAATAAGAAGACAAGCCCACAATAATTTTCAGTTTAAAAAATATGCCATCATGCCATATGCATATTGTCAAACTGAAGCAGTCGACACAACACTCGCTTGAGAGGCTTTTGTTAAAGCAAACCCAAGACGGTGGATATCCAGGACGGGTTCCACTCATAACACCTCACAGAATTGCTAGAAACTGTCGTCAGAGAAAGGCCAACAGACATTTGAGGAAGATCAGGGTACAAATAGAGCATACTATCGGGGCAATGAAAGTCTATAAACCAATTAATGATGTTTTTCGTCAAAAACGCCATTTTCACCAATTGTTGTTAGTATTGGTGGCTCGCTGTTGAACCGGAAACAATTATATGTGCGAAGGTTAACAATTAATGTCTTAACCTTCGCACCTATAATTGTTTAAAAATAAAAACTGAATGTTGGTGTATAATTGTTGAATAGACACACACAAAAAACAATGAAAATAAGGAATACTAATGTCTGACAGTCTTCCATTTATACAAATAGTTTTTCTAGTTTGCTCAAAACACGTATATATTCTGAGTGAATCAATGTGTCCCTGAAAGCATGATACGTCTTTCAGTAAATCTTGTCAGTGTGTATAAGCCAACAGAGTACTAGCAATTACTATAGTACAATTACTAGAGTTAAAACCCGCGAAATAGATATTAGCCTCTTTTTAGTCATATTTATGTTGCACGCTTTAAAGTGGGACGACGATGAAATTTGAAAATGACTTGAAACTCGGTAGAACTTATCTATATGGCTCCTGTAATCACACAGAAAGATATTAAATTTATATTCAAAAGAGACAGATCAAAATTATCAAGTATATTAACATCTAAATTGTGAGTAAATGACGTCATTTACTCAAACCTATTGTTCTCTTGACTTTTAAATTCAAAATTTCTCGGTGATAATGAGCTTGAAATGCAGATTTTTTGGGAAATTAATTCCTCATGTGAATTTATTGTTATCACTGAGTTACTTCAACTAGGAGTAATCCATTTTCAATTTTAACCGATTTGATCGTTGTCCCCCCCTTTTTAAGGTTGGTGCCTACTATTGTCCGCGCGCACTGCTTTCTGCGCATGCAAAAACACTGAATTTTTGTCGGTAAAGCAATCGTAAAAGCAAGGCCTTTTTACAACTTTTTGAAAAAATAAACTTACAGAATTAAAGGAAAACCATTTAGCCTCTCCTGTGTTTGAATGAAATGCACAGTTGATAAATAGAACCTGAGTTACAACGCCTGTTTTGACTATCATTTCTACCAGAAACGATCTGTTTTCGCCGCCATCTTGAAAATTTCCCACAATGCATTATAATTTGCTCTACTTTCCGGGGAGGGCTAGGGAATTTTTGATCATTTTCGCGAATTCTGATCAGTTTTCGCGCGTTTATCTGCAAATAACTTTCTAAATCGCACGGATACCCCTATTTTTTATTTCTGTAAATTGTAAAGTGGAGATTAACCTACTATTTAAAAATATTTTTATGAATTTAAAATTGAAACTTGATTGTAAAAATTGGACTTTTCATTTGGCGGTCATGAACCAAAACAGGTCTAAAACTAGAAAAAGTTATTTAAAAAAAATGTTATTCTGGTTTTTCATATTTCGTATGGCATTGACAAGTAAGAGAATTGTGTTGTAAACGTTTTAGTAAAAAAAGTTTGACATTTTTTCAAAATATGGGGTATTTATGATTTTTTCTTTGGGCCTCAAGAATAGGCAGATTTTGCAACATTTGATGGCGTGTAACTCATTAATATGCACGGTGACCCCCAATTTTTTCCTTGGATTCTAGTTCCCTATGATGGGCTCTTTGATACCCATGTGGTTTTTGGCCAAAAAAATTACCTTCCCATTAGTAGGCACCAACCTTAAAAGTACTTGTACTCTACGCTTTCAGACGAATAAAATCACTCTACTGCGTGCACTAAACCTATTGTATAAAGAATACAATGCCTTTTTGTTGTAGGGATTAGTATTTGGCAATGAGTTTTAAAAAGTCGCTAAATTGGAAAAAACTATTTGTATTTTATATTTCAGTATGCCGCGTTAACCGTTGTGTAACGGAAACTTTAGTTTTCATTCATACAAACTCGGCTGTATCTATAAAGCTGGTTCAAGATTGCGGAGCCTTTTTCCGATTTGAAAGAAATCGCCGGCCTTGCATATTTGTTTTAATTTTGAATGAACTGTAAAACAATGTAGAATTTTCTAGAACTTGTAAACACAGCTAAATAAAGCTAATGAGCTTCCATTCTTTAAATAAAGACTTCGAACGTGCTCCAGTAAGAACAAAGGTAGAGTTTCTAGAGAAAAGACTTGAAAAAGAAATGGCTCTCAAGATTTGTTGTGCAGTGCTGGTCTTAACCAACCTCATTTCTATGGTGTTGGGTCATGGTTATATGATAGACCCGCCAGCCAGGAATGCATGTTATAAAGTATTTCCTGGCAAATGTCCACCAAATTACACGCCAAACGAACTGAACTGTGGAGGGAGACAAGTACAGATCAATAATGGTGGTAAATGCGGTGTTTGTGGCGATAGGTATGGAGTGAAGAGCCACGTTTTTCCTGGCAAGTAAGTTTTTCATTTCTGTGCAATTACGCTGTTTATCGTTGGGGATCACATAAGTAAATTGGGACTTAATAATATAGTGAATGAATAATTATAAGTTATAACTAAAATATATAAAAGATAGAAATTTTCAAGAGTATATAGACACCAGGCATCCCTTTTGATTTTTAAAGCAACAAGCTCATAAGTCAGATTACATTCATTTCACATTATCAGGCCCTAGAAAAATGTTCTAAATGCTGATTGGCGTAACTACTGTTTCACAGTGCAGGGAAAAAGAAGAATGAAATAAATTTAGTTAAAGTTTCAGTTTATTTTATTCTCAAGCATATTTTGTTAAAAAGGAAGAAGAATAGGAAGAAAGTTGAAAATTGGTTCCTTTTGGTTCTCCTTTTTCGCTAAAATGTGTGTAATATAATTACACTATCGCACGTTATGAAGCGCGTAGTAGACTAGGAAATATATTTCAGAAGTGCTTTCGCCGCGAGGTTCTGTTGCAAGTTCTAGGCGATGGCACAACGCTATGACGTAAAACCTTCACGTACAAGGTGGGAGGTCTAATACAATGCTCATGACATCCCCTTACTCACATGTCAAGGATATGATTGCATATAATAAAGCCTGATTACACTGGAAACCCAAGGTCAAGAGTCAGCAAACATAAAAAAAAATCCTATTTGCAAGAAAATGTACCATGTTTTGTCGTGCGATTTGGAATAAATTCAAACTCATGGGATTTTTTTCCTAAGAAACTATATGGGTATTAAAGAAATCCTTGTAGGCTGTTAGAATCCAAGAAAAGAATTGGGGGTCACCACGCATTTTATTGAGTTATACGTCATCAAATGTTGCGAAAAATACAAATTCTTCCGACCCAAAGAAAAAATTATAAATTCTTCATATCTTAAAAAAATTTCAAATTTTTTTTTCAAAAACGCTTTAGGAGTAATGCTCTTACTGATAAATGCCGTGAAAACCATGAAAGCCGAAAAGAACATTTTTGAAATACCATTTATTTGATTTTAGGCTCGTTTCAGTCCACGGTGACTTAAGGGTGTACTGACATATAAAAATTGCCCGTCACTAGGGAAATTTGAAAATGCTCTAAAAGATTCTAAATAGTCAAATCGCTTTTACACTTTCTAATTCTTCCTTGAGGGAATCGAAATTTCAAATTTTACAACGTCATTGCATGACTTCATCACATGACGTCATCATATGACGTCGTCATATGAAGTCATCATATGCCGTCATCATATGACGCCATCGTATGCCATCATCGTATGCCGTCGTCATATGACGTCATCAGATGACGTCATAGCTACAGAAATAAGCTAAAATTTTCTTTAGCAATGTATATATATATATATATATATTGGAGATTTTGAAATACATTGAATAAATCTTGAGATTAAGGTGCATAATGCCGAGCATGCATTTTAAGAATGGCTTCCAAAGAAATTTAATATGATTTCTTGAATGTCGAAATTGAGGGAATAATGTAAATATCTTCCGTATTTCTTGATTTTTCGTAAATCCCATGCATGCCTGGCTTTGGAGAAAAGGCTGTAAATAAAATTAATATTGGAGTAACAATACGTTTGGACAAAAACCGCCGAAGATTATAACTTTTTGAAGAAACCGGAAGTAAAGTGTCCCGCGCATGCGCAATAAGAACGAAAATGAGCCCTTTTTGTCTTCACTTCTAATGATTCCCACCAAAAACGCGCGTGCGTGCGCCTATTCAATTTTGCCGGCCAAAACAAAACCCTACTTTGCATAGCAACCGTTGCACGGTAACGATATATGTCAGTACACCCTTAATATAAAATGCAAGATATTCCTTATATCTTTTAGTTTTAAATTTAAAAAAATGTACAACATCCTAGCTTCATCATTACTTTATAATTTAGCAAAAGAAAAATTAGGGGGGTCCAGGCGATTTAAAAAGTTATTTGCCGATAAACGCATGAAATCTGATAAGTATTTGCGTAAATGACTTCTAAATCCCTAGCCCTCCCTAGAGAGTACAAAAAATATTCAATATGGCGCCCAGAATCAGATTTATTTTAGTATAAGAAAGGCTATATGTTTTCCTAAACCCAGAGAGTATTACTTTTACCAAAAATCGGAAAATTGTTTGTTATCACAATGGTTTTTCTACGGAAAAACGATCTTCGATAAACATTTGTTATTAAAATTTGTGTGTCGCGCGCGCTCGATCATGAACAAAGTGCGCGGAACGAATAAACAAAATGCACAGAACGAGGTGCAATGTAGAGCTAGCTTGCTCAAACAGTTAGACTCGAATCTACAACTCGAAAGTAATAATGACATGACTTTATTCTATTGAACAGATATGCAACTGGTTTTATCACCCGAACATACAAACAAGGACAAGAAATTACAGCAAGAGTAAGTACAATGCAAAAATAAATATATATTGTTCAAATCTGATAAAGGTATTAGAGGATCTTTGCAATGTATTTCTACCGCCGTTCACTCAAAACCCTTTGGGCGTTTACTATTTATCTAATGTTTTTAAACGTATACATTATCTTAAAGCTGAATGAATGTAGTTTTTAAGTATAGCAGTTACCATAATTCCTATTTTCTTTATTTTATAGCCCGGCTTTTCTGATTTTCGATTTTACCGGTGCTATGATTTACAAATAGATGTTTTGCATTAGTTTTTATCTGAATGCTTTAAAACTTATTTAAACGAACAGAGCAATATTTGATGTTAAAACAAAACTGTTTCTCACTTGGTTGATATTTTGCATTGTTCTAGAGTTATTTGAATTTCAGTGCCTGAAACAGGCCAAAAACACATCATTCAATTCTAAGGTCATATGTTTTCGCGGTAAAAAAACAATCTTTCCTCTAGCTGTACAATATTTTTTTTTGTTTGCAATTGAATAAAACCCGTATGCAAACAAACTATTTACAAGATCTACTAAAAAACTGAAAACACGCACTAGATGAATTCGAATGAATTTGAAAACAAACGTTTATTCAGCTTTAAGAAGATATATACCCTTTTCTTTACAATTGTATTGCTTTCAACATTTGTTTGCCTGCCTGCAGTCTATATCATGCAGTTACTCAGCTAGATTACAGTAGCTTCTTAGTTATTTCTGAGTAACTTTGACCCTTAAATCTCAAGCAAATTCTAATTATGCACCATGTAATATATGCAAATTACTGAACTGTTCTGGTAATAATCAAAGTTGTTGTTGTTCAGGCATATCAGACAAATAGCCAGAGCGCAATGTGGGTTTTAGTGAGCATCGGTCACGAGGGATTTCTTATCATATTCTCTGAGTATTTAGTTGTGACGAAGGCTTATTGAGTGGCAGGACTAAGTTTAGGTCTGACTCCGATATAAAAACATATTTTATTATTTCTTTTTACTTTTATTTAGATTCACATCACGGCAAATCATAAAGGATGGTTTGAATTCCGTGTAGGTGACATTGGAACCCCACCCATTACCCAAGCAAAACTGACCTACGTGATGAAAACCACCGACGGAAGAACAAGAGTTCCTTTAAAGGGTTCAGGAGAGAGCTACGAGACCATCAAGCTACGCCTTCCAGCTGGTCTCACTTGCAAGCATTGTGTTATTCAGTGGTGGTGGAGAGTTGGTAATTCTTGGGGGTGCGATGACGAAGGTTGTGGTCTTGGACATGGTCCTCAGGAGACTTTTGTGAACTGTGCTGACGTGCAAATCACTGGAGATCAACTCCCTCCTACCCAGGCACCTCCACCACCACCAACTCAGACACCCCAACCTCCACCAACACAGGCAACCCAACCTCCACCACCCTCTACTCAGGCACCGCTACCACCAACTCAGGTACCGTCATCATCACCACCCACGTGCATGTGTACATGTCCACCACCACCTTCTACTAATCGACCAAAGCCAAACAACTGTAAAGCTACTGATGCTTGGGCTAGTCGTCCTGGTATGGATGCCTGGTGTAAGGCCAACTGTAAAGCTGGACACTGCCCACCAGATATGTGTATCTGTAATTAAAGCTTCGTTATCAATAAAATTGTGTTTATAATTAATCGTACACTAAAATGAGCCCCATTTAACTGGTTTAGTTCAGAAAACCTTTTGTTTAGCTCTTCGTTAACAGCAGCCATATTGAGCGATAGCTTTGTAACCATGTCACATCAAAATTTTACGATGTCTGATTGGTTCGTGTAACGCATGCGTATGCGAGTTCTTCTGGAATCTGTTTCACCGAAGCGGAGCGGGGTAAAAAGAAACCTGGGTCTGGACTTTCAAGACCTCGGTCTGATACTCTCACAGTAAGAAGTAAATAATAACGCCGGTGTTGTTGTTGTTGTTGTTTTTTATTTTGTTTGTTTGTTGTTTTTATGTTGTTGTTGTTCTTGTTGTTGTTTGTTTGTTTGTCTTTTGTTTGCTGAGGAAGAGCTTTTCTCTGTGGACTCTGTGGGTTTTAGTGAATTTCAAGAACGCATCGCGTACAAGAAGTTCATACCTATCGGAATTCGTCACGAATTGGAAAGATAATGATGCTATTGAAGCCAAAAAAAAAAGGGAGTAGGATCATCAAATTTAGAGTTTTTGAATTTGATTCCCCTGCCGTTGATGTAACCGCTCAATTAAAGTTCCAAGAAATGTTTCTCTGACATGGCGGGAGAAAAGAAGCCCGATTTTTTGATTTTCACTGATTTTCAAGTGCAGTCGAGCGGCTGTCGTTTGTCTGCTTGAACGATCGTTCTTGGACGAACGTTTTCGATTCTTACTTACATTGCATTGCATTACTTACACGGGCGATAGCATAGCGGCTCTGTTGGTTGGCAACAGTAGCCACAAAAACAGCAAGGTCGACATTCCTAGGTAAGCAATTAATCCACAAAAAATTCAGCAATTAATGGTGGATATTTTGTAATCACACCAAACAGCTCTCTTTTTCGACTGAAAGTTGACTTATTCTTTCTTGATCACTTGCAGTAAACTTCCCTTGTTAAAACTTGGTAATCCAAAAAGATTATAATTAAATTCAAATTCCAGTGTACCAAAGAAAAAGAGCTTTCGTACAGCATATGACTTCATATTTTCAATATAATGCACAATGATATACCGGAAATCAGAATTGCGCGCGCAAAAAAGAAAGAAAGAAAGAAAGAAAAAAAGAAAGAAAGAAAAATGAAATAATACGCTAAAATTGTTATTTACAGAAATAAAAGGCTAAAAATTTTTATCGATTTTTTTTAACGTTTTCGACCTATAGCCTTTTATTTTTGTAAAAAAGAAAAATGATTAGCCATATAATAAATGATGTATTAACCTCGCTTGCTCGGTCATACGCGGAAATATATATCATGTAGACCTTAATCTTTTTTTGTTGGGTGACACTTGAGGCCAATTAACATTAAGGAAGACTAGTTAGAGAGGCACGCATGGCGGTATATTTTACCTCGGTGCCTATACGTAAGCAATAGAAGATAGTTTCTATAATTCTACCGGTGAAATAGAGCACGCGTGATGTTGGGAGAAACACAAGAAAAGTTTGAAAATCACGAGCCGTAGGCTTTTTGCTTTTATGATATAGCAAGAGGTATTTTAAGAACGATCAAATTGTTATTTTCTGATCAAAACTAAAATTCTCAAAACTTGCGCAAATGTAAGCCAATCGCATTTGTCGTACTATTGACTAATCAGTGTGACTCAAAGCGGCGTTTTTCGCAAAACAGTTTGACAGCTTTCATCGAAAGAATTCAGCAAAAATTATGTTGAAAAGAGAGTTTTCTGTTTTTATAATGGAACAATGACTCGAAAATAGACGAAAAGGCCAAATATAACTTACAGCTAGTACTTCAATATTTGGAAATGTTTAATGCCTGCTTTCGACGAACCAAGCAGCGTTCGCCATGGTGAATTGAAAGCCGTTTTCGATTGGACAAAGCTGAAGTTTGAAAAAGACTTACAGGATAAGGATTTTGCTGGTAAACGAGAAGTTGTTGATTTGAATTATCTGTTGGCTGACACCGATAGCTTGTGTCAAAACATCTCTACACTAGCGTAGTTGGTTCATACGAAGGATGATTGAACAAGTTGTCTCGTGGCGACAGTCAGTTTTGGAAATCTTCGCCTCTCTTTGTAAGTAAGAAACAAAACTTTGTTCAATGAAATAAAAATAACTCTTATTGATCGAAACTAATCTGTGAGAAAAAAGCAATTTCCTATGTTGTGAATTCTAGTTCCTTAAATTTGATTTATACTGGCGTCGTTGGCAAGTTCATGCTCATACAAGTCATTTTCTATGAATATTTACGTTTATTGTTATTGTCCGACCACGAGGCTTAGTTTGTAAATTTAAACGATAACTGGAATGATTGAAAGTATTTTCTGGTTTATTTCTAAGTTTTGGTCTCCTAACTAAAGTGGAATTTGTAAATAGACTTTTTGGTTTAATCATTCGTCAGAAAACCATGTCTTTACCGGTGAAATAGAGCATAGATTTTGGTGGTCTTTCAGCCAATCAGAACGTGTGTTATAATTGAGCTATATTATAAAAAGCGAAAAAGGTCTCGTGTCGTTTTGCTAATGAGAAGACAATCCCACAATAATTTTCAGTGTAAAAAATAGCCATATGCATGTCAAAAGCAATTGAGTGGCATTTGTTAAAGCAAACGTTGTTAAAGCAAGTCGACGTTGCCTTAGGCCTAAGCATAATGAAAAGTGACAAACATTAGTTGATTGATAGCATAGTTTTAATTGCAAACACACATATGCGCCGGGCAGTGTCCTAATGCACAATTTGTCTTGCACCAGTTATCGATACCGACCTGACCAGCCCATGGACCTGTAGCCTTACAGCCATTTGGATTTGGTGGATTGGTAGGAGGTGGGGGAGGTTTCTCCGTGGGTGGTGGTGGTGGTGATGGTGGCTGAGTAGGAGGAGGAGGGGGTGCCTGAGTGGGTGGGGGTGCCTGGGTAGGCGGTGGTGGTGGACCTTGTGTAGGCGGCGGTTGAACACCTCCTTCTCCAGTGATCTGCACATCAGCACAGTTCACAAAAGTCTCCTGAGGACCATGCCCAAGACCACACCCTTCGTCATCGCACCCCCAAGAATTACCAACTTTCCACCACCATTGAATAACACAATGCTTGCAAGTCAGACCTGCTGGAAGGCGTAGCTTGATGGTCTCGTAACTCGATCCAGAACCCCTCAAAGGAAATCTTGTTCTTCCATCGGTGGTTTTCATCAAGTAGGTCAGTTTTGCTTGAGTGATCGGTGGGGCTCCAATGTCACCTACACGGAATTCAAACCATCCTTTATGATTTGCGGTGATGTGAATCTAAATTAAAGTAAACAGAAATAACGAAGAATGCTTTAATATTGAAGTCAAATCTAAAGTCGATGCGCCGTCTTTGGCAGTGTACTCACTCGTGCTGTAATCTCTTGTCCTTGTTTGTATGTTTTGGTGATAAAACCTGTTGCATATCTGTTAAAAAGAATCAATTTGTTCTTTTACATTGGAAAATCAAATGGGATGTATTTGAAAAACTTTGAAATTGCACGGCGCCGGCACAAGAAAACCATTGTGAATTCCTATCGGCAATAAAAGATTTCAGAAGACTTGAGGCATTTTGCTGTACGAGTAAGCAGAAAATTTGAAGAAAAACAACGTTGAGCGCGCGCTTGATGATGACGTATGATAGCGTCAGTAGCGTACAAATTTCAACAATTTTAATTATAAACATACATTCATAATATAAGGACCTAAAATTCCTTTTTCTGTACTATGTTTCCTTGAAACCGCACTGCTATTAGCATCGAAAGTTATATCATTTTCAAGGAATTTATTACTGTAAGGTGAATGTACGATAAAAGCTGGCTGTTAAAGAAAAGGGTCAGATGCCTGGTGACATCAAAAAATTTCTAGATAAATGGCTTTGAAAATCATGCAATCCATTCTTTTGTCCATCCATCCATTTATTCATTGTTTAATTGATTTTTTCAGTCATTCAACTAGTTAGTGTTGATTGCATTCATTTGGTTCATTGTTCGCTCGTTCTTTCTCCTTCTCTCTCTCTCTCTCTCTCTCTCTCTCTCTCTCTCTCTCTCTCTCTCTCTCTCTTATTTTTATTTTTTTTATTTCATTCATTCAGCTCTCTCTCTCTTCTTTGTTAAATGCTTACCAACGAAAGGAAAATTCATTGTCAACAAACGAAATTAAAAACTTACTTGCCAGGATAAACGTGGCGCTTCACTCCATACCTATCGCCACAAACACCACATTTACCACCATTACTGATCTGAACTCCTCTCCCTCCACAGTTTTGTTCGTTAGCAGTGTAATTTGGTGGACATTTGCCAGGAAATACTTTATAACATGCATTCCTAGCTGGTGGGTCTATCATGTAACCGTGACCCAACACCATAGAAATGAGGTTGGTTAAGACCAGTGCCGCACAACAAATCTTGAGAGCCATTTTGTTTTCAAGTGTTTCTCTCTTGAAAATGTTTTTCTTTTATCTTGCTTTAGCATCTTAGAAATCTTTATTTAGCTGTGTTTACAAGTTTTAGAAAATATCTTTATTGTTTTGTCTTTTATTCTAAACCTAAACAAACATGCCAGGGTGTTTTCTAACAAAGCCGAGGAAGGCTCCGCAATCTTGAATCAGCTTTATAGATACAGCAGATTTGGTATGAATGGAAAGCGTTCCCGTCAAGTATGGTTACGCGCGCGGCACAAAACAGAAATACAAATAGGATTTAAAGGCTGTTATATGTTCGATTGTCAAAAGTCAAGCATAGTGTATCCACTTAAATACTGTTCTTTTAGTCACTTTTAAACACGCAAGAAAGGTGCATTCATGGCTACGAAGTGGTGGGATAATTTTTGTATGAATATTAATCAGCTCGTCATTAATATTATGTTGAAGGACATTAAGATTTCTACATCAATAGAATAAATTTGTAGCAAACAAGTAAAAAAATGAATGTCAAAGAGGGAGGAACAAAGATGAAAATCATTTATATATAGGTAATTGCACAAACATTGACCCTTAAAGCTTTAAAGCATTAAAGCTGAGACGGAAAGGAACACTTGAAAATTTGTTCATTTGTTGATTTTAAAGAAGCGCGTGGACGTGGACGTTTCAAACAGTGACCGAGATACGTATACATTCTTGGTATTTTCAACACGATTATGTAGCGAATTCACAGATAAAACATATGAATATCCACATATTACTAGTGTACCCAGGAGTCATTTCGGTCTCAGCTTCTAGGTTCGATGATTTTGAAAGAGCCAATGTTTGTGCAAATAGTTATATACATCAAAAATAACATTGGTCCAAGTACAGCCCCTTGTGGGATTCCACAAGATATTGTAGTCAATATATAATATTTAAATATTTGAATATACATATAAAGATAGTATGTATATTTTGATTTATATGACATTTTTGATATCATTTGTTTTAAACAAATTTGCCGTCTCCCTCAGTCTCCCATTTTAGAGTAGCAAAAGAATAAAGCAATAAAGGAGTATAATCACCTTACTTTTATAGGAGCTTTCCTTGTCCCCTTCCCCTCCCACATGTTAATCCCTTTATAGGGTGCCAGCTAGGCAGCCTGCAAGTAATACCTCTATTTTAATATCACAACATTGTCAAGAGACAAAACTTATTTATTTCGAATTCAAATGATATGAGCTCGACCCATTTCAAGCACAATCACAAACACGTGAAGGGCAACGCCCTTTATCACACTGAGCCTGGCAATTTTTATCAAGCCTTGGATTTCCTTTATAAGGGCCTTTAGCTTTGCACGTCTTCCCTGATGGAAGACCAAATTACAACTGAACTGTGGAGGGAGACAAGTACAGATCAATAATGGTGGTAAATGTGGTGTTTGTGGCGATAAGTATGGAGTGAAGAGCCACGTTTTTCCTGGCAAGTAAGTTTTTCATTTCTGTACAATTACGCTGTTTATCGTTGGGGATCACATACGTAAATTGGGACTTAATAATATGGTGAAAGAATAATTATATATTATAAAATATATAATAGATAGAAATTTTTAAGAGTAGATAGACACCAGGCATCAGCCCTTTTGATTTTTAAAGCAACAAGCTCATAAGTCAGATTACATTCATTTCACAACATTATCAAGCCCTAAAAAAATGAAAGTGAAAAATGCTCTCGATGCTGATTGGCGTAACAGTACTGTTTCACAGTGGGGGAAAAAGAATTAAGAGTGAAAGAAATTTACTTCAAATTTAAGTTTATATATAAATCTTGAAAAGTTTTTATCGTCAAAAACTGGTTCCTTTTGGTTGTTCTTTTCAGCTGAAATGTGCTTACTATAATTACACTATCGCACGTTATAAAGCGCGCAGTGGAATAGGAGATAATTAACACTTATTGACTGGGACCGAGGGAAACAGTATGTTTTGTGGTCCCGAGACCGCCAATGTTTCCCGAGTTGGAGCCATTGGCGGTCGAGGGACCAACAAATATACTGCTTTCCCGAGGTCCCAGTCAATAAGTGTTTTGTTGTATACCAACTGTCAAAGAACAAAATAAAAAGGAAAACGTACGTTGCTGCCTACAGTTAAAGTTTTTAATCAAAATTCACACAAAATTGACCTTTTTCGCACATAGTTTTTCGGAGAAATATGTTGCAGCTCTTTTGGTGACATTCATGGTTGGTTATAATCTTTTTCTCGGAATAAATATTGCATATTGGTCTTGACAATAAACACGAGTTTTGCATCATGCATATATCTGTCCAAATGAATGAATTTGTAAACGCGCGCTGCCAAAAACGTGCCTTCGAAGCTCAATCAACTTCCGGTTTTGTTATTTGTTATTTGTTGACGTTCACGTGATGCGTTCTCGCCCAATCAGAGCACGGAAAAAATTGACTTCGACAGCTGGTTTATAACAATATATTTTAGTAAAAATCTACTAGTATATCTCGCATTCTGATTGGCTGCTCTACTCACCTTCTAATAATGAAAGGAGGCGAGTAGAGAAAATAGGGATTCATGATTTGCAAATTATCAGCAAATTTCTATAAATAAAACATGGTTTGTATTTATATTTGCCATAAATACCACGAGTGATATGTATACAAAATAACATGACGTACAAATGTTAATACATAAGCTGAAAATGTTTTGTGATTTTGATAAAAAAACAGAGTTGAATCACCTCTACAAACCGTACTTTCTAAAAGTGAAAAAAGGGGCTTTCAAGACTAAATTATCTAAGATAACTCAGCAGTATTCAAGTATAATAACAAAAAGAAATAATCTTAAGTTACGTTCTAATTCACTTCGTTCAAACGAACGTAAAATATTTATCTTCTATATTTCGAAGATATTAAAGTAATAACAACAGACGTAGTTGTATATGGTAGGTTCGCACGTGCGTTGGTCCACAGAACTGGCACTTGCCGATTCTCCTAAAAACACTCTGAAAATAGTACTATGCATGACTTACTCTGATAGTTATCGTGAAGAGAAGTCGCATCGGAAAGCAATAACTTGCCCGTTGTATCTTTCGGAGCCTAGCAGCGAGTTAGTGCTCCTTGCTAATCGAAGTGCCGTTCTTCCTTCGGCGATTGTGTATCCTCTTATGAAATTCTTGTAATTTCGCTCCATTAAAGGCCAAAACGATGCGGACGGCCAATAAGGTGTCACTAGTGTTCCTATCGCGCCTTGCACATATAGGTAGTGTAAAACCTTTGACACGATGCAGACTGGGGGTACTAAAAGACAGTTTTCGTTTTCTAGATTCTGGGCAAAGAAATCGACACCCTCTGCACCTGGATTCCAAAACCTCGAGTAGAACCTTGGGATTTTGGTATTATAATAAGTGGCAAGGCAGTCGACTGTGTGAGGACCCCATAGTTGCTCAAGGGATTCAAAGAACCAGTTTGAAAGTTGCCAATCGTCCAGGTCAATTAATTTGCTAATTGCGTCTGCCTGTTGGTTTTCTGTTCGGGGTATCCACTCTATTTCTAGGTTTATGTGTTTAGACGCGCAAAATCTGAAAATCTGCATGGCTAAAGCGTGTAAGTCGGCTTTCATGCTTCCTACTTCTACAATTTTGGCAGCTGCCTGGTTGTCTGTGTACCATTTCACGTGTGAATATTCGAGTAACTTACTAAATGCCTCCAGTGAACAACTTATAGCCGATAATTCTCTCCACGTGGAGCTTTTTTCTCTATCTTCTTCTTTCCATGATTCGTGGCTAATATGTGTCTTATCTAGAGTAAGCTTGGCCCCACAGCCTGTGGAACTTGCGTCGGAGTAAACCAAACAGTGGGGTTTTTTGACTAAAAAGCAATCTCTTGCCTTTAGTGAGTTTAGGTGGCTTTTCCAGAACGAGATTTCGTCTAAACAATAAGTGTCTAATTCTAGGGCTGAATCCCAATGCTCTGCGCAAGCTATCGTGAGGCAACAGTGTCTAGTCATTATACGTGTAACGTTTCCTGCTACTGGACCTATAGAGATAATCTGTCCTGTGAATGCGGCCAAGCGTCTAGCAGTGAGCGTCGAGTCGTGTTTGGTCATGTTATCTATTGTTGCGAGAATTTTGTTGATTCTCGAGCTAGTGATTTCCAATGTACCCTGGGCTGAGTCCCAAACTAAGCCCAGCCATGTTAATCTCTGAGTAGGGTCCCACGTGGATTTTTCGTCATTTGTTATAAAACCCGCGGCGTTCAAATCGTCTTTGATTTTTACGGCCAAATTACATGCTGATTCGTAAGAGTTCTCTGTGAGTCAACCGTCGTCGAGGAAAAGCGCAATACAAATCCCTTGGTGTCGCTAGTGTTTTACAAGTGGTTTTAATGATTTCGTGAATATGTGGGCAGCTGTAGATAGGCCAAATGGAAGAACTGTAAATACATAGAACTTAGTTTCCTGGTTTTCGGATTGCCATGCGAAGCCTAGGTAAGTTTGGTCATTTGGTGCAATTTCAATGTGGTGATACCCACTTTTTAAATCAAATGAGAGCATGTACGAATCTTTAGCAAAATAGCTCATTGCCACTTTCCAATCGTCATATTTTATACGTAGTTTTTGGAGTGTTTTGTTAACGTGCCTTAAGTCTAAAATGAGCCTTTTCTTCCCGTTTGATTGCACTGAAACTGAGAGGGGATTGATTACCAGTGGAGGTTCCCGTACTTCGATGACGCGGTCAGATTGGAACAGTTCTTCTATCGCTTCGTGAACAAATTTATGATGGACGAGTGCGCAATTGTTGTTTTTAAGCTGGATACGTTCAGGGGGCAAGTGTGTGAAAGGCAATCTGTATCCATGTTCTACAACGTCTAAAATGTATCTTGAAGCTCCTATGGTTTTCCAAAACTCTAAGTTATTATTTTAAGATTCCCTTTGACTTGGGCAATATTGTGTCCATTACATTCGTATTCAAATGAATCCTCTAATAAATGTACCTGTGATAATAAATCGCGGTCTATCAAATCCTTATTTGCTTGATCCGGGGTGTGCGTAGGTGGAGGTCTTGTAGGTATAGTTGCCATAGGTTGGCTTTGTTGGATATCTGTTGACTTTCCAGCAGTCTTTTGCCCAGTGGCCGATACGCATGCATCTGTAACATCTTGCGGCGTCCATCCTGTCTTCTTTATAGCCTAAAAAAGAGATAATGAGAGCAGTATCTAGGAATTTTTTATTTGTATTTTTGTATTATTATTATTATTATTATTATTATTATTATTATTATTATTATTATTATTATTATATATATTATTATTATATAATTCAATCCGGTCATATTTTAATGAGCTCTTTATGGGTTGTTAATCTTGTCTAATCCTATCTAGTACCCTATAGTCTAAGCCGCTGCCGTCGGGTGGGAGGGCGGGAAAGTAAACCTCTAGAGTTATTAGGATGCTGGTCCACAAGCGTGAGTGAGGCGTAATTGCGAATTTTCGCTTAAGTAATGAACGAGGACCCCAGGGAATAGCGCACGTGCCGCGGTAAAGAATGCTTATCTAACTCTTCATACCGAAGCAAAATACATTTACGTTCTAATTCACTTCGTTTAAACGAACGTAAAATATTTATCTTCTATATTTCGAAGATATTTATTTAAAGTAATAACAACAGACGTAGTTGTATATGGTAGGTTCGCTTGCGGACCATTACTCTGAGAATTCACAAAGTAGTCAGGTTCTGAGTTAGAATACATTTTAAGTACCAGATCGTGAGCAATCGTCTTCTAAGTAATTGTTTATAATCCGTACTAAAATCTCTTAAGTATTGAGAACAAACTTTTCTTACCTCGAAAAAGCCGCTTTTCCGATTCACCAGTGTATCGTGGTCTCTTAGCCAGCCTAGAGCTCTTAGAATGTTCATCCTTCTTTCTTTTCTCGGCGACGGCCTTCCTAGCCTTCTTTAACTTCTTGTCGTCTTCAGAATCCGATGACAGCTCATCTGACAAATATTCATCAACTACCTTCCATCCATCTCTCGGTTCCTTATCCGCTATCTTGATAAGTTTCTGCCTTCTCTTGATCTTGTCGATGCCTTCTTTAGCAATAAGGGACTCTATGTTATCCTTATCGTCTGATTCGAAGATTCTGCAGAATAAATCTTCTAACTCCGCGTTGAATTCGAACTGCTTTTGGTTTCCTTTACTCTTCAGTTTAGATGCCTGTTTGTCGACTTTGGCCTTCTCTTGGTATCTTTTATCTTTGTCTTCCAATTTATCTTCCAAATAAGACTTTAGCAATGATAGGACTTCTTCTGGGGAACTTGTCTTGGTCTTAGATGTGTGGGCCGAGGACCTTCTGGATCTCTTAGTGGAAATCTGGGGTTGTCTCTCGAGGTCTTGTTCTTCTTCAGCCATCTTGATAGTAGTAAACCTCTAGAGTTATTAGGATGCTGGTCCACAAGCGTGAGTGAGGCGTAATTGCGAATTTTCGCTTAAGTAATGAACGAGGACCCCAGGGAATAGCGCACGTGCCGCGGTAAAGAATGCTTATCTAACTCTTCATACCGAAGCAAAATACATTGCATTAATTACTTTGTTTTCGTTTTTAGTCGATTTTCGGCGTGAATGACTTCAAGCTAGTCACAGAAAAACAAACTCTTCAGTAAGCGAGCAAGTATAGTCATTTGTGAGGACAAAAACGGTATTGTTTGAAAAAAAAAGATGAGACAAAAATCTTTCTAATTAGATAAACAGGGAATACATAAGTGTAGAATAACTTTTTATTCACCTTTCAATAACTTTTCTGCAGGATTCCTTCATGTTGAAGCTAGGATTTGAAAAACTTCACTTTCACCGAATCACTTGTTCACGGCGAGCCGGTCGGTCAGCTCGATCCTTTTTTCGTCTTTTCGCCCCGAATAATACAAAGAAATCATGCTATATTGTATATTGTATATTGTATTGTTCAAGCGTTACTACAACAACGAAATCAGCGACCATAAAATGCTCAACCCGAATCTGCGTGCTGTAAAGTTTTCCAAAATTGGATAAATTCTGCCTCGAATGGCATGTCTAGCTTCCAGAGCTCCGTTTTAGATCGTTCTTGTACGAACGTTTTCCGATTCTTAAATTACGTATATCGCATTACATTACTTACACGGGTGATTGCATAGTAGCCCTGTTGGTTGGCAACAGTAGCCACAAAAACAGCCAGGTCGACATTCCTAGGTAATTCACAAAAAAATCAGCAATGGTGGATATTGTGTAATTACACCAAACAGCTATCTTTTCGACTGAAAGTTGACTTATTCTTTCTTGATGACTTGCAGTAAACTTCCCTTGTTAAAACTTGATAATCCAAAGAGATTATAATTAAATTCAAATTCCAGTGCACCAAAAAAAAAAGAGCTTACGTACAGCATATGACTTCATATTTTCACACAATGAATGCACAATGATATACCCAGAGGCGGAAAATCAGAATCTCGCGCGCAAAAAAAAAAAAAAGAAAGAAAGAAAGAAAGAAAGAAAGAAAGAAAGAACTGAAAGAAAGAAAGAAAGAAAGAAAGAAAGAAAGAAAGAACTGAAAGAAAGAAAGAAAGAAAGAAAGAAAAAAGAACTGAAAGAAAGAAAGAAAGAAAGAAAGAAAGAAAGAAAGAAAGAAGGAAAAATGTCATAATACGCTAAAATTGTTATTTACAGAAATAAAAGGCTAAAAAAATTAACGTTTTTGTGTCCATTGAAGGGGTACGTTTTTGGGGGGTGATTTTTTTTAGGGGGGGGGGGGTGGGTAAAAAAGAAAAATGATTAGCCATATAGTACATGATGTATCAACCTCGCTTGCTCGGTCATACGGGGAAATATCAGACCTAAATCTATTTTTGTTGAGGCCCACTTGATGATGCCAACATTAAGGAAGACTAGTTAGAGAGGCACGCATGGCGGTGTATTTTGCCGAGGTGCCTATACAAAGCTAAAAAGGTCTCGTGTCGCTTTACTAATGAGAAGACAATCCCATAATAATTTTCAGTTTAAAGTGGGACGACGATGAAATGAAATTTGAAAATGACTTGAAACTCTGTTGAACTTAGCTATATGGCTCCTATAATCACACAGCAACATATTTTATTTATATTCAAAAGATTGAGATCAAAATTATCAAGTATATTAGCATCTAAATTGTGAGTAAATGAAGCCATTTACTCTAACCTATTATTCTCTTGGCTTTTAAATTCAAATTTCCAGGTGATAATGAGCTTAAAATGCAGAATTTTTGCAAGTAATTCTTGATATGCATTTATTGTCATCATCGAGTTACTTCAACTAGGAATAACCCAATTCCAATTTTAACCGATGTTGATCGTCGTCCCCTTTAAAAAAATCAAAAGCAGTCCACACAACACTCGCTTGAGAGGCTTTTGTTAAAGCAAACCCAAGACGTTGCCTTAGGTCTGAAGCATAGTGATAAGTGACAACCAATATCAGTTGATTGATAGCATAGTTTTATTTGCAAACGCACATAGTTGACGGGCAGTTTCCTAATGCACAATTTGTCTTGCACCAGTTATCCATACCGGCCTGACCAGCCCATGCTCCTAAAGCCTTGCAGTTATTTGGATTTGGTGGATTGGTAGGGGGTGGGGGAGGCTGCTGCGTGGAAAGTGGTGGTGATGGTGGCTGAGTAGGGGGAGGTGAGGGTGCCTGGGTAGGTGGTGGTTGAACACCTCCTTCTCCAGTGATCTGCACATCAGCACAGTTCACAAAGTTCTCCTGAGGACCATGCCCATTACCAGACCCTTCGCTGTCGGTGCCCCATGAATTACCAGTTCTCCACCACCACTGAATAACACAATGCTTGCAAGTGAGACCTGCTGGAAGGCGTAGCTTGATGGTCTCGAGGCTCTTTCCTGAACCCTTCAAAGGAACTCTTGTTCTGCCGTCGGTGGTTTTCATCAAGTAGTTCAGTTTTGCTTGGGTGATGGGAGGGGCTCCAATGTCACCTACACGGAATTCAAACCATCCTTTATGGTTTGCTGTGATTTGGATCTAAATAAAAGTAAACAAGAATAACGAAGAATGCTCTTGTATTAGAGTCAAATCTAAACACAGTCCCCAGTCTTTGGCATTGTACTTACTTTTGCTGTAATCTCTTGTCCTTGTTTGTATGTTCTGGTAATGAAACCTGTTGCATACCTGTTGAAAAGAATCAATTCGTGCAATTATCGCTTGCGACCAGTTGTCCTAATGAGTTGCACGGAAAATCATATTGAATGATATACAACGAGTTTAAATATGTAAGTACTTTGAAATTCCATGTCCTCAAGTGCGAGTTAAGGCGAGTTAAGCAAAAAAATCCTCTTTTAGTTTTGCGAGTTAGTGCAAGTTAAGGTGAGTTCGGGCGATTATAAAAATTCCAGAGTAACTAGGCATTTAGTTTCTAGCCCTTTTTCTGTTTCATTTATATAAACGATATAAGAATATTAATTGTATAGAAAAGAAATTACTTACCTGCCAGGGGAAACGTGGCGCTTCACTCCATACCTATCGCCACAAACACCGCATTTACCACCATTACTGATCTGAACTCCTCTCCCTCCACAGTTCAGTTCGTTTGGCGTGTAATTTGGTGGACATTTGCCAGGAAATTCTTTATAACAGAAATTCCGAGCTGGTGGGTCCTTCATGTAACCATGACCCAAAACCACAGAAATGAGGTTGGTTAAAACCAGCGCTGCACAACAAACCTTGAGAGCCATTTCTTTGTCAAGTGTTTCTCTCTTGAAACCCTCTACCTTTATCATTACTTGAGCGCGTTTGGAATCTTTATTTAGCTGCATTTACAAGTTTTGGAAAATTCTATATTGTTTTATCTTTCATTCAAAACTTAAACAAACATGCCAGGGTGTTTTCTATCAAAGCCGAGGAAGGCTCCGCAATCTTAAATCAGCTTTATAGATACAGCAGATTTGGTATGAATGGAAATCGTTCCCGTCAAGTATGTCAAAATTTACATCACCTTCGTCCATTTTAACAAGTGAAATCGTTTCGGTAAATCCCGCACGAATGAAGTCACTCAAATCCAATTGGTTGAAAAATACGTTACTATGCCAACAGTGATATCTTCACACGTGAAAGATATGATATCTCCACATGTGAAAAATATCAAGTTTTCGACATTGGAGAAATCCTGGTATCTTCTTTTTGTACTGCCTTGCCATCGGGGAATAGGTTATACTTCTGCTTTGTTATTTTCTCTTTCCATATTTTATCTAACTCAATAATATATTAGCTCGCAAATGTTTTTTTTTTTTTCAATGATTGTTATATAATTATCTTTATAAATGATACTGTTATATTTTGTGATCTATGATATTTTGTAAAATCTATAATTACCTAGTACATGTATCTACCCCGATGGTATATAAATAAAGATTATGATGATGATGATGATGATGA
Organism: Telmatactis stephensoni; assembly: GCA_029948255.1. NCBI lineage: Eukaryota > Metazoa > Cnidaria > Anthozoa > Actiniaria > Isophelliidae > Telmatactis > Telmatactis stephensoni. The sequence goes on along the minus strand of JALIZF010001359.1, from coordinate 31,218 downwards.
TGATATCTATATAATAAATTATTTTTAAGGACATTCAGATTTCTACGTTAATAGAATAAATTTGCGTCATCTGAAAACAAGTCAAGCAAATGAATATCAAAGATCGAGGGAGGAACAAATAATAATAATAATAATAATAATAATAATAATAATAATAATAATAATACAGAAGTCACGCAAATTAACATCGTCTTCGACTTCCTAGGAGGATACAACAAAGAACTACAAAAAGCACTTGGAACAATTACATCGAATGAAAAAGAGCAAGACTACCTGATTCAAAAATGTCAAAAGTGGATACAATCACAGAACACTGAAATCGTGAAAACATTTTACGGATTTGTTAAGTAATTATACATGTACACATAATGTTAAGTACAAATGTCTTAGGTCGAGAAACCCGCTTTGTACTGAATATGAAAAGGAAAAAATAAAGATTCCATAATAATAATAACCTAAACATATCAAGAGAATACTAAGAAAAGAAATCGAAAGAAAATTAGAAGAGGAAGTAAAACAACAACGATGGATAGGACACTATATAGTGCAACAATGGCAAGATAAACATTTACATCATGAATCCTATAACATTGCAAAGGTTTGGCCAAACATCCCAAACATAGTCTACAGCATACACACCAGTATCGTACAACAGTTAATCACAACTAAAGTCTACAATGCAAAGAAAGTTCAAAGTGGAGGAGAAGATTTGTTATGCAGTTTCTGTCATGTCAAGAAGAAAACAGTACCACACATAATGTGCAGCTGCTCTGCCATCGCGCAAACGCTGTACACAGTGCGTCACGATCGAATGCTCCGTCCAGTGTACTATGCGATTTTAAAGGCACTTGGAATCACCAATAATGAAGAACACCAAACGATACCTTGGTACAGAGAACAACAACCCAAATGTTGTGTCGAGACTAAAGAAGTGAAGGTACTATGGAACATTCCCCTGCACTTAGACGTCGTTCCTAAGGACGGTGCATACAGACCTGACATCACTATATGCAACAAGAAAGAACGTCAATGGCTTATATTTGAAGGAACTGTATGTAATGTTGGACAGATTCAAGAACGAGACAAATTGAAAACAGAGAAATATGCTGATTTAAGGTCAAGCCTAAAGAGATTGTATCCCGGTTATAATGTTATTCAAGTTAATGTAGTGTTTGATTTTCTATCGGGGTATCATAAAGAACTGAAAGACAAGTTAAAGAATGTAGGACTCTCTGATAGTATGAACGTGATTAGAAAATGTCAAAAATGGGTAATCGCACAAAACTGCGAAATAGTGAAAGCCCTTCATAGTCATAAATGAAGCATCAGTCTATTTGAAATATATAATAGGAAATTGCCCAGATTATCGTAATCCGCAGTTTCACTACGAACAACACTTGTAAACAAAGTGAAAGTTTGAAATAAACACAATAATAATAATAATAATAACAACAACTAGTATTTCTATAGCGCATTATTGTGACCTCAATGTGCTCTTAATGCTCTCTATAAAATAATATAATAGAAAATATACTATAATGTAAAAGCAGAAAATTATGAAAATGCTGACTTAAAAAGAAAAGTTTTAAGTTAAGATTTGAAATTCTTTAAATTGTCACATTTCCTTAAAGTGTCTGGTAGTGAGTTCCATAAAGTAGGACCAGCAACTGAGAAAGCGCGGTCGCCATAGTTTGAAGTGGTGACACGAGGAACACACAGAAGACTTTGATTAGATGATCTGAGTGAACGTGCAGGCTTGTATTCTTGTAGGAGCTCAGAAATATAAGCAGGAACAGAACCATGAAGGGCCTTGAAGGTGGTCAGTAGCACTTTAAAGATTATTCGTTCCTTAATCGGTAGCCAGTGGAGAGCTGTAAGAACTGGAGAGATATGGTCACGTGATTTTGTTCTCGTGACAATCCTTGCGACAGCATTCTGGATCCTTTGTAATTTTTTTGATTTGGTAGTCTGGAAGGCATATAGTATGCCGTTACAGTAGTCAAGTTTTGACGAGACAAAAACGTACACCAGACGTTCAATCTGTCTCAGTCATACCAAGGTAGTTACGTATTTTTCCAATACTGCGCAGTTCCATTGATGCTGATTTGCAGACGTTGTTTACATGCGTTGACAACTGGAGATGACTGTCGATAACAACACCAAGATCACGACTTTCTGGCTTTGTAGCAATGACATTACCATTCAAGTTAACAGACAATGGTAAGTATGGGCGAAAACGCGAGGCCAAAATGAAGAATGTCAGTTTTTCCATTGTTGCAGACTAATTTGTTTGAAGACAACCAACACGAAATGTCCTGGAGACAACACTCTAGAGATGACAAACCATGGTCTCTGTTCTTGGGGTTTAAAGAGACATAGAGTTGTCTATCGTCGGCGTACAGCATGCAATTCAAACCGTGCTCGTTGATAACATCTTCCAACGGAGCAAAATACAGTGTGAAAAGTACCGGACCAAGCACGGATCCTTGTGGAACACCTAGGGTCTGTACAAAGACGAAAATCATTTATATATAGCTAATTGCACAAACATTGAATCTTTCAAAGCATAGAAGCTGAGACCGAAAGGAGCACTGGGAAATATGTTTATTAAATGATTTTAAAGAAGCGCGTGATAGATAAATTCTTGGAATTTCCAACACGATTATGTAGCGAATTCACAGATAAAACATATGAATATCCATGTATTACTAGTGTACCCAGGAGTCATTTCGGTCTTTGCTTCTAGATTCGATGATTTTGAAAGGGTCAATGTTTGTGCAAATAGCTGTATATATCAAAAAATAACATTGGTCCAAGTACAGCCCCTTGTGAGATTCCACAAGATATTGTAGTCAATACATAATATAGTGATTAAGTCTATTTCTATAACATTTGAATATGGACAGATAGTATATAGATTTTGATTTATGACATTTTCGATATAATTTGTTTAGTATCAAGTCTGCCGCCATCTTACTCCGTCTCCCAATAGAGTAACAAAAGAATAAAACAATAAAGGAGTATAGTCACCTTCCTTTTCTAGGAACTTTCCTTATCCCCTTCGCCTCCCACATTTCAATCCCTTTATAGGGTGCCAGCTAGGCAGCCTGCAAGTAATACCTCTATTTTAATATCACAACTTTGTTAAGAGACAAAATTTATTTATCTCGAATTCAAATGAGATCGATTTATTTCAAGCACAATCACAAACACGTGGAGGGCAACGCCCTTTATCACACTGAGCCTGGCAATATTTATCAAGCCTTGGATTTCCTTTATAAGGACCTTTAGCTTTGCACGTCTTCCCTGATGGAACAGTTGGTGCTGGGGTCTCTGGGCGTGGTCTGGTAGGGCGTGGTTTGGTAATGGGGCGAGGTGGCTCTGTCGTTGGTGGAACAATGCCATCTTTTGGTGTAATCTGTATATCAGCACAGTTTACAAAGGTCTCTTGATGCCCATGTCCCAGGCCACATCCATTATTATCACACCCCCATGAGTTTCCTACTTTCCACCACCACTGAATGACACAGTGACTGCACGTGAGGCCAGCAGGAAGGCGCAGCTTGATGGTCTCGTAGCTCGATCCAGATCCTGTCAAAGGAATACGGGTTTGTCCAGAGGGGTTTTTTAGCAGGTAACTAAGTTTTGCTTGTGTGATGGGTGGGGTTCCAATATCACCAACTCTGAACTCAAACCATCCCTGGTGATTGGCTGTAATGTGGATCTAACATTAATAAATCGAACAAGTCACAATCAAAGCAATAAAGACACGGTGAGCTACAGTATATAGAATTATATATGACATGAAAGATTTATTTCATTTTAGTTTTCGAATTTCGTTCTATTTGTATCTGTATGATGAGGGAAAGAGGTTCTAGTTATTATCTGTATTAGCTGTAAAGCAATAATTACAGTTAATTCTTTGATTTATGAATGTTTCACTGTAAAGCACACCTTAACAGAAATGGCTTGTCCTTGAGTATATCTTTTAGTTATAAATCCAGTGGCATACCTAAAGAAAAGGTTTGGCAACTCTTTTTAGAAACATGAACTCCATATGTCTTTTACAGTACAAATCGTCTTAACCTTATATGTATTTGGTAACGTCCATCCGATCATCTCTACCTTTACTGGCGCACGTCCTTACCAAGGTTTTGTCGATATATCGGGAGTTTAGTGACAAAAAAGATTGTGATCATGAGGTCACAATTGGTAAGTCGTTTTCAAACGAAGAATGGATCGATTCATCATTCTTAATACCGAAGTGTTACAAAGACTTAGATACTTACTAATGTGGATCTTCTCTTCAGTCTCTTCTCTTTGCTCTTTCTCCTCCTCTCTTGCTCCTTCTCTTCTCTTTGCTCTTCTTCTATCTCTTCTGCTCTTCCCTTCTCTCTGCTCTTTTCTCTCTTCTCTTCCTCTCTTCTCTCTCTTCTCTTCTCTTCTCTCTTCTCTCTTCTCTCTCTTCTCTTCTCTTCTCCTTCTTCTCTCTCTTCTCTTCTCTTCTCCTCTCTTCCTCTCTCTCTCTCTCTCTCTCTTCTCTCTCTTCTTTCTCTTCTCTTCTTTTCTCTTCTCTTCTGTCTTCTTCTCTTCACTCTTATTCTCTTCTCTTCTCTTCTGCTCTCTTCTCTTCTCTTCTCTTCTCTTCTCCTCTCTTCTCTTCTCTTCTCTTCTCTTCTCTTCTCTTCTCTTCTCTTCTCTTCTCTTCTCTTCTCTTCTCTTCTCTTCTCTTCTCTTCTCTTCTCTTCTCTTCTCTTCTCTTCTCTTCTCTTCTCTTCTCTTCTCTTCTCTTCTCTTCTCTTCTCTTCTCTTCTCTTCTCTTCTCTTCTCTTCTCTTCTCTTCTCTTCTCTTCTCTTCTTCTCTCCTCTTCTCTCTCTTCTTCTCTCCTTCTCTTCTTCTCTCTTCTTCTTCTCTTCTCTTCTTCTCTTCTCTTCTCTTCTCTTCTTCTCTTCTCTTCTCTTCTCTCTTCTCTTCTCTTCTTTCTTCTCTTCTCTTCTCTCTTCCTTCTCTCTTCTCTTCTCTTCTCTCTTCTCTTCTCTCTTCTCTTCTTCTCTCCTCTTCTCCTCTTCTCCTCTTCTCCTCTTCTCCTCTTCTCCTCTTCTCCTCTTCTCCTCTTCTCCTCTTCTCCTCTTCTCCTCTTCTCCTCTTCTCCTCTTCTCCTCGTCTCTCCCTTACTTAAATTCTATCTTTCCTTTTCTTCTTTTCTATTCCCTTTAATATTTTATGACACTTACTTTCCAGGATGCACGTGAATCTTCTTTCCGTATTCATCTCCACACGTACCACATTTACCACCATGTTTAATCATCACATCTCGTCCTCCACAGAACTGTTCGTTAGCATTGTAGTTAGGCACGCATTGAGAAAACGTTTTGTAACAGGCGTTCCTGGCAGCAGGGTCGATCATGTAGCCATGACCCCAGACCAGCGACACCAAGCTCACCAAAACAAGAGCTATACAACACAACTTGATCGCCATGTCCTATATAAGTCCCTTTAGTTATTGATTTTATCAGGGCATTATATATTGTGTGTTTGTCTGTTCAGCTGCTCACCTTACATTTATTCTGATAAAATCAAATAAACATGAGAATGCGAAGTCGGTTTTTAACAAATGCAGGCTTGCACCTTTCACCTGACCTTGTGAATTCTAACAGAAAATATTGATACAACTAAAATTTACAGGTAACTGATTGCATGTCCAATGTGCACGTTGAGTTAGTGTTGTTATAAGAAAAATATAGTGATTTGTTTCAAATTTTTAGTATTCAATTCTTTTATTTGTTGTTTGTTTTTGTTTGTTTTTGTTTTTGTTTCATTTAATTTTGCTTCTTTAGATTCATTTTCCAGAAGCCATCACCCTCTAATGTATACAGTATATACCGATTTACACAAACACTGAACCTTTCAAAATCACTGAACGTGCATGGAAGCTTAGACCGAAATGGGTCTTGGATTCACTAATTTGATTTGGATTTTCATGTGTTTTACCTATATGAATGCGCTGTACAGTCGCATCAGAAATGACTAAAAATTTGTCTAAGTCGCTATATGAAATGTCCACGTGAAGCTTCTTTAAAAATCATCAAATCAACAAATTTCCCACTGTCCATTTCGGACCCAGTCTCTATGTTTTGAATGGTCAATGTTTGTTCAAGTAGGTATCATCGACGTACGGTTACATTTTGCTTTATAAAATATTTGAGATATCGCGTGTACAATGATTGGCTGGCTGCCATGTTTACATCAGAGAACAGAGACATGACCCGTGCACTGATTTCAGAAAGATTATATCCGACCTTCAGACAGGCTTCTTTTTATTGCTTTGATTACCTATTTTCCTTTTTTTCGACTTTCTAAACTTTTCTTTCTCTCTGTTGCTTAAAAATTTGTATGTTTGTTAGCTTCAGAATGATTTTTTCACTATAACGTAATTAGTTTAACGGCTAATCCTGTAAATAGGATTGAATAAGTGTTATCAAAATAGCTCCAGTATTGTCTGTATTTCAAGTACTTTATTAATGTGCTGTAGTTAACCGCCGCCCGGTTGGCTCAGTTGCATGGTTGAGCGTCGGTCTCTCGTGCGGGAGGTCGGGGTTCGAATCCCGGCCAGACCAACACTCAGGGTCTTTAAATAATTGAGGAGAAGGTGCTGCCTTTGTAGTTACATCTGCAAATGGTTAGACCTTCAGGTCTTCTCGGATAAGGACTTTAAACCGTAGGCCCTGTCTCCCATCCCTTCCTTAACCTGTATATGGGGGACATTAAAGAACCTGTTGAGCTGTTCGTAAGAGTAGGGGATGTCTCCCGGTTCAAACAGTCAGGTCCTTACGATACTACTAGCAAACTCTAAGCGCATTTGATTATATACCAATAGATATTTGCGCTATATAAATGCAATTCATTTCATTTTCATTTCATTTCATAGTTGTTCCTTCTTTGCGTGATCTTCACCGTATAATATATTTTTTTGGCAGAGGGGAGGCGGCGCTCTCTTTAAGACAAGGGCCAAAAGCTAGAGCTCTAAGGAGCTAGATTTGAACTGTTATGCAATAAAGACCTTTGTGCTATATGAGACGGTTGTATTATAGAGGTGTAAGTATAAGGAAATCGAGTCTATTCAAGTTGACACAAAATATAAAGTTCAAGTAGAATCTAAGAATAAAATAGTAGCTTCTCATCTCTGCTACGGACGCAGTAGAACCCCTCCCTATGGATTCCAAAATAGTATGGACACATCTCTATAACAGACAGCTGCCTGCAGCTGAAATGCCCATGTATTTCTTTGTATAAATGAGATCTTTATAAAACGAACACCTCTGGACAGTTTTTTTTAACCCTTTGGTGTCCTCTTCGAAGAAGTTCCACGGCTTTACGTACAGAAGCAGCGTGCACAAGTAAACAAGTAGCGTCGGCAAAGACGTCAAGTGTCAGTAAAGTCAGATACACCTGAATACGGTTGAGATTTCAGCTGTAGAACAGCAGCTACCTTTTGACATAGTGTAGGTGATGTTTGTACAGCTTAGTTCGTGGTTGTCCGTGGTTTCTTGAAGGGACCAAATCTCTGTAGCAGGAACGGTTACGTTATAAGTTTGAAACGGAACAGCATTTAATGATTTGCGTCATAATAACTTTATAAAACCAAGAAAAGATGATCTAACCATAAAGCTAAAGGATCTTCCTTATAACCATCATAAGCACCGTTTGGTATTATTTTTTAATTCGATTTTTTTGGGATGAAAAACCTTGTAGATCGATCTTCGTGTATAATTCCCTTGTCGATTGGTCATAACATCTTAGCAAAACCTCTACTGATCTCGTGTTTGAATAATTATACGCAAAGGCGTCAAGATAGGTGGTCGCGCGAACATGGTAACGAGTTAAATTAAAGTGTCTCGCCTTTACTATTATTATCAAAAAGTGTTCATGATGGGTTATAGGGATTCCTTCTCTTAACTCTAGTATATAGTCTATTGCAACTGCAGCTTGTACCCGAGCTTATAAATGAAACTTCGCTTTATATATAGTTGAAATGCACTTAGCTAAACAGCTAGTTGCAAATAGTCACAGAAACATAGAGTGCTTACAATATATCCGTGAAAAACTTTGTAAAAAATTGCACTAATTTACACTGTCTAATTAAACAATAGAAAACAAAGGATTTCGCGCTATTTAGTACAATTTAGTTCGCTAACTTTTTCACAGATATATTGTAAGCTGCACTCTAATACAACACAAACAGAGAATGCTATTTGGTCGTCCAGTAGCTAGTGCACCATATAACTATATAAAATCATCTCTATGTCTTATGAACTTTTTATGTTTTTTTAGAAAGATATTGATATTTTATATTATTAGTGTTGATATGAAAAGTCATTTTCTAGACCCTTTTGCATACTACGTCGCTATATGCCAATACTAAACCGGAGTGTACATATTAATAGCAAATTAATACAAATGTTCGCAATTAACAGTTTCCGTTAGAAAGCTGGAATGTACAGGGAAAAAATCTTTGGTAGATTCTGTATTAATCATTTAAATTTCCAGAAAATATATTCTTTATTATACCTAAAGAACGATTTACACGAATACCCTTTTGTGGCACGGACACGCAAGCTAAATTTCAGTAGGCGTATCGTCAATACCTAATTTCCATTTTGCGATTCAATAACGTAAAACTCAAACCAAATCAATCGTTAAATTCAAATTTGCAATAATGACTTGAGTCTTTGAACACTCATAAGAACGCATGTTTGACTGCAATAGACATATCAGTATGGCAGTTACCAAAAACATTGTCACTTCAACAAAGAGAGCATTACCAGTCCTTGCACCAATTGTCCTACAGTGCCACACGGTAGACAATTACAACTTCATATGGAACTTAGCTTCACAAGTGACAAGCTTTATTTGAACTAGGATTCAAAGCCTTTACAAACTGAGCAGATTTTAAGCACAATCACAAACACGTGCTGGGCAACGCCCTTTATCACACTGAGCCTGGCAGTATTTATCCAGCTTTGGTTTTCCTTTATAAGGACCTTTAGCTTTGCACGTCTTCCCTGATGGATTGGTTGGTTCTTGGGTAGGGTCTTGTGTTGGGGGTTGTGTTGGGGGTTGGGTGGGTGCAGGACCATTAGTTGGTACCGGAGCTCCCTTTTTAACAATCCTTATGTCTGCACAGTTAACAAATGTTTCCTGTGGACCATGTCCCAAACCACAGCCCTCCTTGTCACAACCCCAACTGTTACCAGTTTTCCACCACCACTGGAGTACACAGTTATCGCATGTTAAAGCTGCAGGAAGCTGGAGCTTTATTTTGTACACACCTGCAGTAAACAAGAGAAATTGTTCTTTGAACGATAATTACAGTGAATGAGTCTTTTAGACGGACACTCTTATATAACACAGATTGGATCCGTGTATCCTTGTTTGTATATAGCTATCACAGGAAAAAGATGTAATTTCCCAAGTTGGGGCTTCCCTGGGTCTGACCTGGGAATCTGTTCTATATTTCCTGTTTCAACCTTGGAAATCTGTAATACCCAACTTGTAAAAATAGAACAGATTCCCAAGTTAGACCCATGGGAAAGCCCCATATTTGACAAGTTGGGGATTAACTTTTTTTTTCCTGTGTATACCTTGAAAGTTCTGATTAGATAAGAGAAATAACTTTAACAACTGAAACTACACAGTGTAATGAACAGGGTATTACACTCTTTCCCGTCCGGTCCGAACCTCATACTATATATAAATACATTAAAATACGCAAAATACGCATACAAGAATTCTTTAATTTCAAGTCCATCAGACTGCAAAATCCTTCTATAGTCGTCCCATACGTACCTTTTCCTTTTACATATTTGTTGTGTGACCATCTTGTATTTCCAGTACCTGCTATTGGTAACAAGTACCTGAGTTTATCCTGGGTAATTGGTCGAGCACCGATATCACCAACTCTGAACTCAGACCATCCTTTATGGGTAACAGTTATCATAAGCTGTGGACAAATAACATAATTAAACATGGCTAGCTTACGTATACAGAGCTAGGAAATAGTAAACATACAGGTGCGTGCTGTACTGCATTATACATTGGGAAGGGATTGTTGAATAAATGATAGAGTTTCGACCTCTTCTCCCCTCTTCTTCCCCGAAAAATATCGTGTGTTCTCATTGCACCTTTCAATACAGTTTTTCTAACCATCTTTATCTGACTATGGCCATGTTTCGAAATATATTGAACACGTACTGCAGATGTATCCGCGTGGAATGAGGTCTGATTATAAAGGTTAATTACTTTGCTGTTCAGTGTCTGTGCTGTACCTTCTCTACGCCCTCGATATATATCTATAGGAGGGTTTAGTGCCACGCGCGTGTATAATTGAAGGCTATTTTAAGCCATGTATTAGATAGCAGTCGACTGAAAAAGACTTTTAAGATAACCAACGAGTCAACCAGTTATTATGAAATGAGCCATTTCACTCAAAGATGGCATTCGCTAAAAACAATAATGACATTTATGAAATGTCTTACCGAAAGCTCGATCACTTGTCCCTGCCGGTAACTTTTTGTAATTGTGCCAGTGGCATGTGATCCAGGGTAGACATACTTCTGTATTTTGAGATGATAGGCATCACCACAAACACCACACTTGCCGCCATTATTTTTCCATTGGATACCCGCACCACCACAGTTCTTTTCATCCATCGTCCACTCCATCCCACACGACTTGAATCCATTCTGCCAACAGGCGTTTCTGGCAGCAGGGTCTTTGATGTAACCATGACCCAGGGTCGAAGAAATAACGCTACAGAGAACGAATACCACACAGTGAACTCTCATGATTGATATAGTTTCTTTGAGTAATGATATATACTGCTGTATCTTTTTATATAATAAGAATGTTTGAGCAGCTGCCAACCTTTTATTTTTTCTGCTGCAAGCAAACAAACATTGAACAGGGTGTAGTTGGTTTTAAACAAAATCTAATAACTAAAGTTTCTAATTTTCACCTGTTCTTGTGAATTTTCATACCTTTATTTCATATAATTTCTGAACTGCGCTTTATATCGATGCAGAAATCACTAACCAAATGATAATTAATATAGTCGAGAGCCTGTGTGTTTGACGCGGCTGAGATCAAAGATTGCCATAAATATTATACAAAATAAATTGCAATTCCCCATGCGTTTGTGCTGTGATAAGTAAATACAAACATTATTAGATATAATTTCAAAGTGATTCCTTTGTAACAGATTCTTTCGATAAAAATCAACAAAAAATGTGATATATTGTGAATTATCTCGGAACAAAGATAAAAACGGGTTAACATGCTTGTTTAGGAAATGTTCAGCTTCAAATACAAAAGCAATTTCGCGCGAGCGTTTGATGTATTCCGGTTCGTTGATAAGTCTATCAGGTCTCACAGAGGAAAAGAACTCCAAAAAGTCGTAGTCTTGCAAGAAAGTTTCTTATAATTCCTCGGTATATAAAGTACACGTTTGCAAATTTTTCGCAGCTTTGAAAAAGCAATATGCACGCGTGGAAATTTTTAACATTTTAGCGCTCAAATATACTCAAAAAACCCGACATTTTTTCAAGATCTAATCGTCAAATTTTTCTAATTTTCAAATATATCGTTTAAATCAGTGCAAATGATAATAATGTTTATTTCCATATTTAAGTTTAAAAATACAAATGGAATTACATATATATTGGAAACAAAACTCTGAAATACTAAAAGTTCTAAAAATACAGATAATACTCTATTCATTATATAAAACTAGTTTTTTGAGAGGAGAATGGGGCCCTTTGCCCCCTAATCGTCAAGCAGTTAGTGTAATAGCTGAATTCATAAACTTGATACACTTCTCTTGCCACATACAAAAGTATCAAGACGAGGCTACGTGCATAAAGCTTAATCATTCGTAACACGCAGCCTCGTTTTAAATCCTTTGTATGTGGCAGGTGAAGCATAACTCGGAACTAGACTATTTAGACCATTGTTTTATGCCGTCATTGGCGTGCGTCATGCATGGTTGTTGTACGGTTGGGCTCCCTGTTTCATATATATCTTGCATATGTGGACTCCTGTGGGAACATTGTTGTTAGTAAGGCAAACCGCATCCGTGAAAATCCTCTGAGCCAATAGCTCATGAATACCAGAGTTGGCTAAGGAGCGAGAAGGGTAAAGAAATGGGATTCTTGTCTGGATCTTCATGTAAAAGTCTCGCCCGAAAATCAAGTAAAAACTGTTCCATGGCGTACTCAGCCCGAGACAAAATCGCCAATCCACCCTAAAACTGAATACGAGGATAAACAACGCCATCATAGAGCTTGGCAACCGCGCACACATACTATTTTACGGGGTCTCTCTCGTTGCATCAAACGTATGCGCATGCGAGTTCCTCTGGACTCGTTTTGAAGCGCACCCTGTAGCTGTTAGCGGATAGGGCTCAGTAAAACAAGCCTGTAAATAAAATAGATAGGCTTAGACACTGAGAAAGAGGCACATATCTCGAAACGTCTGTAATGTTTTCAAAAAAAATTAGCACTTTAAAATAATATAGTACAACAAATCTTGTAAATGAAAATATATCAAGAGACACGTTCAGTAAAATTTTAAATCGTGTCGCTTTTTATCTCACTTTCAAGCAAAAGAAAAAAGAAAGAAAAAGATATAACGTGTACTATCGTTTTTTCAGCTGATTATTGTTGGTTTTTAAGCTGCGTAACAACCACTGATGTTTGCCGGCTTCCATGCTTATAATATTTGTACAGGCTCTAGCTTACGTTCGTTTCCAGACTATAGCTAATTGTTTTGTAAGTTCAGGTTTGAGTAGGAATTCTATGCATTAAACTTGAAAAGCGGCAGTAAAGGAGACTACGTTCACTTGAGGAAAGGATACCGTATGTAAATTAGATCAGGGAATTAAGAACAATGTGCATGCGACTTCGCGCGCTTTTAAGGTAATTCCGTAGTTTTGCAGTGCGCATCTCTACTGCGCATAGCATAGTTCAGCCTATTTTGATTTGTTTAATTGTAAAAGATATATATTTGACTTAAAATGATGCAAGCTTTAGTCTTATGAAGTTTTGAACAGTAGACACGCTCTAAGAGGCGCTTTAGTGGTAACTCGCCTCAGTCCTCTTCGGTCACAGGCTGTTTACGACGTCTTGCTTCACACTTTAGCGCGTCGTAGCGCGGAAACGAGCACGGGCACCTATTCTTTTTATTTTTGCAAATCAACGGTAATAAGGTTCTCTATCATATATATAATTATAGTCAAGATTCAATTTCCAGTTTTTTAGATATTTTATAAAACGTGCGGTCGGAAGGTGCTTTCACGCTGCTTCAAGGGCACGTACTATCAACCAATTTTACCTTCTTTCTCGTAGCAAACGCATTTTTACAACAATTCATTGCATCATAATACTAGGCTATTGCCCAAAGAGAGAAAATGAGCTCATATTAGTCAGCTAGCACTGCTCAGATTTAAGAAATTAATTATTTTTGACACGATTTTGATCTTCGAATCTTGAGCCCTCAAGACACAAAAGATGGTGTACTTTAAAGCAATCTAGCGCAAAAACGGCTACGGTGACCCCCATTTTTTGTTTCATTTTTGGGATAAGCAACTCAAAAATTATCACTGTGTGAAGTTTTATGAGAATTCCATTTCTAGTTTTATTTCTACGGAATTACCTTAAGAAATTGTTTAGAAACTAAAACTTTAGAATTATTTTTAGTTTCTCAACTAAAAATCGAAAATCATTATCTAGGCACACAGCATTCCAATTTCATTTGCTTGAATATTCAGTGTCTTTTTGTAAAGATTACGCTTCAGAGAAAAAGGAGGTATTGTATACTGATAAAAATATACTGGAGGTACATTTACATGATAAACGAAAATGATAAAAAAGGCAAATAACTTGTCATTCACCAGCCTGTACATCTGCTCTAACGAAGTGATATATTTTTATAATCGATAAGCATGATTTATTTTTTAACACAAATCTACATTTACTAGCTCGCGTTTTAATAACCGAACTGCTGTCCTGAAGTAGTTATATGAGGACACATCCTTGAAAAACAAATCCCGTATGGTAAATAAATTAAAGATAAATAACGGTAAAGCATACTTATGCACCGCTCGCTGACTCATAATAGTCATTTTACAATAAACATACATGAGACCAACGTTTAACGGTGCACCACCTTAATCCGTGTCTCCATTATCAACTATATTTTTGCTTGTTTTGTTTATTTATTTTTTGCTTTTAGGTTTTTGTTTTTATTCATTTATTCATCAATTCATCAATTCATTCATTCATTCATTCATTCATTCATTCATTCATTCATTCATTTATTTATTTTTGTTTTGTTTTATTTTTCAGAAAATTTAAAAGATCAAAACAATTGATCGCAAGTATTTGATCAGTGATCGGCTTTGCAAAATATTTGTTAGGAAATATCCATACTTTCTGAATAGACTACATGTTCTAAAATCAAATTACAAGCCCGAAGAAAAATCAAAAAATGTGTTATCCTTAGATGTAAGACACTTTAGCTTTTTCATTATTTTCTTGCCCCAGCAGCTTTCTTTTTCTAAATACCTCACTGCATATTTTTGTTTTGAAACAAATATACAAAAACGTTTAGATAAAAGTGCATATTTTGTACGTAGAGTGGCACTATGGCTGCCGAATAGACCGCTTGAACAGAGCTCTGGTCGAAAAATATCAAATGTAGATTTTGTATTTAGGAATTTATTTCTTTAGCAACTTCATGAGCAACACAAAACGTAAAATCATCTCTCAGTGAGTTCTGAAAACTCAAACTCCTCGCCTGAGGAAAAAAAAAAGCAAAGGAATTTTTCTATTGAAGTCGAAGTGTTTGAAGCACCGAACATGGCCGACCTCATGGCTTCTCGCTTAGACGAAATCACTCAAAAGCTTGAAGCAATTCCATTGAGAATTAATTAATAAATTGGATGGAGTTATAACTTCCTTAAAACAAGTAGAAAGTAGGTTATCTAAATTGGAAACGGACGTTACACTTCACGATCAGAAATATAACAGTATTACAAGCTCGCTCTCTTAAGCGGACGATGGTTTAAAGGATACGGAGGAGATGAAGCAATGGAAGAAACAAATATCTGAAGAAATATCAGCCTTCAGGTTAACGATTATGAACGAAATAAGCAAATTAAAAAAGAAAGATGATTACATAGAGGCCTACTCGCGGAGGGAGAATTGAAAATTTGTTGGCATCCGGAGATGGTCAAGGGAAACGCAAGAGAAGTATTATATGGCTTTCTGGTGGAGGAAATGCAACTGGATGATGCTAGGGAGATTTAATTTCAGCAAGCACACAGACAGCCGAAGGGCATAGTGGGAAAACCAAGAATAATAATCGCAAGGTCCTTGCATGAGGTACGCAGACATTGAGTACATCCCAAAGAATGAAAGAGAACCTAAAGGACACAAATTACGCTATATATATCAAGATTCCCAGAAGAAATTTAGAATCAGAAGATGACGGCATTGAGGGAGGTGAGCGAGACGTGCTGGCAGCAAATGCAGGTAATAAAGGCGGCATGACATGAAAGACTGATTTTCATAAACAAATATGGTGTAGGAAATTGTAAAGCTGATGATGTCAAAAAATCGTGTCGCCTGTGCAAGCAAAAAATCGTCTGTGTAGCTCTGGTTCAGTTAATATTTAATAAGTTTTGATGACCAAGCTTTAAATATCTACTCTTTGCATGGCTTTGATATTTTTACACTTCATCTCCGAAAATGCGGATATCAAGCTGCAAAAAAGTAAAGACAAAAAACCCTACGAAGACCAAAAAATATATAAAAAGGTCAAACAAACAAACAACAAAAACAGAACAAAATCAAGAAGAATAAAATATATTGTTGTTGAAAATTAGTCTACTGTGATCTGTTACCCTTTCGCACTTTATTTGCACAATAACCCCCTTAATTAAGCTTTCTTGTTCTTACCCAAAAGGCAGCAGCCTTAAATAAAACACAAGAGACGATTCCTGTTCATTTAAGATATTTTATATGACATTTCCATTCTTTTGTTCATTTAGCATTTGCAAATATCTGAAGGACAATAGCCATTGGCACAGTTGGATGTACACCATGCATCCATCTGAGCATTACCACTCCAAGCACCAATAGCTTTACATCCTGATGGAGCTGCTGTTGGTGGTCGAGGGCCTTGGGTTGGGGCATGTGTAGGGGCCTGTGTTGGGGGTTTAGTGGGTGCCGGACCATCAGTTGGTACCGGGGCTCCCTTTTTAACAATTCTGATGTCTGCACAGTTAACGAACGTTTCCTGTGGACCATGCCCCATGCCACACCCCTCCTTGTCACAACCCCAACTGTTACCAGTTTTCCACCACCACTGGAGTACACAGTTATTACATGTCAGACCAGCAGGAAGTTGGAGTTTGATTTTGTACAAACCTAAAAAGGAAAAAGATGTGTACATTGTATGGAAGCTTCGTAAGGTATTGAATCCTAAAAGAAGAGCATCCTTAAGGACAAATTATAACCCAGACTTGCACCGATAGAAAACAGTATCAAGAAGGCAAGTTAAGGGGTTGGACCTCCGGCTCCGGCAAACAACACTTAGGGTCTTTCCGTAACAAGCCGCCAGCAGAATGATGCTGTTTTAATTAATTCTAAAAGTTAAATAGTTGGCTCTCACATCATATGCATTCTGGATAGAGATGTTAAATCGTAGGCCGAACTTCTCAAATTATCCTTAACTGTCACTTCTAGCGCGGCGATATTTTAATTAAAAACTGGTCATGAAATGTGTTAATATATTTATATAACACTCAATTGAGTCTGAGCAAAGTTTCAAGGCGTGGCTATCCTACCAAAAGTGCAACAACCGAGAACGTTTACTGAGGTCATTTATGTCAATGTCAGCGAAGGCAAAAAAATAAATTAATTGAAGTTTTATTAATAAGTTTTTCGATAAATGAATGAACAAATAAAACACCCTTAGTGAAAATGTGTGATACCTTTTCCTTTAACGTACTTATTGTGTGACCATCTTGTATTTCCAGTACCTGCTATTGGTAACAAGTACCTGAGTTTATCCCGGGTAATTGGTAGAGCACCGATATCACCAACTCTGAACTCGGACCATCCTTTATGGGTAACGGTTATCATAAGCTGCGGACAAATTAAGAATTACGTCACGCGTGGAAAACAATCAGATGGATAATTAATAACACCGCACAAGTATAGGTTGAATGGAAGTAAAACGACACGCTGGAACTGTGCTTTGGAACGTGACTGAATATGTTGCTCACTACTGGTGAGAAAATCTACACAACAGTGTAACAACAGTTGGTGTTGTAGAAATGTCCATTCCAGTACTGCTAGAGCTTAGGCTAGTGTCGCTAGAGTTAACCAGGTCTTGATACTGTGTGGAAATAGGGAAAAATGTTTGCTACCGACGATTAGTGTAATGATTTCTCAGGACCCCTCCCTTAAATAAAGATCGTTAGAAGTTAAGTCTGATTCGATTCGTTACTCTATTGAAGACAAGCAGTCCTTCATATATGCCTTTCTATCCAAATGATTTCGCGCTAAAACAAATTATATAAGAAAAAGGAAACTAAATGTGAGTTAACCTTAGAAGTCGTTGCCCTAACGTACCCGACTAAGACGACCTGATTCTTTTATCATGACTATTGGAAATCAAACATTTTCTTACCGACAGCTCGATCACTTGTCCCTCACTGTAGGTTCGAGTAATGGTGCCAGTGGCGTGTGATCCAGGGTAGACATACTTTTGTATCTTGAGATGATAAGGATCACCGCAAACACCACACTTGCCTTTATTTTTATCCCACTGGGTACTTACAGCACCGCAGTTCTTTTCATCCATCGTCCACTCCTTCCCACACGACTTGAATCCATACTGCCAACAAGCGTTTCGCGCAGCGGGGTCTCGGATGTAACCATGACCCAGGGCTGTGGAAATCAAGCTCCCAAGTAAGAATATCACACAGAAAGTACTCATGTTTGCTTGTGTTATAGAATGCAGTCTGAAGAAGGAGTCATCGTAATATCTACCTCAAAACCATTTTGCAGCAGGTCAGCTGTGTTAACCAACGCTCACGACTGACGCAAGTTTGAATTCGTTGTTTGCAAAGATCAAGAAACAGAAGGTGTAAAGCAAATAGGATCTTCACACGAAGTGAAAGCTATTGGCTGTATTTACCTTTCAGAAGACGACAACTACTTTGCCTCACATGTTCAAAGAGACCTTGGAACAATAACATAAACGATGCTTAAGGCTTCGCTAACACTAATCCAGACATATATGGAAATGTACCTTTCATTCAAAAAACGGAAAATGTGTTTTCCGTCCCCACTTATAAGCTCCCCCAGCCTCAGAGACGCAAAATTCACGGTTGAATTACGCTGAATATCACGGCTAAATAGTTCAGTTCCGAGATATGCTTCAGGGCCGGTTTACACACCGCATATGCATAAGCACTACGCACCACTCAGTAGGGTACTGCTCATTAAGCGGTGCTTGTCTTTTCTCACACCTCGGTGATAAATGCAGTACTGAGTCTGCGTATGTTGCTTATGCTTATGCTTATGTCGCTAGTGAAAAGACAAGCACTGCTTATGAGCAGTACATTACTGAGTCTGTGTATGTTGCTTGCGCTTATGCTTATGTCGCTAGTGTGAACCGGCCCTCACCTGCACCAAACAAAGTAATTAGAACGAGGATAGGTCAAGGGCACTAGAACCCTGAAATTGAGTTTATTATTAAAGCTAAGATCATTGATAATAGACAAAGTTTTACTTAGCTCAAATGTCGCCTGCTATGTAGAAATTAATAATAGTAATATTTTGCTGCTTATAAGCCTTCGATTGCTTTCTTTTTTACCGCTCAACGATCCAACGAACAGTTTACTACGATTGTTCACCGCTGTACCGCCTGTACCAGCCAACGCCGTCGCAACAGTTGTTATTGATTAACTGATAAATTGAACTAAGTCGCCTCTTTACACCAAAAGGGTTAGGGGTAGGAAACAACTAGCGGCTCCTTTGACCATTCGTCTGCCTGGATAATTGGATTAAGTTGGCAGTACCTAGGGCAATTTGTTCACTCAACGATGACGGATTAACCTACGTCGGTTGAGTAATCGTACGCCGAAGTTGGCTTGGCAAAACGTCGGGATTTGAAAAACGATCCCGTCGCGATGACAGATCGTGCTCTGTTTTGAAACGGGTCAGTTAGTTGTCCTGCTGTAACGATCTCTGTCATTCATTGCTCTATTCCGTCAAAATCCCATCAACGTACAAGAAACTGTACAAAACTCTAGTAGGTATTTCAATTTCATATCCCGTTTAATATGCCAGTATTATTAGAATCACAAACAGCAAGTAATCTATTACTGTCAACTACGAATACTGAGGTACCCCACATTTGCTCCTCCAAGGGTGGGATCAGTGAGAGTGCCAGACTTGATGGTCTCCAGAGAAAGAGTACTATTGGTGGTGGTTTTGAAGATGTTCTCCTCTCCCTGGTATATCAAATAGTCGTAGTAATAGCTGTCAGTTCTATTTATGGAGATCGTTACAGCAGGACAACTAACTGACCCGTTTCAAAACAGAGCACGATCTGTCATCGCGACAGGATCG
Source organism: Telmatactis stephensoni (assembly GCA_029948255.1). Taxonomy (NCBI): domain Eukaryota; kingdom Metazoa; phylum Cnidaria; class Anthozoa; order Actiniaria; family Isophelliidae; genus Telmatactis; species Telmatactis stephensoni. The sequence continues at coordinate 11,517 of JALIZF010001359.1, read as the reverse complement.
TTTTTCAAATCCCGACGTTTTGCCAAGCCAACTTCGGCGTACGATTACTCAACCGACGTAGGTTAATCCGTCATCGTTGAGTGAACAAATTGCCCTAGGTACTGCCAACTTAATCCAATTATCCAGGCAGACGAATGGTCAAAGGAGCCGCTAGTTGTTTCCTACCCCTAACCCTTTTGGTGTAAAGAGGCGACTTAGTTCAATTTATCAGTTAATCAATAACAACTGTTGCGACGGCGTTGGCTGGTACAGGCGGTACAGCGGTGAACAATCGTAGTAAACTGTTCGTTGGATCGTTGAGCGGTAAAAAAGAAAGCAATCGAAGGCTTATAAGCAGCAAAATATTACTATTATTAATTTCTACATAGCAGGCGACATTTGAGCTAAGTAAAACTTTGTCTATTATCAATGATCTTAGCTTTAATAATAAACTCAATTTCAGGGTTCTAGTGCCCTTGGATAGGTGAGTTAAAGCTCATAAAAATTATAATGGCTCATTACGAATGGTACTGATCTTTATCCTAGTAGCCGCGTCTTGATTCTTTTGTATGTGACAGTCGAAGTATATCTTGAAAGACTACTATACACTAAATTTACGGTTGAGGTACACAGGATTCGTCGGTTGAATCCCAAAGCTTACGTGAATACGAAACTGGGCTATCGAGGTCAGAGAATTTAGCATGTTTTTGGTTCATTATTGCTGCTTCTAAACAAATTGGGTTGCATACGGACCCATATATATGGTTGACCTAATGAGAGCTCGCACTGGCCATTCACCGCTGTGGCACGGTTTCGAGTTCCATCTCGGGCGCTCGATGTGAACTGCGTTTGTTTGGTGTGTTGTTCTCTACCATATCACGAGGGTTTTTTCTCCGGACTCTCCGGGTTCTCCGTTTTTTTTTTTTTTTTTTCTCCGTCAGTCGGCAAAAATCAACATGTGAGTTGAGCGATGTATGCAAAATATCTAATGTGGAGAGAGTCAGTGAGTGTGAGTGCCAGCAGATGAAGAACCACCGTGTACATATGCTTCTGTGAAAATTAAAGATTATTTATTTATTTCTGTTTTTATTTAAATAGAAAAACTACTATAAAAATGACAAAAACAAACCCTTGCTTGCTATTTTTGCTCAGGAAAACAATCCGTAAATTTATGAATGGAATCGTCACTTAGATGTTAGTAATAAATATAATGTATATGCTTTTTCGAGCGTGAAATAAAGACACGGAAAAATCCGAGCCCCCAGCGGGGTTTAAACCCACGACCTTCGGATTTCCGGTCCGATGCTCTAACACTCATGTACTCAAAGAGGCAGTTTCATTTCATAAAGAGTAAAAATGTTGTTCTTGCACGTAATGAACACTGCTTGACTCAAACGTCCTTCATGAACAGCATCCCAGTTTTCAGAAAGTTTCCACACTTTTGACAATGAATATCAAATAACTTATACGAGATAAAGAATAAACAGTTTGGTATGAACGCCTCTTTCCCTCAAGATTGCGAACGGTATCTCAGTACCTAAGCGGTCCACTGTTTTGTCCACCATGTTGGAAATGGGCCTTTCGAGATACGATGGCCTTGCTTTTATTTTGTGGTGTATTTTTAATATTTAAAATCTTCACATTTTCAGTGCACGTCATCAAGGATATATTACTCTCTTCAAATACATCATGCATTATCTATCTATATATATACATATGCATTGAAAATAAAATATGTCTGACGCTCTAACACTCTGATCTCATTTGCTTTGAACGAAAGCACCTTTTCGCAATTAAAGTTGCCGGTTGAATGAAATGCTCATTTACTTATTGCAAGAAAAACATCAGATTTTTTTCCAAAGTGTTTTCCATCTCTCTTCGCCGTTTCACGTTCCATTACTGACATGACTTTCTCCAATTTCTCTCTTCCAGCTAGGGCACGAAAACTGACCGACTGCGTTATGAAATCAAGCAAAAGGTTTCCTTCGATGGAGTCTTTATCAAAGATTGCAGTTACATCTATTTCGTAGGCTTGTGAAAATCTCTTGTACTTCCACCCATTCTCGAGAATCACATCCATTACTTCGTTTTCGCAAATATCTTCGGGATTAAGCTCGATCAAAACAGAACGAATCAAATCGTGCTTTGCAGTAACTACAACGACTATCTGACCATTCTCGCGTAATTCTTTCTCTAAACAGTGTTTCAAACTTTGACTGGTATCCATGAAATAAATACTGTGATAAAAAAATACCAAGTCGAATTTCATCTCCTGTTGGTTATTATCTTGTGCATATTCCTGAAAAGTTTCGGCTCGAACATCAAAAATTGTCTTTGCTTTCAAAGATCCTTGGAGCTTTTCGATGGCGTTGTGGTATTGACTGATGTGATGGCGATTTGGCTCAACAACTCGAATGAATATGTTCATGTTTTTGTACTTATCATGCTGATGCATATGTTGTAGCTCTGCTTCTACTATGTGTAGCATTTCACAATCAGTATCTCCATCTCCACTGCCGACACTCAAGATATTGAGTTGTTGACCACAACTTGTTTGAAGTATTTGGCTTATAACAGATGGAAGATGAAACCTTAGGAATTCTTTATTCTTAGCAAAGGCTCCAGAGTTTTTCTTAAATGCTTTATAGCATTTAGAATAGTGTTCTGTGCTTGTAAATGCAAAGTAGAATTTGTCCATGTTTCGGCCACAAGTTGTAGATCGAAGTGCTTTCACTCAATAGTGAGCACAGACTGCAGGGTATTCATGGGGGTATTCATATAAAATGCAATTGGATCTTTGCATCTTGTATGTGAAAGGTTAAAATAATTACTCTGTGTCTAAATTGCCGGCAGCCGGCCAGGGTCTTCAAATTATTAAATGGCCGGCAGTCATATGGAACAGTATACCCAGTTGTATTCGTAATGTATGGCTCGCCGATTGTTTCAAAATAAAAAAATCAGCTTGGTAGAATTGTTCTACCCTATAGATGCACTATTCACGACATTGTGTTACAATTACCCCTTAATGCACATGTTTCATATTTTAGTGCAATTTCCCTTATATTATGTGGTTTTGTGGAACAACAATCCCCTAGACAAGTTACAATATCCCCGCAGATCAGTTTACGCGACCTTGTAGCTCAATTTTCCCCTCGATCGGTTTACGCGACCTTGTAGTTAAATTTTCCCCTAGATCAGTTTACGCGACCTTGTAGAGTAACTTTCCCCTAGACCAGTTTACGCTACCGTGTTGTGAGATTTTCCCCTAGATCAGTTTACGCTACCGTGTTGTGAGATTTTCCTCTAGATTGCTTTTATATGCGACCTTGTATAGTGGAATTGTCCCCTAGATTAGTTACATTTTCCCCCTTGAGAAGTTATACAATTCTTCCCCAGATAAGTTACGATTTTCCCCTAGATACAATATTCCCCTAGATAAGTTACAATTCTCCCCTTGATAAGTTACAATTCTCCCCTAGATAAGTCACAATTTTCCCCTTGATAAGTTACAATTTAAATTTCCCCTTGATAAGTTACAATTTTCCCCTTGATAAGTTACAATTTTCCCCTTGATAAGTTACACCTTTCCCCTAGATAAGTAATTCTCCAATTGATAAGTTACAATTTTCCCCTAGCCTAGCCTAAATTTTCGATTACATCACAGGAAACCCATGCATTTCAATACAAATATTCGAATAAAGTTTACCTTTCTTACACTGTGTCTTTGTGAGTCCTTTGGGGGTGCCTAGCTATATCGAGTTTTTTTCAGTTAACTTTCGCACCCTTTCAAAGAGAAATGACAAGGTTGGACGCTCAAGGGCCTAACTTGACTCAAATCCCGGCCACTTCGAACGATTTTTTTCTTTTCTTTTCTTTTCTTTTCTTTTCTTTTCTTTTCTTTTCTTTTCTTTTCTTTTCTTTTCTTTTCTTTTCTTTTCTTTTCTTTTCTTTTTTTTTCTTTTCTTTTCTTTTCTTTTCTTTTCTTTTCTTTTCTTTTCTTTTCTTTTCTTTTCTTTTTTTTTTTTTCACGAAAAACAATTCCGATGAAGAAATCACTTGGCAGAGCCATGAAGGAGTTATTAAGCAATCATCCCATACCAATTTCCTCGAGTCACCTCGTGGTATCGAGCTGTAAGCCCCCCGATGTTCAACGAAACGACTAAACCGCCATTTTATCCGTGAAGACAAGGCGGTCGGAACAGACAAGCCGTTGGAAATGCGAAAGGGCTTTGAACGATTACAAATTTAAACACTATTGAGAGAATTCAGTCGCTAGCTGAATCGTTGGTGATATGATATGGTTTAGTGTCGTTGGAACCCAAAAAATGACCTTATTTGGTAAAGAAGTCTTTGTTCGCGGAGTACAATAGGCGTGGGGAAGGGATTAAATTGATCTACTATAGAGAACCCTGGAGGGTAATTTTTTTGTACTGCGAAGGGAGTTCAACTCCTTTATCCGTATATAACCGATTTATCTTTAACTTTGGTATCTTTGAATGTCCTCGTGCCATAGTTTATATAGAGCATTCCATTTTATCACATTTTTTCTTTTATTTCTTTGTCCATCAAACCCTTTGTTCAATTTACTATTTATAGTTAGCTTAGTCCCATTGTCCTTTTACACTCCAAGTCTTGTACATATATCATCTTAGTACTGAAGAAGGTCGTAGGCAAAAACGTTTACTTGTAAATAAAGCGATCTTATGACGCTATGTCATCACCTAATTCCTGCTTATATATATTCTCGACTGTGATCCATGACATGATATGGTGTATTGGTATATATATTTATGTCTACTTGGTCCTTGATCTAGATCTCCAGATTTAGATGACAGGTTCGGGCATTTTGTATATATGGGTAGTAAGACCAATTATCCATATGTACTTAGAGTGGGATGATCATGTATTAGAGTGATTTTCATAAGCCCGTGGAAAAAATACTTGCAGTCAGGAGCCCATGTTGCAGTTTGTGTGTAATAGTCAAATAATAAAATGAAAATAAAAAATTGAATTAGGGTTTGCTAATTTGGATTAGTTTAGTATCTATTTCACGGGTCTATAAAAATCACTCTGATGCACTCATAACTCTATGAAAAATCCGTGATAGTGGACATGGTACCGTGATGATTGAGGATGATATACACCTGTTTCATAAAACACTGACGGGGAAAAGGCCTTATCCTACTCGACTCACGCGCAAGGGAGTATGGGTAGAAATTACTATAAGCTATAAAACCACAAGAATATCAACACGACTATTCTCAACTAGCTAGCCTCGACCTTATGCGCAAAAGAACTTCATTCGTTGGTGTTAAAAATCAAGAACAAAGTTGAAAAGCGAATGAAGTTAGCACCTACCTAGTCCAAGTCCAGTCTGTAATCAAAGTGCACATGCAGGCACTGGTAACAACTTTACCTGCATTGACAAAAACAAACTGACAAGTGGCACACTGTTGATACTAAAACAATTCAAGCAACACCAATTTCAATACATAGCATTCTCAACAAAAAACTGGAATAGTCTGTACATGCAATCTCCAAAAACCATCTGGTCTACAAATGTCACTTTTCATAAATTAAATATTGTCTCAATCAACATTACCAGCAAATAGATCCAATGACTTCAACTATTGTCTCACTTTATAAAATGAAGCAACATAAAATATGATACATAATCAAAGTCCACAATCCATCATATGCATATTGGCAGATAAAAGAACAAACATGAACAAAATGCACTTTTATTCATAATAAAATGTGTGTGATCTGCAGTCTACAAAAAAATGAATACCCTACAGCCTCAAATATTTATCAACGTGTACATGTATGTCGGTCTACACTGGCAATAACATTGACAGCAAAATAGTAATTGGATTGCAACAGACAATTCTTCATGTAAATGGTGCAAGACTGAAAATTTTCATTAAAAAGTCTAAAAATATATCAATTACATGGACAGATAAAAGAACAACAACCAACATCAACTAGTTCATGACAAACTGGAGCTGGAAAAAAAACTAAAACCACGTGTATTACCTATTATAAAAACTGTATTAACTTTATTATCTCCTATTGATGACATTAATTTGTATTAAAACATTTGTAACCTTATATAATATAATTGGGAAAACCGTGAAAAAAGAAGATTTAACCAAAGAGGCATGACGCTCATGTACAAAATATTGAATTGGAAAACGCCTGAATATCTTTCAGAAATGTTTAATAATGTTGCTTCAGTTCACTCTCATAATCTGAGAAACTCAAATTCTAATGTATTCTTAATCAGACCAAATACTGAAGCTGGTAGAAATAGCTTTCAATATACCTATTGATACTAGGCAAAAGCCTAGTTAACGTTTGTTTAAAAATGTACTTTGATGGATATCATTTTTAGGATTTGATACTTAGATATTTAGCATTTTTTATGAACACGACTCTCTGGAAGATATCATGTTTTATATGTATATATTTTTAAGAGACTATTGTGTATCAATAAAGATTATCTACCTACCTACCATATAATGTTTACCACTGAAGTATCAGTTGTGATCATTAAAATCAGTTTATCTCAATTAGTCTTCTTACTGTAGTTTTTATTAAACTCTTATTCCTGTTATAATACAGATATGCTTTCAATTCATTGCATGCTTGTTTCTGATCTATGTCCCTTAAGGAACACTACTCAACAGCAATAGACACTCAATTGAAAACCTTTGTGAGGTTGAGATTTTCATTCGATGCCTAACAATTTTGAATTGATATATGAAACTTAAACTAAAGCGGTTTTCATTAACCGGCTTTGAAACACACTTTACTGTATTGCACTCTAATACACCACATAACTCCATACAGATGGTTCACAGGCTAATGAAAATTACTCATAACTTTAATCTTATTTATGTAATTCTATAGAAGAACCAGTGTTCTCACCTACCATCTCCTTTTTTTTCTTTTAGAAGATAAATAGGAGACTGCTAGAAGCAGAGAAGCAGTTACGTTAAAAGCGTTTATGCACAATACTACGAGTTACCTCCGTTTGAAAGGAGCTTCAATCCTCATCATTGTGTCAATGTTTCTGGTGTAATGGGTAATCAAGGCATGATTACATGAAGCAAAGTCGCAAAAGATAAGTTTGAATTATATTTTCATTTGTCCTTCAGTCTTCGAAACAAAGTTTATTTGCTGTGCGTAAATTGAAGACGTGCTTTTCTAGCTTCACTCAGTACTTTTAAGCATTGTCCAAAGTATAATCTCCTTCTTCCTTGCCAAACTGGTACAATCTATTTAATCAAAAATTCATTCTTGAAAACTCCAAGAAAAGTCTGAGCTCTGACGCTCTGATCTCATGTGCTTTAAATGAAACCATCTTTTCGCAAAGTTGCCGGTTGAATGAAATGCTCATTTACTTATTGCAAGAAAAACATCAGATTTTTTTCCAAAGTGTTTTCCATCTTTCTTCACCGTCTCACGTTCCATTACTGACATGACTTTCTCCAATTTCTCTCTTCCAGCTAGGGCACGAAAACTGACCGACTGCGTTATGAAATCAAGCAAAAGGTTTCCTTCGATGGAGTCTTTATCAAAGATTGCAGTTACATCTATTTCGTAGGCTTGTGGAAATCTCTTGTACCTCCATCCATTCTCGAGAATCACATTCATTACTTCGTTTTCGCAAATATCTTCGGGATTAAGCTCGATCAAAACAGAATGAATCAAGTCGTGCTTTGCAGTAACTACAACGACTATCTGACCATTCTCGCGTAATTCTTTCTCTAAACAGTGTTTCAAACTTTGACTGGTATCCATGAAATAAATACTGTGATTAAAAAATACCAAGTCGAATTTCATCTCCTGTTGGCTATCATCTTGTGCATATTCCTGAAAAGTTTCGGCTCGAACATCAAAAATTGTCTTTGCTTTCAAAGATCCTTGGAGCTTTTCGATGGCGTTGTGGTATTGACTGATGTGATGGCGATTTGGCTCAACAACTCGAATGAATATGTTCATGTTTTTGTACTTATCATGCTGATGCATATGTTGTAGCTCTGCTTCTACTATGTGTAGCATTTCACAATCAGTATCTCCATCTCCACTGCCGACACTCAAGATATTGAGTTGTTGACCACAACTTGTTTGAAGTATTTGGCTTATAACAGATGGAAGATGAAGCCTTAGGAATTCTTTATTCTTAGCAAAAGCTCCAGACTTTTCCTTATATGTTTCAAGACATTTAGAATAGTGTTCGGCGCTTGTAAATGCGCCGTAGACCTTTTTCATGTTTCGGCCACAAGTTGTAGATCGAAGAGCTTTGATGCACTGAATAGTTAGCACAGACTGCAGACTGAGGGGTATTTACATAAAATGCAATTGGATCTTTGGATCTTGAATGTGAAAGGTTAAAATAATTCCTCTGTGTCTAAATGGCCGGCAGCCAGCCAGGGTCTTCAAATTATTAAATGGCCGGCAGTTCATAATTTTCTCTTATTTCTCGATTAAAATCAATTCTACGGAATTCAAACTACCAAATAATGATTTAGTAGAATCAAGCACTTCTAGTTCACCTACTAGATCTTAGATGGCAGCTTCTCCCTTCTCCGTACACACTGGTGGAACAACTCCTTATGTGACACTTAAAAAAATTCACCCACTTATATGACCTACTGCCGGCCAAGGTCTTCAAATTACTAAATGGCCGGCAGTTCGCAATTTGCTCTTATTTCTTGATTAAAAACTATTATACGAAATACAAATTACCAAATAATGATTTAGTAGTAAGAAGCGCTCCTACATTTGTACGTAAAAGTTATTGGTTGCAAGTTTAGTTGACAAAAATCGCAGACTATACGGACTGCCGGCCACACAACTGAAATTACTAAATGGACGGCAGTTCACCATTTGCTCTTATTTCTCGATTAAAAACTATTGTACGGAATACAAAGTACCTGGAAATAATTGTTTAGTAGTAAGAAGCGCTTCTAGTTGTGTGGCCGGAAGTCATAATTAAACTTGTAACCAAGAACTTTTACGTACAAATGTAGGAGCGCTTCCCACTACTAAATCATTATTTGGTAATTTAGTAATTTGATCTGAAGACCTTGGTCGGCAGTCGATCATATCTTTTGAGTGAAACGTGAATGGCTGATTTATTTTGACGTGAAACGTGATTTAAGATCTAAAATTTTTTCCGTCCACGTGAAAGCAACTTTTATTTTTAACTCGTGGATTGCAAATCCACGAGTTATAGTGAGGGGTCGAAATATGCAAATGTGTCACTCGAACATTGTTAAACTATGTTACTGCGCATGTTCGACGTGAATGAAGGCAAGCCGAGGCAACTGGGTACGCATGCAGCAACTCTTTTTATAACGGGACTCCTGTGTTATTCAAATCACGATGTATCAGGATTGTATGCGAATAGAATCGAAAGATCTAAAAGGCGTCTTCTGTAAACAAGGTCTGTATTGAATTATTATCATGGAGTGTTGAAATTCTACTCATGGGCTAAACTGAATCGTGGAGCCTTCAAGATGGTCTATAGATGATGGACACGACAACTTCTCTCATTAGTAAGATCATGCCTAGAGATTCCTTGACTTACCTCGTGCTCACACTTTGGTAAGACTGGACGTGTCGGATGTTAGGGGAAAATGCTGATAGTCAATTTCTTATTCCTTGACACATTTTGTATTGTACTACTCTGCTTGGAATAACTTTCATCGCATCTCCATTCGGACGTGAAAACCTTTCTGGGTGGACTTTGTACGTCGCTGTCAAGCAACCAAAATCGTCGCAAGTCCAAAATTAAAGTCATCCAAGCTTTTATGTTTTGTACTCTATCAGCACGCGAGTAAATGTTAAAATAAAAAGTAAACGAAAACATTTTGAGTACAAACTGCCGCCTGAAACAGCCTCAAACTGGGGCAACCCTATATCGTGGAATGGTGGAATGACGGAGTGACGGAGTGGTGGAAAACATCTCCAAATCCTAAAAGGCGGAACGACGGAAAATACCCCCAAATACTAAAACGCGGAACCAACAAAATCACAAAAATTAAAAAACTAAACTAATATAAACATATCTATGCATAGTTCAGTTTTGATTACAGTATCATCAGCCCGGCTACACTTGGCGTTTAGTTCATTCACGCAACTGATGTTATCGACTTCCGCCGGGTTGTTTTTTTTACTGAAAGATATTGATTGTTTAGAAACAGGCAGGGCCGTAGCAAGGGGAGGGGCAATGGGGGCGCTCGCCCCCCCAATAATTTTTCAACGGATTTTCAATTTTTGAATTTATAAATTTAAAGTTTTAAATTTTAAATGACTACAATATTCAGTTGTCGTATATATAACACATTGCTACAGAATTTAGTGTAAAAAGTGCACTGTTACAGTTCTAAGCTGACATGTATCGAGCGAGCCGCCAATTCTTAGGTATCTTTGAAATGTACACTCCAAAAAGTATGCGCTGAGTGGCTCGCGCTTCGCGCTCGCAATTAATATTCCATATCAACTACATGGTTAAAAAGTGGTACTATATTCGGAAAATCTAAAGATGGTACCTACATTGCTTTTAAAATACAACTGAGCTCTTGACGACTAACTACATCACGTTTCATTCCCCACAAAAAGTTGAAAATTCAATTTTGTAAAAATGGCCATTTTTTTTGCCAAGTGGCTTGCACTTTGTGCTCAATGTAGCTATATATAACACTGGCCCAAGAGAAACCTCCCAAAACAACTTAGAAACGGTGGTTGAGAACTCCTTTTCTGCCGAAATTCGTGCCGAGCGGCTCGCGCTTCGCGCTCGCTATTGCTAAATATTGTATTCTACCACATCACCTACAAACTATGAGTACGATTTGAACCTCAAAAACATACAAGTTTGACTACCATCGAAACGAAGGGGATCACATGTACACCCCCAGGCTCACTAATTAGAGGAGTCATGTGCACGCTAGGACCCTACGGATACGCCCATACATAAAGCATCACGTGGTGCAAATTTACTTTTGTCTTTCGTTCACTATAATGTGACTTGAAATCCCGAGAGCCCCCCCAATAATTTAGACCTCGCTACGGCCCTGACAGGAGAACCTAACTGCTCATTACGATTAAATAAGAAATATACTTTAGCAATAAATGATCATTTATCACAATTCCTTAACATTGATAATTATATACTTTATACCTTCTTTTCTTTCTTCCTCTCCTCATTCATTAAATCATTTACATTCATCCATCCTTTAGTTGCAAAAACATTAAGTTTTTAGTCGATTTTAATGACTGAAATATAATTCACTCCAAGAAATATCGTCTTTTCATTATCCGTTATTGCTCTTCTTATATAAATCTCTTCATCTACGTGAACTGTGTTGCACATTTTTCGATAAATATGGCGTTTACGATGATCTCCCGAAAGAGACAGGAAACCCAGCGCTAGTTGTTTGATTTTGTGATGTAATCAGTTAAGAAATATTTGCCATTTGCCATAGTCAATAGTTGCGATTATTATATGAATATTTCTGCTTGAGTGAA
>JALIZF010001383.1:177500-270406 GCA_029948255.1 Telmatactis stephensoni | reverse complement strand
TATTCTTAGTGAATATTTCAATGTTGGGCAGTTTTTTGTTTGTTTGTTTTGTGGCTACCTTTGCAAGTCCATATGCCGTTGTTTTTCTTTGATCCACTTAATCTTTTCTTCCTTCGTCTTTTTTGAGCGTATGTGCTCATCAATCAGTAAGCATATGCCACACTTTGTGAAACGGTTGTTCTGTCAGAAAAATAATTTTAAATCTTTTCCTATAGTTTTGATCTATAAATAGATTTTCTTTTTCGATTCAATTACAGGCCGTTTACCTTCGGGATAATCACTTCCGGAAATGATTTCTTCCACATTCTTCGGAACTGGGCTCTGCTTAAAAGTTTTCCAGGTGTTTTTGATTCTTGTACATATAACTCATACATTTTCGTAAATGTATAATTGGAGGGCAGTTCCTTTTTATTGACGTCAGGCATGACGTTAGCACTATTTCTAACCGTCTCGCCGAACCAAAGTTCCGCAGAAATCATGCGCTTAGACTTAAACGTCATCCCTGTACGACCGTGAATGGCTGTAACAGATAAACCATATCTTTTGACAATTTCTTGTAATGGTGATATCTAGAGTAAAGCAAACATTTGTGTTATATTTCGAATTCATGTGCTTGTTGTAAGGGTCTAAAAAGGGTTCTAAAACTGCGCCATATTTTCACGAATATTCACTAAAATAATTTTTTATATTACAAATAATCCAAATGCCGCTGAGTTGCAATAGCCATCTCCCGCATCCCGTCAGACCAATTGCGATTCCATGAGCGCAAAGATGTACCTCCCGTAAGCCATGCCATGTGTTAAAATCCACGCCTTCTGGCACACGATCTTCCCTTTCACGGAATGTTCATGTTTTAGCATACAATTTCTTTTACGTTGGCTGATTTGGAAAAAATTCATCAGCCACTGGACTTGTTGTTCTCTTGATAAAGACTGATACTCCACTCTTGTCTGGAAAATTTCCTCTAGAGAGAGTTTTTCCTTCAAGCACCTCTTTTTGCAACAGTGGTACCCTTCAGTGGTCTTTTGGATTTCCGTCAGAGATGTCTTTTTCGACAGCCTTTCGTTATCACCTCTCGAATTCTTTGCTTGTGCATCAGCGCCTTTTACAGGATCATCTACAACCTCCTATACACAAATTTATAGTAAAAATAGTTTAAGAGTCATAAATCGTTATTTGAATATGAAAAAAAAACAAGGAAAAAAAAAAAAAAAAAAAAACACCACCACTGGCTGCAGAAGAATCTTTTTCAACTGAAATCGTACATACTCTATGGTGTTGATTGCAGAGAAATTTTGACTCAAGTTGTTCAGGAGTATTACTTCTATCAAGAATAAGATCGTCATCCTAGAAAATAACAGGTTGATGTCCAGACAGTTAAAATTAGTTTTATCAAGTTTACTTTTTGTACTGTTGAAAGGCAAAATTGATCCTTACCGTATCGCTGTCAGATCGAGTTTCATCGGAACTGAGTTCAGAACAACTGGATGACTCCAAATCGCTCTGTGCGAAAGAAATGATAAGTTGGAAAAGTGCATCAACAACCTATGCTACTTCTCCATAAACTGTTAATGGAATATAGTAACTTACATCGCTTTGATGATCAATTTTTTCTAGTTTTGGCGACCTGACATGTACACTAGTATGATTACATGCCCCCCACAGTCACATCCATCTTGATTTTCAAGATTTCTTGTTCTGTTACTCTAAAATTGATCAGTCAAAAATTTGGAAAGTTAAAATAGAAAATATGTATCATCGTCGACACAGAATTTAAAGCAATTTTACGAATTGCATACTATTAAAGCCAGTAACATCATTTTGCTTTCCCGCCAATTTCACTAAAGCGGCGGGAAAGTTTTGATATAGCATGTTATGTCGAGCTCGTTCATTTTAGGCCGGATCGCTGTACTCGTTGAGTGCTTCTCGTGAGCAGTAATATTTATTGAAGATGCTTATACGTGTAAACGTATGTAGTTTTGCTTTATATACGAACCACGGGTTCATGTGTTGCTTAAGTCAATTCGCTAATTCCCAAGAAACTGAGCTTACCTTGATACTGGCTATTCCAATCATGTCGGTAGACCTATAAAACCAGCGGTGGCTTTTTTATTTTACACTGGACACAGCCGTGAGAGACTTTCTTACGGTTTTTATACAATTATAATTAATGTTCACGCATCGAGAATTACCTTCAATGAAATGAAAAACTATCGGCATACAACAAGATTTGAATTTGGCGCACAATTTTGTAAACTTCATTTGATTGGCTACATTGCGTTCTTAGTCCGCAGAAAAACCAATCCCACCTACAATGAAATATGAGAATATTCTCTGCTGTCCCCTGATCGTTTTCATTGGTTAATGGTACAGCCATTATCACCCATAACAATCTGCTCGGGTCAAATCTCTTTTGAGACCACGCCGTGTCTAGTGTAATTCTATATTGTACAGTACAGAGACTTCAGTTAACCTTTGGGGTGTAATGTCGTGCCGCGGAAATTTGAAATTTACCCTGGAAACTTCTTAGTCGAATTAGAAGGTATTAAAAAATCGACTCATAAACCAGCCAGTCGTCAGTTTCCGTAGGTGCTGCAAAATGCAGAATAGAACCATGTGATTTTATTGGTTTAAGCAGACCACATGGTCTAAGCTACAAAGCAGTACATACTCTAGAGCAATACATGTGTTTTTTGCATCATTTATGTTCCATCGCATTGGCATATATAATCCGAAAAACAATTTACGACTGTTATTTGCAAAGACTGATAAGATTTCAAACAAAACGTTCAATTGAGCGTTCAGTCAAATCACCAGTTCAAACCAAATATAATTACATCAGTTCACATATACTGTTATTTCCGGAGGGGCTTAAGGCGGCCGCTCTTTGATTTGGACTTCAGAGTTTAAAAAAGCTAAAATCAGTGTGCATGTCAATGAAATCGCCGAGTCATCACCATTAACAATTACAAATAATATTTGAACAAATAAATTACAATCATTGTGTAAAGCTAAGAGTTTGTTGGGTCTCTTTTGACCAGAACCAAGCACAGGACAACGATAAACATGCTCCCTTGACAAATCAACATGCAAAGAAACTTTTTAACAATATATAGCGAAAGGCAATGGCACAAGACTAAAGCCATTCCTTTCCTGTGCAAATATTTTTACTTTGTATTCGAAGGGCACTGGCGAGTGTCTTCAGTCCGTCGTATTTTCAATGTGCCTTTCACCAGGGTAGTTGTCAATAAAACAGAACATCTCAAAATCCTTTTGCGAAAGAAAACAAAAGCGTGAAACTGTTAATTGTCAGGTGGTAAAAGGACAAATTGTTTGGTTCATGGCCATGCGGAATGCAAGTACGCAATGTGTATTTCCTTGGCGGTTTTGAGTTACGGTAGTCATTAGTCTCATGTTAAGTACAGGAAAAGACAAAAACATATATTATCAAAAAATATTACTGAAAGAAGTGAAAAATGTATCCAAGGTGATATTCTTTTATTATGCAGTAATTGTTAAAAATTCTTGTAAGGAGAAATTGTTCCTTTACAGTACAGATCAGTACAGGAACTCAGTTTTGGTATGTAACATGACCCGCAAGATATATTTTATCTAAACGTGAAGTTATTAGCCAGCTCTCCACCCTACTGATACGATAAGAAACTGACAATATATACCTACATACATTTTTATTAAGCTACGTGACGAGGAATATCCATGATATACCGTGTAAATTTATGTGCACAAAGATCCGAAAATCTTATACCAGAAAATTGAATGACAAAATGTTATTTGTGCCGATGTTTACAGTAAAAGGTTGTCGCCTATTGTTCCTTAAGTAACTAGATGAGTGCTAATGCCAGTGCCCGCCTAACGTCACTGCCGGATTGGTGTCATCCTCTAATTGACCTATTGGCAAAGTTAAACTGTTTGATTTCATGCTCTCAGTTGACACTACTATTATACTCATAGTTATGTTAAGTATCAAGAATCTCAATCGTGAATTCAATGTGCCTGGCAGTAAAAAATGTTCCTTTCGCAGAAAAGCCACAAAGTATGGCAGTGTATGAGTTTGAAAATAAAAGACCAGTAAGATGGGAAACATTTCATAATATATAAGGCCCTTTAGCACTCAGGAAACTCCTACCTAGTACGTCAACAGGAAGAAAATAGCTAGGGCATGACAGAATTTGGGGCAGCATTTTCAGTTCACACCCTATGACTCATGCTTAAAGATATAAAATTAAAACGGTATAAAAGTCAGCAGAGTATTTCAAAGCAATTTATATGACACTGGCATTTACATACTACAATATTCTACAAAGCGTTAAGAATGAATGCAAGTTCGTACATTCCAATAGCACCTTCGGACGATCTTCCTTCCTTGGGCGCTTTAAGTGGGGAAGCTTCATCTGAATATCAACCCACAAAAAGGACCTTTGTGTCTCTGGCAACAGAGTTCCGGAGTAAGTTGTTTGAACTTCTGAGGAGCAAATCGCCCGAGGCAATGGAAATACCGCCGCTGGGTGTCGACAAAAAAATGAACAAAACCTTCAAATCCTACGTTGAACTTAGGCATGGACGTTTTGACGTAAGTGTATTTTCATTAAATAATTTCTATGCCATTTTATTTCTTCTTTTCTGCTATAACATCTGACTTCCATACCTGTTGCCGCAACAGGAATACCGTAAACAAATTTGGGTTGCGAAGTTCTCACAAAGATGCTGGGAGAAAGTCAGGCAGCTAGATAGCAAACGCAGAGTCACCACATACACATTCAGATGGCTAAGTTCAGGAATGGAGGAAGAAGATATCTTCAAAAATTTAGAAGGAATATTGGAAAAAACACACTCATTGGCATCTTTGAATTCTAAATCTAAGGTAAATGCGAGAGGTCAGCAATATGTACAATGTCATAAATAAATGTCAATGCCATGTGAATTGACTTTTTGAAATCGTGCTACTATTTTCAGGTTAGCAAAAAGGATACTGTTACTGCAGAGGCCGACGGACAGTGGATGAAGGAAAAGGAAGAAGAAAATGAGAGCTTAGTATGAAAATCGTCCTCGATATAAAGACAAAATAAAAACGTGTCTTTACTTTATAGTCGAAATATCAAATGAGATACTCATGTACAGCCCTTTGTTTCAGCTAAAGAGGGTTGGGGAGTTGGAGAAGGCTCTTCATCGTGAGGTAAGCTTTTGGAACATCAGTGCTAGTTGTTTTTTACATAAAATTATATATAGTCTTATATTTCAGAGAAATGAATCTCGCCATTTGAAAACAATAGCAGATCAAAAGGAGACAATCGCTTGTTTGAGGGAAAGCCTTAAAAAAGTAATTAGTAAGAAACACCTCGCTTAACCTTGTAGAATTCAAAGAAAGCAAAGGTAAGAAGAAAAACGTGACTAAGTGAGGAATGTGGAATTTTTTCTTTGCAGACAATTAACAGAGTAAACGAGCTTGAGCGAGCTTTGGAAAAAAGTGTTGAGCGTGAATCGATCGTGAGAAAAGAATACCAGCAGGTTAGTGCTGACTCATCTCAATTACCTAAAACAACAAGTGCTTTTTCTTGTTGTCCGTATCAAAAACATCATCACATTCTTTATTTCTTTTTCTTCTTCTTCTTCTTCTTTAGATCATTGATGATCAGAAACTCCAGATTAGTGATTTGAAGGCGATGTTTCTGAAGGAACACCTCGATTCTGGAAAATCCCATAAAGACAAGGTATCAACAATCAAAAGTTCTTCATTTTACTGACTAATTAAAAGTGTTGTGTTATGATAAGGAACTCCAAGAAAATGAGATTTAAAATAACAACTTCATTTTTTTAACAGAAAGCCTCTAATGAAGAAGATTCAAATCTCCAGGTATTTTCTATTCGTTTCCAATTTGAAGAAATTTCGTTGTTGACTCCTTTTTCATTCAACAGGTGGCAGAGTGTAATGTGAACTTTGCATTGTTGAAGGGACATTCAGAATTGAAGACCGTATCGAGGAATATAGAGGTAAGATCATTACTGGGCGGAAACTATTTAAAAAATCCTTTGAACTCATACCTTTGATCTCATTTGCGTGGCAATGGCAGCTGACAACAGGTATCCACTTGACAATGGAAGAGTGCGATTATGCGGAGATGAGGGAAATTGAAATTAGCCAGGTACGTGACGCTATATTAGTGCTATTTATAAATTAAAAATGATACACTTTTATTGTGGACTATTATCTGGTCTTGTATGTGTTTCTACTACTTTAACATTTTCAACTCTCATACTTTAAGAGTGAACCTATGTCACCGGTATTAGTAGAGAGTGGAAAGACGGCCAGTTGTCATGACTCTGATACAGTAAGAACTCTCATTTTTCATCTCATTTGAGCTTGTTTCCATGTATTCCGTTAATACTTTCCTCTGTTCTGTTTAAGGATACCCATGATATCCATCATGATCCACCATGTCCAGAACATGAAGTCCAGGTATTTCACTATACATTTACACATTATGCATGTAAATTTTGATCCACTCGACATATAATCACATTGATGTGAATATTAGGAAAAGAAGACAAAGAAAAAACGCCCAGTTCACGAAGATGGGGATGGAAGTGAAAAGAAGAAGGTCAGTATTGTATAGAAAGCTCAATAGAAGGTTATACTGTAAATGTTTAACAGCATTTGTTACTTTATCAGAAAAAAACTGTTTCTGATCAATTGGGCGATGGAAACGAGAGAAACACTGTTAAAAACGATGTAAGTAAGGCATTTCATCCCTTTTTTTGCTGAATAACTATACAATTGAGCCTTATCACTTAAATTATCACTAGAGTGAACTCAAAGAAATGCATTTTCGTTTACAGAACAAGACAGATTGGGTTGCAGTGCATTACGGAGGAAGCCTTTTCTACATTGGAAAACTAGTGTCTGGGAATCCTGCTGAAAATGTGGAAGTCATGTTCCTTGAGAGAAGACCTAACGAATGCTTCCAATTCAAAAGTCCGCCTTGCGTCGAAACGGTCAAACAAAGCCAAATATTTCTAAGAAATATTAAGGTTGAAAAGGCACAAGGACCTCTTTGGAAGCTCAGTGATCCCAGTGTTGTCCAAAAAGCATTTGCAGACCATAAAAGGAAGTTGGGATGGAAAAACAAGGTATCTAAGATTTTAGTATATTCACTGAATAAAAATAAATTGCTTTTCAAACCGCAACTAACTTTTATTTTAGGTCGAACTCCTATGGGATCTTGACAAAAATCCAGACCTCGACAAGGTCGTATGCAAAACAGACAATGGAAATGTAACAGTTGCCGACTTCAAGCGAATGGATTTGGACATGAGCGACGATGACGCTAAAAAAATCACAGAACATTGTTGCTTAAAAAGTAAATTACACAAAGGATGGCTAAATGATGAGGTACTTTCATTATTTGCACTCAGTTATACATGTATATATTGTCACTGTATTTCCATTTTTGTTGTTTTTGATATCCAACTAATAATTAACATTATTAAACTATAATTTACAGCTAATAAACGCAAGCTTAGATATAATAGCTCAAAGAGGAAGAAAACTCAAGGTAATTTTCTTTTTCTCCGTGGCCTATTACAGCGCTGTCGGACTGCTTTTGACACATAAATTCTAACATGTGGATGCTTTGACAGGGCTTGAAGATTTTGAATGTAAATTCGTTCTTTCTTCCAAAACTAAAGAAAGCAGATGAAGCTTATCTAAAATCGTGGAAGTGGAGCGGAAAAGTGAGTCCGTGACATTTCTTTGGTTCGTATTATTAATTACCCATTGTTTACTGCCTGAAATTAAAATCTTAAATCTGATCCCTAAGGTGGGGGGGGGGGGGGGGGGCGGGGAACTCCATTGTAAAAGGATCGGGTATGCTCGTCATATCTCTTAGGGGTAAAAATCATCGATTTGGTATCTTTTAGGTTGTTAAAATTTAAGTTTAGTGATTTAGCATTTCCTGGTCTCACTTAAGGTGGCTCGACCCAATTTTCAAGTAGAGCTACCAGTCGTCTTTGAGTGAAAACTATTTGTTCATGAGCAGTCTGATAGTAAATTAAGTATTGCACCCTTACCAGACAAAGATCAAAGTTTATGATGACGTATGTTATATGGAGATCGGCGCTATTATGGCGACGCCTTAAAAGAATTCCCCTTTTTACACATTCTCGAGTTTAATGAGTTCTAGGCTTATTCTTGAAAAATGCTCTTGTGATCTTGTAGTTAACATCATTGCCTTTAGCTCTAGCGAATTAAATCAAATTCTGAGAGAGCGTTTTCGAAATATCATCGATGAGAGATTTTAACTGCAAAAATCGAGCGTAAACAAAACAACTTTTTAAATCTCCTACAATTAAAAAGAAAGTAGCACATCGAAGTTAATTTTTCATCTCAAATTGTTGTAAAGATATCAAATTTGGCTACTGAAAGAGACGAGAGAAATCACATTAATTGATATCGAGAAAAGTGAGCCGAACTCATGTATATGGACATGCCGAATTTGCTTCTGTTGCCCAAATTTCGCTCTATTGTTACATAAACTGCAATACTTAAAGATCCCTTCGATAAATATTGTTTAAAAATTAGTATGGTTTAGTTTAGGTAATAGTTGATATGATATAGCGTTTTCAAATTCATTGAATCATTTTACGGCTGTAAAATATTAGCTCAAATCAGTATATTTTTCAGCCGGAGACAGTGGTCGACAATTCATTGATGCATGATGTAGCTCTTTTGTTTTAGTTTGTCATGTTTTCGTGCATTCTAGCACCTGATGCAAATTGCGGAACGTTTCAATACCTTCCGATCACTCTTCCGAGATATGGTAATCGCTAGAAAGAAACTTTTTAACTGTACATTTCTTTGCAGCATGTCAGCACATCATTCTATTTTTACTTTGCCTCCCCATGATTCTGCTTTTGACGAGTTTCCATCTGCAGTTGTGTGACAAAAAGTTTCTTTCCTTTTTGGCATTCTTATGTATATTTAGTTTTAGCAATTACCATATTTCGGAAGAGTGCTCGAAAGGTAATGAAGCGTTCCGTAATTTGCACCAAGTGTTGGAATGCATGAAAACACGACAAACTAAAACAAAAGAGCTACATCATGCATCAATGAATTGTCGACCACTGTATCCGGCTGAAAAAATATACTGATTTGAGGCTAATATTTCACAGCCGTAAAATGATTCAATGAATTTGAAAACGCTATATCATATCAACTATAAACTAAACTAAACCATACTAATTTTTAAACAATATTTATCGAAGGGATCTTTAAGTATTGCAGTTTATGTAACAATAGAGCGAAATTTGGGCAACAGAAGCAAATTCAGCATGTCCATATACATGAGTTCGGCTCACTTTTCTCGATATCAATTAATGTAATTTCTCTCGTCTCTTTCAGTAGCCAAATTTGATATCTTTACAACAATTTGAGATGAAAAATTAACTTCGATGTGCTACTTTCTTTTTAATTGTAGGAGATTTAAAAAGTTGTTTTGTTTACGCTCGATTTTTGCAGTTAAAATCTCTCATCGATGATATTTCGAAAACGCTCTCTCAGAATTTGATTTAATTCGCTAGAGCTAAAGGCAATGATGTTAACTACAAGATCACAAGAGCATTTTTCAAGAATAAGCCTAGAACTCATTAAACTCGAGAATGTGTAAAAAGGGGAATTCTTTTAAGGTGTCGCCATAATAGCGCCGATCTCCATATAACATACGTCATCATAAACTTTGATCTTTGTCTGGTAAGGGTGCAATACTTAATTTACTATCAGACTGCTCATGAACAAATAGTTTTCACTCAAAGATGACTGGTAGCTCTACTTGAAAATTGGGTCGAGCCACCTTAAGGTATCAAAAGAGCCCATTGCTTATTATCTTGTTCTCAAATGGAAGAAATTTGCCCAACAAAAGCGTGTCGACCGTTCAATTTTGTGTCCATAATAACAATGTTCATTAGCTTGTTATCGCTGGTATCTCTTAGGGGTTAAAAATTGTCCAGCCACGCCCTTCTTAAAAGGCTTCCGATATCTTTTAGGGGTATTTTTTAAATTCCCAACTAGCATACTCGCTTTTACAATGGAGTCCCCCCGAAAGTCTGATAATACTTACCGTTTGGATTATACTTTTAGGATAAGCTTTCAAAAGTAGATATAATGATTGTTCCTATAAACGACATGGATACTCACTGGATGCTTGGAGTAAGTCCGACTTGACTAGACTCGAAATATTGAATAAAATTTAATAATCAAATAACCGACATAATTTTTCTAAAATTCTATTTCAGGTAATCAAATTCCGAGAAAAATCCATTTGTGTCTATGACAGCCTGAATGGAAAAAATGGGACAACGTTTTTTCGAGAAATAAGGTGGGTTTTGAATTTTATTGTATAGGCGCTTACGTTTAGAAAGACCTAGAAACCTCGGACGAAAGTTTTCTTTCTTTCTTTTTTTTTACATTCCTTTTCTTTCTTGTCCCCTCTCTTGTCTGTACCGCCTTTCTTTCTTTCTCGCTTACTTGCTTGTTCTCTCTCTCTCTCTCTCTCTCTCTCTCTCTCTCTCTCTCTCTCTCTCTCTCTCTAATTTTCTTTTCTTTATTTTTATGAATATTCAACAGGAAGCTATTGAAAACCCACAGAGTAAGCCTTACCTCTTGGGAGGACAAATATCCCCCGACACCTCGACAAAGGGACACTGCAAGCTGTGGGCTTTATGTACTCAAGGTGAGGCCGCCTTCCTAATCGCAAATCTTCGCCCTTTACTTTTGGTTGCAAATAATAAAGAAATAGCTACTAAACATTTTCCTCGTATTTTTTGAAGGTCGCAGAATTAATTGTAGAAGACAAAACTCCAGCGTTTACATCGGTTAGTAATGCAACACATTACACCACCATCAGTTATTGTACACTTTGCGCTTTTGTGGATGTACAGTACAAATAAACCACGGAGAGAGAGATATACATGAAAGTGAATAAATTATAAACTTAGGTCCTGTTAGCACTAAAAGGCGAGTTGTCCCTGGTAGCAGGGATAACTCTTTTGCTTTGTGTTCCCCGAAAAAAAAAACTTGCCTTCATGTGTACGGGCCCTACGGGACTCTTCACATGATATGCCATCAGATAACAACAAGGGAATACTGTTTTATTGGTCTAAAAAATTTTGATGTTATCATGTAAACACATATTCAGATACATGTGGGGCACCGGGATGAATTCGTACCAAAAAGAAACTCATTGTAGTACATGCAATAATGCTAAAAATAACCTCACTATATCATTTCAACAGGATGAGATGATTGACTACCGGAACGAAGTAGGAGCAAGACTTATAGATGCTGGAAAGGAGAAGAAAAGATAAAAATGAGTTGTGGCCGTCACTTCGTATTTTGGAATCCTTGGAAAATAGCTTGCGAATATCAAGTTTAGAAGACTGTCATCACCGTGCTTGGTCCTTACCATTTCCGGCCGCCGCTAGATATCCTTACTTCATTTCCACCGAGTGTCAATCAACTTGAAGCGGATGAAAAGAAGGCTAGCTTGTTGGCGTTAACATAGCTAACTCTGTATCTTAAACCGAAAATACCTTTTAAAAAAAGTTACCACCATATGTTAGAATATCAGTTCAAAATGTATCGTGTATACGAAATTGCGTGCAGTCGGAATGTAAGTACAGACTGTTTTTGTCACTCTTGGCTTTGGCGCCAACAATGTACTTTGGCGGGAAATGTTTCGTCATCAGTTGGGAAAGAGCTTTGTTGGACAAATATGTGAGTACCAGAGGGAAAAATTAAAATCGGAGTAGGTATATTTTATGCCGACTAGTCCTGTTTGAACGCTGAACTTGAAATGTGAGCTAGCAGTAAAATAGTGCAGCTAGCCACAGCACGTTTTACTCAAAACTATTGGCAACTAGAGCGGCTTTCTGCTTTTCTTATTACGAGCGTATAAAAAATCGATTTGATATTTAGGTTACTGTCAGGGTAAAGAAACGCTTTTTCTCACATGGATGGTTCAACGTTTCAATCGGGTTGTGGTAATAAAATATGTCGACGACTAGCGATATAAAAATCTAGTTTTGCTCTACTGAGAAACTGTTTGCAAACAAACGCAGCTACAAAAAAGTGTTCTGTGCACGTTTGTAAGCGGTAGCTGCCCAAAAATCCTGATGATCGCCAAGAACGTGAAACTCGAGTTATTTATTATCTTTTTCATTTGTAAATATTATTTGTCATTTGTAAATTCAAGTACTCATTTGTATGTATATATTTTCAAAACGAAGTGTGCAGTTATATCGACATATTAGCAGTGCCGATATTGTTCACATAGATATTTAATAATTCTCCTAGTTATATCCAAACTTGTAGATTAGTAGTATCATAACATTGCAAACCGTGTCGGCATAATTTCGTGAAATATGCAAGCAAAGCAACTACGGCCGGGCGGGCTCTTTGCTCAATAAACTGAATAAAATATCGTGGTTGTAATTCGTCTCTGTTTTAAGGAAGGCCATTTTATCGAAAATAGTGACAGTTATTTATCGAACAGAGAAATTCATCTCGTTAAACGCTGGGTGTTTCACTTGTAAATAAAGATAACCCTCTTGACCCTTGGTGTGTGTAGCTAGTTAGTGATTGGACGGATCGCGTGCTCATCCCGTGCTCGATGGTATTACATTACCTCCCTTTTTTGTGATTGGTTGATCCACGTGTGTGTCCCGAAAACAAACGTCGAAACACATTTTCACATTTTGATCCGCGACTCATTTTGGACGACAAGTGGCTATCAAGGTGGAGGGACAACTGAAACGTGTTTTAGTAGACGTCCATCTTGTAACACGCCAAGGGAAATATTGAACGTTCTATTTTTACCACCTAGAACACTGTTTTCGAATTAGTCTGGTTAACATTCAATTCGATGTCAAAATGTTGTTTAGATAAATTGGGCTGGATAGCTTGTCATATTTGATCTCGCATAAATTATTGTGATTGTAAAACAACATCGCTCGATTTTCGGTAGTTTCAGCATTTGATAATCATGTTATTTTTTGGTTCACTTTTACAGTCGGAGAATACCAGTAGAGTATAAAATAGGACCTTTGAATCTAGAACAAAAGCAAGACGACCCTCAATGTTGCAGTACGTAGACTTCATATCAAATAGGTGTTTTGTTTCATCAACTTTACAAGCTTTCGAGCCTTCGGCTCGACATATAAAGGGATTGAAAATATTTGACCTCATAATGTTGCCCATAGAACTTCTGAGTGGATCAAACGCGGAACCATCCCACGTCTTTGTCATATCACGTTACCAGCTCTTCCTCGATTGGTTGAATCGCGTAGTCATCCCGTAAACGTTGACGGCAATTCACATTATTTTGGGCATTGATTTTTATTTGTCCAATAATTTCATCCCTAAACTAAAAAAATCGTTATAAGAATCGTCGTCGCTTTATTTGAGTATACGTCGCGATAAAATGTTGAACACTGGATTAGAAGGGGAAAATCAAACTTTTGATGCTGAAACAAAGCGAAACACTTTGCCAAAGGACAACTCTTATTTGATTCATTAACAAACGTCTCTTTCGTCCGAGAAAAAATAAAATCACGAATATCTAAAACTAAAAGTTCTACCGTATTCAAGAAGATATTCAGACTTGATCTGTCATCACCTTGTCGTGTAGAACGCTCATGATTGGCTAAAACGCGTAACCATTCCGCAGAGTTAGATATCAAATTACTAATCTAGAATGCGATTGGTTCATTTGCGGTATCATCCCGTAGCTTTGATTATTGGAATATTTTAAGGCTTCCTATTGGTCTATAAACGAGATATGTCCCACACAAGTGGTTTTATCAGAAAAGTACATTTTTAAATGATAAAGTACGTTTTTAAATGAGCAGTTGTTAGACATAATGAAATTTTTGTTAGAATTCACAATTTTTTTCTCTTATTATTAGTCCCATTTAGACCACACCCTACATGACCACTTTAATGCTGAGGTGGTTACCAAGACGATGGAAAACAAACAAGATGCTGTGGATTACTTGACTTGGACTTATCTATACCGTAGAATGACACAGAACCCTAACTATTACAATCTACAAGGTTTGTATACAAGGAATTTTTTCAGTGTTTTACTATAGAAGGGTCCATTAGCAGTGAGTGCTAATATGCTTAATAGAAAGAGTTATACTCAGTAGCAGATCCAGGATTTTTCCAAGGGGGGTTCCATTTTTTAAAGCCAACTGTGTATAACACTCTATTCTTTGGTCAATGTTTGACAAAAAATGGCTTAAAACCCTTAAAGGAGGGTTCCGTGGAACCCTGGATCCGCCACTGATACTTTAGACATATCTTGTATATCAGTTAAATCCTCTCTGAGCAGTCCACTTCAAATGTTTAGTATTGTTGTGCTGATTACACAGAGAGGAAGATTAATATCTGGTTCTTTTCCCAAGTCAGTATTTATGATGACTGTCTTGGTGTAAACGCCAGTGATATTACTCAATATCAGACAATAATATAAATCATATTAATATTGTTTATAACATAGCCACAATCTTATGCACGCTCTGATTGGTCAGAAAGCTATGAACTATTTGCCCATGGGCTGCACTGCACGTGCACTATCTTTGTCATCATCTTTTTCAAATTGTTCACTTTTAAGATGGCGACACCTGTAACGCACCCTCTGATTGGCTGAAAAATATATCTATGAACTATTTTCCCATGGGCTGCACGGCTCCGTTTTTAACATTCTAGGCTCTGTTATAAATCAATTAGACAACAGAAAGCTGCTTGCACATTGCGTTATAGACGCACTTGAGAAAATATAAAGAACTCTTAACAAACTGGAGTCGCACTCAGCTACGCCTCGTGCCACTCTTATGTATGTTAGTCATCCTTTATATTTTCTCTTGTGCGTCTATAACGCCATGGGCGCATGGCTTTCTGTTGTCTAATTGATAAATGTTCTTGCTATTATTTGTTGCTGGTAGTGACAGAAGGTTTTGATGTCTTTCAGGTGTTACACATCGTCATTTGTCAGACCAGATGTCTGAGCTGGTTGAAAATACACTTACTGACTTGGAACAATCCAAGGTATGTTTTGTTACCATTTGATTATGGGCCAATGTGCCTGGCTAATATGGTATCGGTAAGTGGTTGGTAATTTGTCAGCAAGTGGTTGGTAAGGTGTCAATAAGTGGTTGGTAAGGTGTCAGTAAGTGGTTGGTAAGATGTCTTCAAGTGGTTGGTAAGGTGTCAGTAAGTGGTTGGTAAGGTGTCAGTAAGTGGTTGGTAAGGTGTCAGTAAGTGGTTGGTAAGGTGTCAGTAAGTGGTTGGTAAGGTGTCAGTAAGTGGTTGGCAAGGTGTCAGCAAGTGGTTGGTATGGTGTCAGTAAGTGGTTGGTAAGGTGTCAGTAAGTGCCTGGTAAGGTATCAGCAAGTGGTTGGTAAGGTGTCAGTAAGTGATTGGTAAGGTGTCAGTAAGTGGTTGGTAAGGTGTCAGTAAGTGGTTGGTAAGGTGTCACAGTAAGTGGTTGGTAAGGTGTCAGTAAGTAGTTGGTAAGGTGTCACAGTAAGTGGTTAGTAAGGTGTCAGTAAGTGGTTGGTAAGGTGTCAGTAAGTGGTTGGTAAGGTATCAGTAAGTGGTTGGTAAGGTTTCAGTAAGTGCCTGGTAAGGTATCAGCAAGTGGTTGGTAAGGTGTCAGTAAGTGATTGGTAAGGTGTCAGTAAGTGGTTGGTAAGGTGTCAGTAAGTGGTTGGTAAGGTGTCAGTAAGTGGTTGGTAAGGTATCAGTAAGTGGTTGGTAAGGTGTCAGTAAGTGCCTGGTAAGGTATCAGCAAGTGGTTGGTAAGGTGTCAGTGATTGGTAAGGTGTCAGTAAGTGGTTGGTAAGGTGTCAGTAAGTGGTTGGTAAGGTGTCAGTAAGTGGTTGGTAAGGTGTCAGGAAGTGGTTGGTAAGGTGTCAGGAAGTGGTTAGTAAGGTGTCAGGAAGTGGTTGGTAAGGTGTCAGGAAGTGGTTGGCAAGGTGTCAGGAAGTGGTTGGTAAGGTGTCAGTAAGTGGTTGGTAAGGTGTCAGTAAGTGGTTGGTAAGGTGTCAGTAAGTGGTTGGTAAGGTGTCAGTAAGTGGTTGGTAAGGTGTCAGTAAGTAGTTGGTAAGGTTTCAGTAAGTTATTGGTAAGGTGTCAGGAGGTGGTTGGTAAGGTATCAGTAAGTGGTTGGCAAGGTGTGAGGATGTGGTTTGTAAGTTGTCAGGAAGTGGTTGGGAAGGTTTCAGTAAGTGGTTGGTAAGGTGTCAGCAAGTTGTTGGTAAGGTGTCAGTAAGTGGTTGGTAAGGTGTCAGTAAGTGATTGGTAAGGTGTCAGGAAGTATTTGGTAAGGTGTCAGCAAGTTGTTGGTAAGGCATCAGAAAGTGGTTGGCAAGGTGTCAGGAAGTGGTTGACCAGGTATCAGTAAGTTGTTGGGAAGGTGTTGGCTAGTGGTTGGTAAGGTTAGCAATATGAGTGTTCTCAAATCCTATTCATCAAATTCGATTGTAAATAGTAATTCATCATCATCATTATAAAATTAGATACTGTCTTTCTTTACAGTGTCTCTCTATTGAAGATGAAATGGATGTCTCCCCTCTAAACCTTGGCATGATAGCAGCCTATTACTATATTAACTACACTACCATTGGTAAGCCACTGTTCAACCTCTGTTAAGAGGCAACCTATTGCGCATCTATATTTAGCAGCCATTGTTTTGCAAGTTTTGCAAGCAGTCACCTTGTATTTAAGTGCCAGCTATCTAAGTTCCAGAGATTGTTTTCCTTCAATTATTAATACAGGGTTCGTGCAGGTCCTTGAACTCCTTGAAAAGTGCTGGAATTTAAAATGTCTTTTCAAGGGCACTTGAAACTCCTTGAAAATGAGAATTTCCATACTCCTGGAATTATTTATCATATAAATGTAAACTAACAATTTCAAATTAAAAAATAGAAATGAAGTAAAGTAAGCATACGCAACACGATCAAAGGAGCACGGCAGAATGTTATTAGTGACGATGTTATTGAGCCCGCCATTTTGAATAATTTATTGTGATGAAATGCTCACAATGAATTACAAGCGTTTATTGATAACATTTACTTACTAGAGTTTGATAGGAATAATTGAAATGCCAGCAAAGATTCATTAATTCTACGCTCCTTGAAAAAACGATTTTGGTCCTTGAATAGTCCTTGAAAACTCCTTGAATTTGTTCATGAAAATCCGGCACGAACCCTGTTAATAATGACCAATATACACAAAGGCTTTTGCTCCTGAGGCATATTCCAGGGTCATTTTGCACAACCAGTACAAAACATTTGTCCCCAGTACATGCTACCAAATATTTAAGTATAACAGTGAAATCTTATACATATGAAGGAGATGCAGGAGTATGCCGTGGGAGAAAACCTTTGGTTTACTGCCCTTGTGGTGACTACTTGTGAGAGGATGGCAGAATAGATGTGAGAATTGACTGAATTATTCTTTTATTGTCAGAGTTGTTCAGTGTATCCCTTAATGCTAAAACCAAACTGCGAGGATTGATTGAGATTATTGCATCAGCCTTTGAGTATGAAGGACTGCCAATTCGACATCATGAGGAAGCTACATTGAAACAGGTAAACAGGCTGTCCTTAACTTGCTTATTGTTGAATGAACAGTGAGAAAATGTATTTAGGGTAACAGCTCTCAGATAAATTGTATGGGATAAAGTAAGGTTCCTTGCATTACACATTTATGAAAGTTGGGAGAAGTTTTTGAAGACTGTGTAAAACCTTGCCACTTGCACACAGCTACCAAACATTTCTGGTATTTACATGAGGCTGTATAGAAAATATGTATTTTTATTATGACAACAATAGAAAGTTGATGACGATGACCAACAATAATTATAACAGTTTGATAGTAATAGCAGTATCTGTGAGCTAATCCTCTCTGAGCAGTCCACTTCAAATGTTTAGTATTGTTGTGCTGATTACACAGAGAGAAAGATTAATATCTGGTTCTTTTCCCAAGTCAGTATTTACAATGACTGTCTTGGTGTAAACGCCAGAAAAATTTTGTATCAGACCATTATGCTCTTGTATCAAGTAGATTTTTGTAGGTTGGTTTAGACGTGATCATCTAGAAATTATCCTCTTGTTATTTTTATTTTTAATTGCCCTATCGCATAATGACATCACACCAAAACATTCTATTGTTTTGACGCTAAGGATTATGGTCGCCAGAGGGGATCAGAGTGTTTGCATATCAAATAAAATGCAGATGAGCAATCACTGATGCATGATATATATCAAAACGCGGTACATTGAAGTTCTACTTCGAAAAGGAATATTAATAGGTCCCAATTTCCACTGTTTCTGAGCATCTATCCCCAATGTAAACAAACTGTGACGTCATTATGCGATAGGGCAATTGTTCCTGGTAGTTACACTAAGTGGTAAATGAGGGTCATTCTTTATGTACTCGACATAGAGCAGATTTTGTATGACTGTGAAAATGACATGGTGATGGCACAACACAGTCACAGCACAATACAGTCAAGAATGTTTTTATAAACATCATGGTACTGATATGGTCACGGCATGGCACGTTTAGAGTGGTTTTCGTATGAGTGGGAAACTTCCTGCA
Organism: Telmatactis stephensoni; assembly: GCA_029948255.1. Lineage (NCBI taxonomy): Eukaryota > Metazoa > Cnidaria > Anthozoa > Actiniaria > Isophelliidae > Telmatactis > Telmatactis stephensoni. The sequence goes on along the minus strand of JALIZF010001383.1, from coordinate 251,730 downwards.
CCATACTGTGACTGTGTCTGTAAAATAATGCTTATAAAAACATTTGAATTTTCTGTCATAACCATGCCCTGTCGTGACTGTGCCAACTTCCCAATCATACAGAATCAGCTCTAGTATCACAGTCATCCAAAAACTGCTCTCTGTTTTTTGTTAAGGTCCTTCCCGAGAAAGTTTTCTATCACAAATAATTGTTTTTGTTTATGTGGATGAGAAAATTTGAACAAATTACACATGACAAATGCATTTATCATATGAAATTTGCTCACGTGGAAGCCTTAAGCTTTGTTCTGTTGTTCTCACTTGAAATTCTTTATTTGTCTAAAGATTTAATTACATTAACTGTGTCCTGTACATAGAAAATGTGCCCAAATGCAAAGCTGTAAATGTAAAAACCTGGATTCCCTTTTCTTCATACAGCTGTTAAATCGAGTTGTTCACAAGATATCCAGTCCCAAGTTCAATGACCCACATATCAAGACTAACCTTCTACTTCAAGCACATCTATCACGTATGCAGTTGTCTCCAGAACTGCAATCTGACACTGAGATCATCCTTGGCAAGGTATAATTAAGAAAGAGAAATTAGAATACATGGGGAGCAAGGGTGGCCAAGTGGTTAGACCGCTTGCCTCTCACCGCTGTGGTCCCTAAATTCGATTCCCAGATGGGGCACTTCATGTGAGTTGAGTTTGTTAGTCGAGTGTTCTCTCCTTTGCTTTGAGGGTTTTTCTCCGAGTCCTCCGGTTTTCCTCCCGACCCTCCATCAAAAACGAACTGGTGAGCCCAGTGACTATTTGCAAAATATTCAAGGTAGAGGTAGTGAGTGTGAGAGTATAGTGTCCCCCAATTAGTGCGCGAGCGCTAGAAGACTTGGACACTTAAATAGACAGTTATTTATTTATTTATTTTTAATACCAAAGTGATTATGTCGAGAAGCAAGCATTTGATTCCTAGATGGGTTATATCTCATGTGACTTGAATTTGTTAGTTTATTCTCTCTCTTGCTTGTAGGGTTTTTCTCTGGGTCCAGTTTTCCTCCTTCATTAAAAAAATGAGCTAATGAGCTGAGAGTTGTGTGCATAGAATATTAGAATGTAGTGAAACTAGCTGTATAGTGCTCGAATAAACAATAAAAGTATTTATGTTTTATTTTTGTTAAAAAATAATTGCGACAAAACATATTTTGTGACGTTTCAATGTCTCCGACATCATTCTCAAGCGAGTCTTTATTCTGAATATAAATCAGTTGTAAGACTATAATATCCTCTCGGGATTCAACTATTATGTGTTTTGTCGTTCTTAGTAAAATCTTGTTCCAAAGCCAATCTTTTGAAAAAATAAGTGCTTTTATTTATTTAGCACTAATTCCACTTTCTGATAGAACTTCATGAAACATTACACATGCCAAATTTCATGAAAATCACAGTTAGATATTGTCCAAGATATAATTGATGATAATTATTATACTTGCTCATTAAGATTTTTTTCTATAGGCAATGAGGCTTATCCAGGCCTGTGTTGATGTTCTTAGTAGCAATGGCTGGCTGTCCCCTGCTTTAGCAGCCATGGAACTTGCACAAATGGTAGGCATATGAATCAACAACATGTTGACATGTACTATGAAATGTTGCCTTATTAATAGAAGCTTATTTTGGTGGACACCTTGGAGACCAAAAATTGGGATGGAAAAATCTTAGGCCAGTTCCATGTTGTGCATGGTACCTGATTTCTGAAGTAAGCTTGGCAAAAGAGCAGCCTCTGATTCAAGGTTTTATTTGGTGCAACAACTTACTATCCTTGTTTAAACAGTGTGTTGCATTATGCTGTGGAGCATTCATAATTGTACTTACAAGTAGTCATCCTCGTAGTCGAATCTGAAGGTTTCTATTATCTAGGCACACTGTTCCAGTTATAACATTTTTCATAGTAATTTACACAACCACAACAAATTAAGCATCAGCCCAAAATGTACATTTTGGCTTCTGTCAATCAAAATTATGATAACAACCCCCTGCTACTAGAGTCTCTCATGGGGATTCTTGACGAAAAGAAATTTCCTTGAGAATCACCATGAGAGAGACCTGCTAGCAGGGAACGACAACAACTGCATGTTATCCAGAATCCAAAATGCATGTTTTGGACTGGTGCCAAATTTGTCAAGGTCACGTAATTATGAAAGACACTGTCAAGGAATGTATATTTAGATAAAATATATCTGTGTTGCCAACAGGTCACACAAGCAATGTGGAGTAAGGATTCCTACCTAAAACAGATTCCTCACTTTACTCCAGAGATTATCAAAGCATGTACAGACAAGGTATATAAGTGTGGCTTTACATTGTTAAATAGCCTGGGTTTTGTGATATGTGGGTGGCATGGTTGGCCGAGCGGTTAGAGCGCTGGCCTTTCACCACTATGGTCTGGGTTCGAGTCCCAGCTCGAGCGCCTGGATCATATGTGAATTGAGTTTGTTTGATGTGTTGTTCTCTACCATGCCACAAGGATTTTTTTCTCTGGGTCTCCGGTTTTTCCTCCCTCAGCAAAAATCAACGTGAGTCGAGTGATTATTTGCAAAATACTTAATGTAGAGGTAGTGTGTGTGTGTGAGAGAGTACAGTGTCCCCCAATTAGTGCGCAAGCGCTAGAAGACTTGGACACTCAAATAAACAGTTATTTATTTATATCTTTTTTAATCATAACTATTAGCCATTTCTTAGATTAAGTGATCATTACATGACTCTGCAAAAGTAGCATCCATTACTCAAGAGCTCATAAATGGATGTCATGTTGGTGGCTTGAGTTAACTTGTTTATAAATTTGTATAGGATGTTGAGTCAGTGTTTGACATCATGGACCTGGAAGATGAGGAGAGGAATAAACTTCTAAAGCTTGATGACAGTAAAATGCAGGTAATGTGTATATGAAATCACTACAGATTTTTGATGGCTTTGATTATAAGGGTTTTGTTATCAATAAAGCAATGGGAAACCAATATTTTAAATGTAATAATTTTTCCTTCCATTTACTTAGGGACATTGAAATGTCGACTATCGCTTATACTGTTATTTAGTTAATAGTCATTTGTTGTTTCTTTCTTTCTTCCTTTCCCTGCTAAATAAGTGCTTTCTTTTCTTTCTCCCTTTCTTCCATTTGTTCTTATTATTTACTTGCTTATGTTAACTTTGTTCTCTAATGTTCATACATTCATCTCTTTCAGGATGTTGCTCGTTTTTGCAACAGATATCCAAACATTGAATTGTCTTATGAAGTACTGGACAAAAATGATCTGAAAACGTAAGTTTGTAAATCAAATTACACTGTCAGTACTGGACAACTCTGAAACCCTGCTTCTGCTCTCATGTAAAATATTGTCGATAACAGCTGCACAGCATCAAAAAACACTGCACGTCCACACTAGAAAACACCTTATTACACCACACCACACCACACCACACCACACCACACCACACCACACCACACCACACCACACCACACCACACCACACCATAAGATATTGCATCACACCATACCACACCAAACCAAACCAGAAAATACTACCAACAAATGGTCACACAAATATACCACACCTTGTCACACTACCACCCACTCACTACACCATGCTACACACAACCATTCTAGAATTATACCCAGAACTCAAAAAAATACCCAGAACTCAAGTTTTATTTGCTTAAAGCTAAATTCATTACTGCACTAAAAGTCGATTTATAACATTGTATTTACTCTTAGGGGTCGACCTGTTAATTTGGTTGTTGAGTTAGAGAGAGAAGATGAACAATCTGGTCCAGTATTTGCACCATTTTTCCCTCAGAAGAGAGAGGAAGGCTGGTGGTTGGTTATTGGCGACACCAAGGCCAATGGGTAAGAATCCTCTTTAATATTTATTGTCATCATCATCATCATCATCTTCACTATCATCATCACTAATAATAATCATTATTATCATAGTTGTGGTCATCTTTGCCTGACATTCCTTTCAACTGAACCACTGCCACCATCATCATCATCATTAGTTAACACAATGTCTGCCTTTCATGCCATCATTACTGTCACCACAACCTTCATCTTCTTCACTGCTCTTTCCATATGACATCATCATCATCATCATCATCATCACCATCACTAAACTGATGAGTGGTTTATGTGCAAGTGTGAATCAGACTGTCATGCAACTATCCCCAGTCTTGTTGTCTGTAAAAGCCTTCAAAACTCCTGCCATAATTCCTGCTGTGTCATGATGGTGCCATTTCCACATTTATACGACTCCTCTGTTGTCTTCATCACCATCATAATTATCATATATCATCACCATCATCATCATCACTGATCTCTAAAGCAGATTTTGTATGAGTGTGAAACAGACCGGATGTCTATAAAAACATTCGAAATTCCTGCCGTGACTGTGCGGTGTCATTTTCACAGTCATACGAAATCTGCTCTAGTACCTCCATCAGTATCATCAATTGTTGTTGTTGTCATCCTCACTGCCACCAGCATTAACATAGTAATGGATGAGTTACACACTACAATATTTTGGCCCAATTTTTGATAAGCTTCAATTTAAGTAGCACTCAAATTGGGCTTACAAATAATAAAGGGTTCCATGTGAAAACGACCTAAGTGACTTTTTTAATGATATTTTTTCATTGGCTTAAAATGATATAATTAACGTTCCTATGCTGGAAAAATTAATCTCAGGACATCCATCAAAAAGTCACTTAATAGGTCATTTTCACTTGGAACCCTTCATTATTGTAGCATGTAACTTAGCCTTAAATAAAGCAAATGTTAACAACTCAATTCTAGTTTTGTACGATCCATTACCATCAGTCTTTAATTTTGTAATAATCATGTTTTTCTTTGTTCCAGACTAATTTCCATCAAACGTCTTACCCTACAACAAAAAGCCAAAGTACGACTTGACTTCGTTGCTCCATCATCTCCCGGCACCTACTCCTATACCCTGTTCTTCATGTGCGATGCATATATGGGATGTGACCAGGAGTATCCATTTAAAATCACAATAGAGCAAGGTGCTAGCGACGATGAGGGTGATAGTGATGATAGTATGGATGATTAGACAATATGGATTAAAAGTCAAATCTCTAAAGACGTACTTGTTATCCAAACTTTGTGAAGCACCTCAAAATAGGCATTTTTACAGTAAAAGTGAAAGATGGGAAGCTGTTATCCCAGTCCTGCATGTAAATAGCAAGAACATTCTAGTGACATTATCTTGATTGTAATGACTACATGGTGTCTTCACTGTTACGATAGTTTTGGTAAACTTACGTTCCATGACTTTCTGTGTTGCTTCCCCTTAGACAGGTCAGCCATCCATTGTAGTACAGTCCGTCTAATTTGGATTACTAGGATAGTATTCAAATAGCTGATATGCTCCAGTGAGGAATGTTTCAATTTGAGACTGTCAGGTCAAAAGTACAAAAATAGTACAGAAACTTTCGCATTGGCTTTATTGGAGTGTAATAGTCCCCTTCACAGTTACCTGCACCATCTTGAAAGGTAGCCGTGCCTTTGCATCAAAGCGAGATGAATGGTGAGTGTGCAATGATAGATACCTTTTTTAACACCTAGGACAATTATTCACAGGTCTCTATCACTGCAAGCTCACCATTCGTCTTGCTTCGATACAAAGTTATGGCTACCTTTCAAGATGGTGCAGAGAACTGTGAAGGGGACTATTGCAATGATTTTATGAAATGTTGCAACTGTTGATTCTTAATATCTAGGCTGTGTTTACAAAGGAACAGTTCCATGGACATCCTACCCATGGTGCCAGAGATTTCATGTGTATATTAGTTTGTTTGGTAAAATTTGCTCCACAAACCAGAGGGGCTTGTCACCTCACAACTCGACCATCCTCCCTTCGTGACTCAATTTCTCGTCACTTTGCAACTCGTTTGACTCCCCCAAAAGACAACAAGCCCCTCTGGTATCCAGGGTATGGTCGTCCAGTGGGTGCAGTTTTTACGTCTGCTGAAGAAAGTAGGCTTTGGTAATTTTGAGCCTTTAACCATTTGGAACTGGTCCCATGTGAACACAGCTTTACCTATCACTTCTCTGGGAGTTATAAATTTACTATACCATTATGCAATGTATTCATTCAGCTTAAATGTTTAATATCTCAAAACATCATCACCAATTGAAGGCGCTCTGTTACACTGTGCAATTTTCTCAGCAACTTGTCTCGCAACGGCATTGCAAAACAAGTTGCTGGAGGATTGCACAGTGTAACAGGAGTTGTCTTGCAATTTTTTTTGTTGCGCATAGCGTTGCATAAAGTAGATCTTGGGTCTACTTTTTGCAACGCATTGCAGCAACTTGCAATGCCATTGCACAGTGTATCACCCCTCCAGCAACTTTCCTCGCAATTTTTGAGGCACATTTTCTATGATCGCATGTGCAATTTCTCATTTCGCTATGAGGAGCTCTGGGTACGAGTACAATGTTGCAAGTTGCTGGGGAAAATTGCACAGTGTAACAATGCAATAATTTTCTCAGCAACTTGTTTTGCAACACAGTTGCGAGATGGGTTGCTGAGAAAGTTGCACAGTGTAACAGCACCGTAACAAGTAGTAAAGGTTTTTTGCCTAACGTTCATCTGAAATATCTGGTAAATTATTTAAAAACTACTGCAAGTTTCTTCTCTCTGTCAAAAAATCTGCTTGTTTGTGAATAAACTTTTTCATTAGAACTTCTTGCTTTTAATTTTTCCGATTTGCAAAGCTCAGAATTTGTTGTTCTGTAACTGAACTCTACGGTGCTCAAAATATGGCTAGAAAAAGCCTTTGCATTTTTTGAGACTTAAAAATTTTTCTGCTGAACTGCTGAAAAGAATAAAGTTTGAAGGTAAGTGTGTGTATTTTTATTTTGCTTTTATTAGTAATAATTTGGGCAAAAAAACTTAGTCTTCAACATTGACTATAAAAGTTGATTGAAAAAGTTTTTATTTTGGAGTTGTTAGAATTTTCAAAGTTCAAATTAGTGTCCTTATTCATGCAGAGTTTACCATACACTTTTACATATTAATTAGCTGTTTATTTTGCCCAATATTTATTTACTTAGAGTTTGCTTACCTTTTTGATGACATTTGAAGTATTCCAAAGACGTTTAGCAATTTTTACCTGTGAAAGAAAGATTTCATGATTTAGGAGATTTGAACCCTTACCTGTGAACTTACCTTATGATCTTGAATCCTGCTGTCTTACCACTGTACCATCTGGTGAATTGCTGGTTTGGTCTGCTCAGCATAGCAAGTCATTCTTTGTATTTACAGGACTTTGGGTCTGCTATAAAATTAAGTTTCAATGCTGGCCACCCAACATTTGACCAGTTGGTCTAATGGGTTAGTGGTTGGGTTTACAAGCGAGAGGTCTAGAGTACAATTCACGGTGTGGGAAGGTTCTTTTCGGAAAAAAGAATTTTTGATTGTTTGAGATTTCGGCAGTTAATATGTAATAATATCCTGAACAGAGGGAGGGGTGGACAAGAACGTAGCAGGGGAGGGGTAGTGCCGTGCAAGCCAGGGAGGGGTGGGTCAGGGTCCCATGGGAGCTGGGCGGATGAGGGAGGAGATAGGGGAGGGGGGTTGGGGGGAGAGGACAGAGGAGGGTGGACTGTCTAAAATAACCCCGTAGATAGTAGATACATATATATAAGAATGTCAATAAAAATGTAGATAATTATTTTGCTAAACACAGCATATATTTTGTAACACACAAATACAGTTTCCTTCAATAAATCTTTATTTTGTTTGATACAATACAATTACATGATAAATCCCTTCTCAATGTCTGACAGTATGTAGGGTGCAAATAATATTGTCTTAAGCTCTAAACTAAAGATACAGCTCTAATTTTCTTATTAAAGGTTGCACCCTACATACTGTCAATTCATATATATAGTCCGGAACTGGACCCACTCTTATCAATCACTATTATATACAATAAATATGAACAAAAAATAAAAGAAGGGCATGTGCAAATCCAAAAAAAATATATCATGTTTGTTAGGATCATTCGGTTCAAATCTTTGTCATCTTTGTAGCCGCACATGCAGATAAAAGTGGGTTCAGTTCTGGACTAATTCATATAGTGATCTGATGTGCTGTTTAGTAACTAGCAAGAATAAAGTGCACGCACTTAATCCGTGAAACATAAAATAGTACAAAATAGTAAGTGCTAAATTATGGTAATTCCTTTGTTTCCTATTGTCTAATAAACACTATTTAGTAGTAATTAGTAGCATTTGTTTCACAGATTAAGTGCATGCACTCTATCAGCTGCAATTTGTAAATCAAAGGAACTGATACAAAATCACAGTGTCTCTTGAATGAATGACTGTGAAAAATGATAACTGTCTCAGAGCACAGTCATATATATCGGATAGTTCAGTCCCAAGATATGCTTCACCTGCCACTTACAAAGGATTTAGAATAAGGCTACATGCTAAATCTTTTGATTGAGCTTTCTATGCATGTAGCCTTGTTGTTATTCCACTGTACGTGAAAAGTGAGGTATACCTCAGAACTCAGCTATTGCTCTGAGAATCAGTTCTTCCTGCTTTTCACAGTCATATCTGTTCTAGAATAAATCAACAAGACTGACAACAAGTATATTGCCTCCTCTGAATTCAGGGAAATATCTGGAGCTGGGAAAATACAAGAACAACATGTTGGAATTTCTTGATACATCCACTAATATTATTACAGTGGATGTATCATACTTAAAGTGTTACAGTGATTTTCGAAATAATGCGAACTCTGACCTCCAAACAGTCCATTGGAATTTGGTTTTTCGCTTCCGCCCACTTTAAACAAAACAACCCAAAAAATACTCATAAAGATCCCTAAAACATTATTACCAAATGACATAAAATTAATGATCTTAAAACGACCTGTAAGAGCTAAATATAATTTTGGTACAAGTTAAAACTTCGCATTTTTAATTTTTGAACTTGATTGACGGAAGTGAATAACCAAAATCCAAGGGACTTTTTCAATGCATGAATTCGCATAATTTTGAAAATCGCTGTAATTCAGAGGAGGCAATCAGAGAAATTGTATTTATTTTTTTGTTAAACAGAAACCCAAACCCACTGTATAGTGTTAAGTAAGGTGCTGGTACAGTGTAAGTAAGGTGTAGTAAGGTGTTGGTACATTGGTACAGTGTTAGTAAGGGGTTGCTACAGTGTTAGTAAGGTGGTGGTATTTTGGTACAGTGTTAGTAAGGTGTTGGTACAGTGTAAGTAAGGTGTAGTAAGGTGTTGGTACGTTGGTACAGTGTTAGTAAGATGTTGGTACAGTGTTAGTAAGATGTAGTAAGGTGTTGGTACAGTGTTAGTAAGGTGTAGTAAGTTGTTAGTACAGTATAAGTAAGGTGTGATAAGGTGTTGGTACAGTGTTAGTAAGGTGTTGATACAGTGTTAGTAAGGTGTAGTAAGTTGTTAGTACAGTATAAGTAAGATGTGATAAGGTGTTGGTACAGTGTCAGTAAGGTGTTGATACAGTGTTAGTAATTGGTAATAAGGTGTTGGTAAGGCGTAAGTAAGATGTAATAAGGTGTTGGTACAATGTTAGCAAAGTGCTGGTAAAGTAGACTATACCAAGGATCAAGCCCTGATGAAAACTGTAGATTCCTGTAAATCATACAAAAAAGAATTTCATGTCATTAGTGCTATTAAAGTAGTAATACATGGAAATCTCAGTTATATGGTGCTTCAGTTATTGTGAAACAAGGTCAACTTGTGGTAAATTTGAATAAACAAAAATGCAGAACTTGCAATGTACTATTTATCAAATATAATGACAAATTACTTTATTAGATTTATATCCAACATAAATAAACTTAAATAATTGTACAATCAAAAGTTTTGTTGAATCTCCCTGCCCTGTCCCCTTATCTGAAGCACAAACAAATCCAACTATGCATTCTCTTAGGGATCAATCATTAATATTATGTTGTAAAGGGGGGTGGTGAATTCAGTGTAAAAAAATAAAATGACATTTTTATCCCACCCAACAAAATCTTTCAATAAAAACGTACCCTCCCCCTTTTCACAATCATTTAGCTTGTTCTCAGTTTAGCAGTAGCTTGAATCAAAAGTCAGTGTGCTTCATGAAAACTTGTACCCCCTATATTTTTCCATTACAAAAAATGTACCCCCCGATTTTAACTGCTTTTAAAAATGAAGCCTCCCCCCACAATTCCACTGACCCCCTCTACAACGTAATAAATAATTGGTCCCTTAGTGGGGGTATACAAGTCCCCAATATATACTAAAATATTATCCAGTGTGAAATGTGCCAGTCTAAAAGTATCTGTTGATATAAAGCAAAACTTGTACCCCCTATATTTTTCCATTACAAAAATGTACCCCCCAATTTTAACTGCTTTTAAAAATGGACCCTCCCCCCGCAATTCCCCTCTAAAACGTAATAAATGACACCCCCCCCCCCCCAAAAAAAAAAAATAAATAAATAATAAATAAATACAACATAATCAATAATTGGTCCCTTAGTGGGGGTATGTACAAGTCCCCAATATAACCCCAATATAAATACTAAAATATTATCCAGTGTGAAATGCGCCAGTCTAAAAGTATCTGTTGATATAAAGCAAATTTGAATTGTTTAGACAAAAGAAATGGCAGCGTAATGCGAACAGTTCAACTAGCATAGTTAAACTTTTGCACAAGGCTCATGGCACACAAAGTTTATATTGAACGTTTTCAGCCATTCAAACTTTAGTTAATTTAATCTTACCTTAGCGGCTAGGTAAACCTTTTACAGCTGTGAACTACAGAGAAAAACAGAGAAGAACAAGCACATTCGTTCAACATGGAATTCAACATGGCGGATAATTAATTTAAACTTCCCGCGCGACCTATGAGACTGGTAACAAATACCCCGTATGCAAATCAAGAATTACCACAGGGAACCCAAATGTCTATTTTGCGAAGTCTCGTGACAACACGAGTTTTTCCAAAATCTTGCAAAAAGTCATCGATTTCTACTTCGATTTCTTTCTGTGCAAGACGATTTGTGTCCAGCATGAGGTTAGTACAGTTTGAAAAGGATGGGCGATGTTCTGTTGGCGTAGAATTGAATGATGGAGGAGATATCGTGGACTTACACAGCGTAGATTCATCAATTCCTGATGATATGAAAGACTTCTTGGAAGATTTTGAAAAATCAAAGAAAAAAGCTCAAAGGTAAAAGTACAAATATCTTATTATTGCACCATCTTATATATACACATTACTACTGATTGATTGTTGATTGATTGATTGAATTTTTTTTTGAAGGGTGATGTGATTTTGATTTTTTGGTTCTTTCATTCATTTCCCCTTTCTTTCTTTCATTTATCATTTCATTCATTCACTCTGCCATTCATCAGTTCACTGGATATTAGCAATTTTCAAGATACTATCATAAAATTGATTAAACAACGGATTGATGATGAATAATTGATATTTAATATCTCTTGAAAAAGACACCTATTAATTAATTCAATGAAAACCAATAAATCTCTCAATGGCTGAGAAACTAGAATCAACCAGAATTTCATGATCAGATATGTCTTTCACAGCTGGTCTGTTCATTGCTCAGTTGGGTTTCCTGTTGTGACCTTAAGCTACCAATGTAAAAGAGCAAAATCAACCTGAATAGACCTCTTTTGCTTCATTGTTAGTTTTCAGACCACATGATGCCACTCTTAGGAGTTGATTCTTTCATATGTAAATAGTTAACATGCTCATTATATAAGAATAATTCTCAAGGAAATGTCACCTGGTCTGAAATGGGCAATTTGTATATGAAGCTAAAGAGGTCTTTTTTATGAACAGATATCTCTTTCGCTAGACTGATTTCTGTAGGGCAGTCTATTGGGCTTCCTGTTGTGACCTACCAATGTAAAAGAATGAAACTGTATGACCTTTATGATTCACTTACTATTTTATTCCACTTGATCATAGCCTAACCAGTCATAGAGGCTTCTCTTTTATTTATCACATTTTTTCAAAAAAGAAATGACGAAAGCCCTCTAAAACATTAAGGGACTGAATTTTAGTCATCCTTCTAGTCCTGGTGACAACTGAAAATTCATAAATAGAGTGATTTAGCAGGACGTTAGATGGCGAATTTCTCGTATTCGTTTGGTGTGTGACTAGCGTGACAACATTGCAATGCCACGTTCAGGATGCCATTTCACTCATTTTCACGTCCTCTTCTTGATGTCTGCAACATCAATGGTCATTTTGAACAAAATTTGTCAGCATGCGCAGTGTGCTCTTTAATGTCGCATTGTGTTTGCTAAATCACTCTAATAATCTTATGATGACTGCCATTTGTACATATGAAAACTAATTTGCTTCTATACAAAAAGTAAAATATCTCATTCAATTTTAACAATATAATATACAGGGTAGTAGACAGTGGTAAAGGTATAATATCAAGATCGGATATCAAGTTGAAAGCCCCAATATATAACCCAGAGAAACTGTTCTGTGCTGGTATGAACTATGCTGATCACTGTGAAGAACAGAACATGCCTATCCCTAAAGAACCCATCTTTTTTAGCAAATTTGCTAATGCAATTGTTGGTACTGGTGATCCTATTCTATATAATGAAGAAACAAAGGTAAAACAATCATTTCTGAACCACAAATAGTTTAAACCCATCTCTCAATAGCATGATACTAATATAGAAACCTTTCTGTTGTATATCACCTCATACTAGGGTGGACTTAGGGGAGGGATGAGAGGTGTGTGTGTACCCCTCCTGAGATGACTTTGGGACATCTTCTTCTCAATTATGTTTCCATAATATCGTCCAGATCATCTGGACAGTTTCCTATCTCTATAGCCCTTCACCCACTCATAAAGGATAATCCTTGATCTTCCCCTGTCATAGGTAGACAATTCACAATATAATTAGTAAAAGGGAGTAGTCAATAGCTAACTTCCAATATACACTTCACTTGTCATATACAAAGGAATCAAGATGAGACTACATGCATAAAGCTCAGTCATTCATAACAAGACCAAAGTTTTAGCATATAACCTCATTCTAATTCCTTTGTATGTGGCAGGTGAAGCAATCTCAGAACTGGATTATTGAGTAGCCTGCTCCTTTAAGGGGTCATCCACTGCTGTTAGAACGAAGCTCACGATTTGTTAAAATGACAAAAACAAAGAACATGTGGATTACTCTGAACAATGTCTTTTTGTTCTACTTGTCTTGTCGTCTGTGGCATTGTTTCCTTCTGACCATAGTGTATTACTGCCTTTAAGACCATTGTTAGCTACACCCTGACACAGGTTCCCAGAGATCTTGTGCAGTTCTATCATAACAGTTATTTTGATTTGTTTATATAGGAATTGGACTATGAAGTTGAGCTTGCTATAGTTATTGGCAAAAAAGGGACAAAAATAAAGGTATCAGACTTGCAAATGAAGACAGTGGAGACAGGGGTTTCAATAACAGGCGGCTACCTGCGGTATAGCACTGCCTATTTTACCTCTTACCGCCAGTTATTTTGTGTCTTACTTAATAAATATGATTGCAGCCCCATTTGGGACACAGACACCTACTTCAATCACTCAGACGCTTATTCAAAAAGATAATGAAACCCCTGGGAGAGTTTGATTCATGACATCTTGTCAAGTCATACTGATCCAAGTGTATCAAATATTATATTAGCCTTATGCTTTACAAACTTGTGTCTGCCAAACAGGAAGAGGATGCCATGGACCATGTTGCTGGATACACTGTTGCACATGATGTCAGTGCCAGAGACTGGCAATTAAAGAAGAATGGAGGACAGTGGTTGATAGGAAAGACATTTGACTCATTTTGTCCTTTAGGACCAGCGATAGTTACAAAGGATTCAATATCTGGTTAGTGGTCAGATGGTCAAGACATCAATTGAAAGTGAAAGCAAAAAGTGAAACATTGTCATTTCTTCTTTCAAACAAAAGCTATTTGCCTTAGTATATGGATAGAACAGTTTCTGTATGACTATGAAAAAGAGATTGTCACAGCACAGCAGGACAGGAATTCTTGCAGAAGAGTGAATTGAACAAAAGCTCCACCAGTCACAGTAGTGGTTTTCTTTTTCAAGACCACCAGCATGGCTGTTGTGTCTTTTGTTTAATTCACTCTCCTGGGGATGGTTGCAAACCAAGAATTTAGAATGCTTCTATGGACATTATGGCTCTGGCATTCATACAAAACTGAAAAACTGCTCTTTGCAACCTTCACTGCACGCAGTGCATCCCTAACTTGTGCCTACAGAAAAGCTCTGTTATGTAAATCAGCTGATAGAGTACAGAGTATATCAACTGACCTACAGAACAGAGCTTTTCTGTATATGATTTAACAGAACCAAAATACAAGCTTTGCTTGTCTAAGTCCAAGGAGGTCACAGGTTTCTTCTAAGGATAACAGATGGAACAGCTAGACCGTAGAGCCAATGCTGTTTTCAGTGCTTTCATATTTCCACTACTACCTACCATGTGCTAACGCAGCGCAGTTGCTTTTGCCTTACCGCAGTTTAACTTTTCCGCAATTGCGTTTGATTTTCAGAGACGCAATTGCGCTATTTCGAAACCTTATAAAATGCCTAGTTTATTTTGAATTATTTAGATATCATAGAGGGGATCCTAATTTGTGAAGGGCAATTGTGGTAATTCGATAGCAGAAGACGAAAAGCATTTACGATAAAATTCAGTTTTGCGCAACACAATCATTTCTTTGCGGTTCTTCTAAACGCAGATGTGGTTTGCCTTTTTGCGGGGCAATTGCGGTAAAAGCGCACTATTTCCGTTACCGCAGTTTTCACAATGTACTAATATTGCAATTTTTCACTTCAGATGTACACAAACTTGGTATCCGATGTCGTGTTAATGGCACAGTTATGCAAGAATCCAACACTAAAAATATGGTCTTCCAAGTACCGCATTTGGTGTCATTTGTGTCAAGGTAAAACATTTTTAACTTTCATTCACATTCTCGAAGCATTTTATGACATTATATCCGGCTTTGTTCTATTCACCTCTAATCACGTAACTCCGTTTGGCTCAGTGGGTTGAGCACCAGTGTAAGCGGGATGTCAGTTTCGATCCCTTACTGGACCAAGTATCAGCATCTTGAATAACTAAGGAGAAGGTACCTTGAGTGGAGAAGAATCACCTATCCTCTGTAAGAATTTTTGATAAAGAATATGGAAATAGAGTATAAACACTAAAAGTGCGCAACATAAATAGTACTAAATAGTGGTAAATTATATTAATTCTAGAGTGATTTTCATTGGACTGAAAATCACTCTATTGTTTGCTGTTGTTTGGTTAGTGCTATTTAGTACTAAATAGAGTGGATTTCGTATGACTTTGAAAAACTACGGCACGGTCACGGCACGGCACGGCCACGGTACGGAACCTCGCCTGCTGATTTCTTTACAAATTTGCGAAGAAATCAGCAGGCGAGGTTCCGTGCCGTGCCGTGACCGTGCCGTAGTTTTTCAAAGTCATACGAAATCCACTCTAGTGCAAAGTATTGCACGCTTTTAGTGTTTGTGCTCTAAGATATCTTACATTTTATTGATTCTATTCTAGGTTTCTTACTCTCAGAAGTGGCGATATCATACTAACTGGAACTCCTCCTGGTGTTGGTTGTTTTAGAAAACCACCAGTATTCTTGAAGGTTTGTGAATTGTTTTTCATTTGTCTGTTTAGGAAAGGAAAGACAAAAAGCCTATAAGAAAAACAGGGCAAAGAAACAAGCATACACAACTAAGTTATGGACTAGAAGCAAGCAGTGAAACATTGTACCGTGCACTCTATTTACTTCATTTGCTTTCCTAAAGTTTCCTAGGATTCATTACGATTTAGCGCGCGCAGCGCAAGCGAGGTCAGGAGAAATTAACGTAAGCCATAGATATACTGAAAACAAAAAAATCAGCAGAAAACGGGTGGAGTAAATTACGATAAATGTTCATAGGAAGAGCTATTAGGAAACTCTTTGACGTTTCTACAGAACTACTGAAATGACATAATCAACGTTTTTCTCATATATGCAAGAGTTTCCAGTGCCATCACGCGCACAAAATTAAAATTGTAAAGAGTTCTGGGAAACTTCAGGAAGGTGAATTCTTTAATTATCCTATCCCTTTTCGTGCTAATTGTAGTATCTTATAAATTCTTATCTGTAGGTTGGCGATGTTGTGGAGTGTGAAATTGATGAGATTGGCTGCATCACAAACCAAGTCCAGTGAGAAGAATTCTTAGGGATAAATACCGAATAGGAAAACACTGTAAATCAAGGAATCACGTCAATTATTATAGGAAAGCTAAATTTATTAGAAAAGTTACTTTTTTGTTTGGTATATGTATGCGAAACGTCAGTGTACAACACTGAAAAAATGGAAAATAAAATTGGGACATGGAAAGCGTGAAATTCTTGTGAGATAATTGCTTTGATATTATTTGTCACTCTTCCTGAATATTTTTTTTGCTACAACATTTTGAATTAAAGATTGCATCTGGTCCATGCAAGAGACTAGCTAAAAAGGAAGGGAAAAAGGAAAACAAATAAATAAAATAAAAAAGGAAAACCTCCCTGACCGGTTTAGGACTGACCAGGACTCGAACCCGTCCCATTTTGCCAGTCGAGTGCAAAAAAGGACGGTTCTCCCGAGATATTCAGTTTAAGCTTAAACTCCTATGGAATTTCACGTAGCTGATGAAGCTTTCCAAAGATCGAGCGAGAGGAAAGTCGGTACGTTACTAGACCCGCATGATGCGAAGACAAATTTAACAAATAGTGTGTAGCTGATTTTATGTGGATATAAGAAATTAAAATTGAGGCTTAATCGGCTTTTATGAAATGAAAAGTTGACGAGCTCCAACAAAACAAGATCAAAAGGTCATGATTTTTCTGGGGTTTACCGTTCGCAAAGACGTCAAACGTTTCTATATATATATATGGCTGACTGGTTACTCGTCGCGATGCGTTTCCGTATCCGTCATGAAGCGTTTCCACAAAGACGTCGTCAAACGTTTCTATATATGGTTGACTGGTTACTCGTCGTGATGCGTTTCCGTATCCGTACTCGGCTGATGTCACACGATTTGCAACGACGATTTCTGGCGCAGCGCCGCCATACAGCGTGGGTCAATATCTCATCGTTTTTGACCTCAACTCAAAAATTCGCAACGTGTTACCGAAGTATAAGTCACACGGCATCAACTTAGTATTGCGCGAAAAATCATCGTTGAAAATCGTCTTGTGTAACAACCGTATTCGTTACACCCAAAGGCACACACACAATGTTTAACTCTCTTTGCCTTGTTATAATAATGATAATCATTGGATAATAGTAAACCATTATAACGTAGATTGTGTCAAACTGACATTTTATCACAATTGGTAATTTTCGCGCAATCCGATTGGTCAGTGACTCAGTTTATTCATGGATTTGGAACTGATTCATTGTTCGGTATGAATTGGAGAAAATAGGAGTGCTTTGACATCTTTAGTATGGTTTTGCGTTAGTGCTCGAAATCTTGAGCTTCACTGAAGTTTGCAAGCAAAACAACGTGTTTTCATTTCTTGATAAATAAGTAAACATGTCTAATATCCATTAGTAGCAACAAATCGATATCAGTTGAGCGTCGCTTTTGAAAACTAAATTGAAAGCAATTATAAGAAACAGCGGCTGTTGTCATTCTTTGGAATAAGGAATTATCACTTAAGCAACCATACTAATTAATTACAAAATGTTTAAATCACTAATTGTTTTAAGGCGACTGAAAAATTCAAAATAACTCGAAATGAGCTGAAAATGCCTAGTAACCATTTTCAAACTTAGGCGAAGATATTTCTGTTCAAGAATTAGTTCAATGTACTGAGGGTTCTTGAAGTGAAAAACAATGCTATCGATCCTTTCTAAAACTATTGTACAATACAAATACAATTGACTGCAAAAGATTTCTTAAAAAGAACAGTTTACTATAGACAAGGTGTTTGTTTAACTACTAGTATACTTTCAATTAATATTTCACCGTTATTATGGAAATGATTTTAACTGCAATTATGCGCTGGAAATTTTGATATTCAATACTTACTAAAAACTATTGACATTTTGGAGGACACAATTTTAAAGTTATGTTTTAGAGTATTGCTTGATTTTCCACTGATGTGTATACGTTTATCGACATCAACTAAAAATGTTAATTCATTTTGCGGCTTCCAAATATTTACTCAAGCTAAACGTACGCTTTTCAAAACTACATTAAAGCAAAGTTTCATCAAATTTAAAAGCTAAACCAAAAATTAAACTAAGACTTTGAGAAGAAAAACTGGGAATTATCATGAAGCTAGTAGTTTGTCTTAACTGAAAATCGATTTTTCTTGAATTAAAAAGCGCGCTCGTCCGTCACGGCCACTTAGACAGGCACGCATTCATCGACCAAAACAATTTTGTTTAAACAAGCGTAAAGCTGAACCGTATTATATTAGATAAAACAAAATTTGAAAGACAAACACTCGACAGTTGGTCTGTGAGCAAGCTCCAGGAAGTTTAGTTTGAGCGGTAAAAAGAGCAAGAGTTTTCCACCTCAAAATGCATCCCGCAAATTTCTTTGTCCTTCTTCAACTTGTTCTCATCTCTCTTACATTTGGAGGCCCTGTGGAGTCCAACATCAAAGCAGATTTTCCACGTCCAGGTACTCGAATAACTTTAGGAACTCTGTTAGCTTAGGGTGTGTATTGATCGATGTGTATTTGAATTTTGATACAGAACTTGAACGTGACGTCTTGAAACGTGAAGGTAAGCCAAGAATAAAACTAGATAAAAGTTTATTGAGAATAAACAAGCGTTTTCAGTATTTTTGTAACGAGTGGATATTTCAGTTTACATTTTTTGGCGTTCCGTTGCGCGCTAAAGGACTGCCAACTAAAATGTACAATTTTAATTAGAAGAAATTGCAACTATCGAATTCACGTCTGGCATAACCCTATAAATACCTATTAAACCCGAGATCAACGTAATACTTTTCAAGGACGAAAACAACAGTTGTAATAATGCAAGCTCTTACAACAATCACTCAACCGAAGAAACTAAATCAACTTCTAAAATAACGTCTTCTCGCGCGCGCAAAGATAGTTTTTACGACCACAACTAAGGTTCAAAGAGTTTTTTAGTTTCCTGGACAATAGATTATTCTATTTACAGTTAAAACAACGCCCAAAAGGGTAAAAAATCTTCCGTGCACCTCCAAAAAAGTACATAAAACTAAATGGCGCAAAGGGAAAAATTACAATCCATAATAAATATATATGCAAATTGGATGAAATTAAATTAAATTAAAGCAGGAAAAACAGTATATAATTAACAATTTTTACTTAAATTTTGGATGTCGTTTCAGAATGCAAAGATGATCGCGATTGTAGCTGGTTTGTGAACGAACTGAAAGGCGACCGAGAAAAGATCGATGACTATTGCCTCACACACAGAAAGGATTCTGAAGTGAAGAAATGCAAGAAAACTTGTGGATTTTGTGAGTTAAAAAAACTTGTGGAAATATAATCTATAACATAATTATCTAGAATGTGGACTTGTGAGCAGATTTGAAAAAGCTGTAGAACGTGGAATAAAATTATTTTTTGACTTTTATGACTTTTAGAGACGTGATTACTATATAGAGAGGTGATCATTGTGGAGGGGTGGTTGTTGTAGAGAGGTCATTGTAGAGAGGTGGTCATTGTAGAGAGGTGGTCATTGTACAGAGGTGGTCATTGTACAGAGGTGGTCATTGTACAGAGGTGGTCATTGTACAGAGGTGGTCATAGTACAGAGGTGGTCATGGTAGAGAGGTGGTCATGGTAGAGAGGTGGTCATTGTAGAGAGGTGGTCATTGTACAGAGGTGGTCATCGTACAGAGGTGGTCATTGTACAGAGGTGGTCATCGTTGTTGTTGTTGTAGCTTGCTTTATTTGCATGACTTATTTGATTACAAGTATTGCAAAAGCTAATTTTTAACATTAACAAGGCTAAATATATCAAATGAATATTATAAAAAAAAATTACAATAGTACGAATGATATATAATATATAATATATAAATATAACATATAATATATAATATATCATGAAACGGTTATATATAGTCACTTATTATTAACTGCATCTCTCATTTCAAAACATTTAGATATAAATTTTGACGTGTAAAATATTTCAGATTCATTGATGGAATTCATTAAATTATACAAAACATTTTGAGGTTCTTTGTCAATAAAAGAATCATTATTTTTAATTTTTTGAAAGAAATCAGATCGTAAGGTGGAATAGAATGGACAATGAAGAAACATATGTTCCTCAGTTTCAACTACGTTATGATCACAAAGGACACATATCCTTAATTTTGCCGGCGTCTTTTGTTTACTATAACGACCCATTTCTATTGCCAACTTATGGTTACTAACTCTGAACTTTGTGAACTGCCTTCTAAGGTCAAAGTTTTTTAGTAAATCTAAATATTTTTCTACTTCAAACTTTTCTTTGAAACAACGGAAAAATGTCAATTTTCTTGATTCTTTTAATTTTGAATTCCATAAATCAAAGTATTTGTCTTTCATGTTTTTGTGGTAATTTTTGTGACTCAACTTTCCTTTGAGATATTCTAAACTATTGACGTTAGGTATATTATATGCAGTCAACATTTGATATAAATGCGAATGATAACATATCTTACGTCTTTCAAATAAAGACTCAGAAACTTTAAAACATTGTTTTGCTATAGAAATTTCAGGAAGATTTAAGATGTGATTAAAATATTTAAGAATTAATTTATCAATAAAAATCTTCAAGGGAAATCTGCCCAATTCAGACCTACAAGCAAGATTCGACGCCTTGCTGTTAATACCTAAATAATATTTACAGAAACGTAAATGGGCTTTTTCTATTGGAGTTTTGTCCCATTTGTCAAAGTCTTGTTTATCATAAACTCCCCAAACTTCACTTCCGTAAGTGAGTATAGGGGATATCAGCGAGTCAAATAATTTACTTGCCTGATGAGGTTTTAGTTTTTTGAAATCTATAATACGTAAAACATTAAAGAATGCATGAAGAGCTTTTTCTCTTGATAGAGACTGACGTACAGAGGTGGTCATTGTACAGAGGTGGTCATTGTACAGAGGTGGTCATTGTACAAAGGTGGTCATGAGTAAAGTTGAACAGGATTAGTCGTGATGTGTCGGCGATACGTGTTTTAGTTTAATCATTTGGCTTTGTAAGACTCGTAGAAATTGCTAATAATATTTCTCCTCTGTTTATCTCTTCAGGTAAAGGCCCTGCACCATCAAGTAAGTATGCCAAATATGACTCCTTTGTTCTCACTTCTTTTGTCCGCAGACTGACCTTGAAACTGTGTTGAGTCAAAAAATTTCCTTTTCTAATTATTTTCTATTTTTTTAGAATGCGAAGACGAACGCGACTGCAGTTGGTTTGTAAATGAACTTAAAGGTGACAGAGAAAAAATAGACGACTACTGTGAGCTACACAAAAATGACAAGGAAGTAAAGAAATGCAAGAAGACGTGTGGATTTTGTAAGTTCTGAGGGCTTTATTTATTTTTTCATTCGTGATGTCTCACCATGCTCAACCAACTTGTTTTTACTTGCGGAGCAAACAGTGAGATGCACCAATGCAATAATCATACTTAAAGATAACTAAAAAATAGCTTGTTAAATTGCATTGCAAATTATGCGCACTGATTGGTCGAGACCCATGACGTCATATAATATTACGCGCGCTCTGATTGGTTGAAATATTTTGCTGAATTTGATGTAACACAAATAGAATCCATTTTTCGTGCGTCTGTACTCTGATAGATACGTAAATGACGTCGACAGCATTTGCTGCATGCGGGACGAAGCAGTCCAGAAAAGCAAAAACGGCTGTATAGAATAATATTTTCAATGAATCAATTTAACGATATACACTTTATTCTGTTACAGGCAAAGCTCCTAGTCCGGGTAAGTATGACATACAATGTTAATTTGTTAGTGAAAGAATCTTTCTTTCGGTTAATTATTAGGAAATTTATTGAACCACACAATCAACCAACCCAAAAGTCCAAACATCTTTAAATGAATGAATTTTACAAGGAGTATGGGAACCTGACTCAGATATTCGTTGATATTATGAATATTCTCAAGATAGAACAAGCCTCCGAGCGAGCCAAGAAATAAAACTTGATTTGTTATTCAAACGTTTTGTAGTGCTGTGCGAAGATGAACGCGATTGCACTTGGGTCCTTGAAGAACATAAAGACAAACCAGAGAAATTAGCTGAATATTGCATTCGATATAAAGACGATCCCGAGGTCAAGAAATGCAAGAAGACTTGTGGATATTGTAAGTTTATTAATTACGCAAAAGAAAACGGACGTGCTATATGGCACAAATTTGACGTTGGAAAATGAATGCGCGCAAATTTTGCGAGGCTGATTCCATTAGTCGTTCGTCATGCTCGTCAGTTGGGCTTCCTATGGTGGAATTAGTCTAAATTTTGTTGGTCAAAAAGGGAAATGTTTGAGCTGTTAGTTTTTGTGGCACAAACACAGCGTTAAAGTTATTTGAGCGCTACTTGTCAGAGAAAAAAACTTGCAAACTGCTTGGCTATTAAAAAACCGAAATCGAAAAAGACGCGCTTTATAAGAATTTGCGTAATATTTCAGTTAAAAATTTTCATTATTTCTGCTTCGTAGGTTAAAGATCGATGCATTCAACGTCCCACTGAGTTCAAGGACAGCTTTCAACAAAATACTACTGATATTCTCAACTATAATTAGTTTAGTATAATAAGGCTATGAAGGACAGTCTGACATACACCGGGAAACACTCTTAGCTATTAGTTAGTTAGTATTCGCTTCCTTGTAGTTCAAACAATTTCTTGTTTTAAAAAATCAGTCAATCTGATTTGTGGCAGTAATAAACATATTCATTGTAAACAAATTAAAAACCGTTTTTGTTGTCTTTTAATTCTAACCAAGAGACCATAATACTAAGAGAGCGAAACTCAGTATTGATGTCTGTGCGATGTTCGTGGCGCCAAAGGCTATTTTTAGTAATTTCGCCATCGCGCGCAAGGCTCTTAAACAATAGAATTCAAACGGTCCCGTCCGCGCGCACGTCAAAAATCAAATTCTATTGGTTGAGAGACTTGCGCGCGCAATGGCGAAGTTACTAAAAATGGCCTTAGTCGCCACGAACATCGCACAGACATCAATACTGAGCTTCGCTCTCTTAGTATTATGGTCTCTTGTTCTAACCTAGAAAAATACAGCCCATGGGAGATCCATGTTCTATTCCATCTGATGTTTCCGGCCTATCCCAATTCCATTCCCAACCAGTCCACCGCACACTCAAGAAGATCTTATAGTACTGCAGTTGCTTTATGATAAAAAGTTTCTCTCAAAGATATAGCCTGAATATCAGGCTTTTTAAATAACACACGAAAAAGGGCCAAAGGAAAAACCATAGTGAAAAAAATCAATAAAGTAATGCTCATTGCCATGACAACGCTAAGTAAACATAATTTCCAAATTGTATGGAACGCCTAGTCAAAATCAACCATCGCAACAATCAACCGATCGTGACGAGTTTGATTTGATTCTTTCCTGACTCTAAAAATTATCTTATGGACTATGAAATCATACCTCAAAAAGAAGAAACTCTAAAGTATATAATGTAAAAGAGATCATTGGTTTTCCCTGGGTTTTTAGAGAAATTTGCTTGCTGATTTGATACGGACGAATCCAAGATGGCGGATGACTGCTTGCAAGTCTCTGTTGTAGATACTCTTATATCTGAGGATACCCTGGGAGGACTTGTATTTCTTGCATTTTTACTTGCTTTGATAGTTGGGCTCGTAATTGGTGCTCTTATAATGCGGTATATATTCCGAGAAATCGAGGTAAGTTTATAAATAGATTCGTAAACAGCTGTTGCGTAGAAGCTTAACGGGAATCTGATTCACCGTAACTGCTTTACGTTTAGGATCATAATACTCGAAGAAAACAGAAATCGTTTTCAGCGCCGACTATTGAAACAGCTTTAGAACCTGATAAAAGTCCATCAATGATGAAGGTAAGAATTAATTTTAAACCAAATTGTTCCTCATCATTCAGTGACAACATAAGCTTAATTAGCTCACATGATTCGTTATGAGACGTCAAAAAATACGCATTGGATATATGACGGTGATAATTATCATCTTGAATAAATGAGTATCTGTTTAAAGATTTCATTATAAGTAAACTGATCTGATGCTAATGCTAATCATTAGGATGATGATGATTTGCCTCAGATCACTCATTCTTTGAATGGAAATGGGATATCAGCTATAATGTATATGTTGTTGTTTAAAAATATATTTTTGTTTCGAAAATTTTCAAACCATGGAAATCACTGCCAATTCTAGTATAGTATAGAAAACAAAAATCAAACACTATTTTTAGTGCAAGCTACTTAGAAATGAAATAAAAAACTAAGATGCATGGCATTAAAAGATGTAAAATAAAGAAGCATAAGAAAGTTCAACCCAAAATTCTTTCAAATCAGAGCATATCCATGAGAACAATTCATTTTTCTAATTTGAATTCTACAGTAGCATTGTTTTGTTCATTTGTTCAGTCATTTATTTGTTCATTCTTTCATTCATTTTATTTTTATTCTTTTACAGAAAATGGGTAGTAACAGAATTTTTCCAATGGGTACAAATGAAATGAACGGTAAAAGTGTTGCCATAGAGATGGACCAAACATTTTCCTTCAGTCAAAGAAGTCTGAGTACATCTTTTACTCAAACCAGTAAAAGTTTCTGTTTTGCTGATGCACTTATCAAAGAAACAGGGTAAAAACATTTATAATAGTACAATTATTAATACAACAATTCTGTTTTTAATTAATGACTTAATTGTTTCTAATAATAATCTTTCTCCTAAAATGTTCCTCAAATGAATAAATGTTGATGAGTCTGTATGTGTCAATTATTACTTACCCCTCCCCTGCTTGGGGTAAAATATTTTACCTAACTGGGGTAGGATGTGTAATAGTCAGGTACAAACCAATATTGATTAGATATGTCAGAAGCATAAATTATAATTGTTTATTGATTCCTTTGTTTTTGATCCATCTAATGACAGGGAAGATATGGATGTTGAACTTCAAAATCAAGATTTTAGGTTAATTCAGAAAATGGAACAGGATTTAAGGAAGGAGAAAAGTGAAGTAAGATATGGATTGCAAAATAAATAAAGCAACAAACTCTAATTCATTCGTTCATTCATTTACTCATCTATTCATTTTTTCTCTAATTTACTTTGTATTTGAGCAAAATATTGTTCAATATTCAGACCATTGCCATGCATTATACGCTGTACAGTAGTTCATAATTACTTGCTATTATTATTAATTATTATCCTTTTTTGTGATGGTATCTATCAGACTTTTCTTCAGTTAATAAAGATGGTTCTGACATTCTTACTGAGTAAAACAAGAATTGATGAGACATTCAAAAGAAAAACAGTAACTAAATATGAACAGGTTTGTGCAAATTCAAAATCAAACATATTTCTCAAAAAAACATGAAAAAGCCTAAAACCACACCCAAATTTTCGTGCCCTCATTTTAATATTCTTTTTACTTAATTGGCCAGATGATTGAAGATATTGAGACTGAGTCACAAAGGGAACAAGAAGAAGAGGAGCAGGTGAGATATCATAAATCAAGTATGGGGTGGGGTGGGGGATTACACCTTTGTATATATAATGGCTATATGATCCTATATAGGATGTGCCACTGGATGGGGTATTGTTTTTGGCCTCTTGCTGTCTGAAACGGAGTATACATTTGACCCAAAATTGTCTACATGTAGGTCATTAGAAATTATTCTCAAGATTCATTACATTTTGCCTGTTATGAATAAAATATGGGATTTTTTGTAAATCTTTCCTTGGACTTAATTGGTCTTTAATAGACTATCTGTCAACAATTTATCGGGTTTGAGATTGATTTGTCTTGAACAAGGGTATATTTTTTAATTTCGAGTGTCATAAGCAGGATCAGGTTTTTAGACCTGTACTAGCACATCTCTTTGCAAAATTTGGTTGAAAACGTCTTGGGAATCAAGTGGAATTAAAAATGTGTATGATTTAGATGTCTGACATACAAGTGTTTTACAGGAATTAAGAGAGACCATAACAGATGCCACAGAGTTGGATAACAGACTAGAGCAGTTGCACTCTAAATATTCCAAGAAAAAAGTAAGTCAGTGAATTGATTTAGATATATGGGAAATTTAAGTAAAGGCAAACCACACTACAATACCTTACGGTCACCCACTTACATCCATGGATACTCACTTAATATGAAAACCTTCTTAATTTGGACACCCACTTTAAGTGGACACCCATTACATATAGATATACCCATTTAATGTGGACACTCACTAAAGAAACCAGTAGACACCCACTTAATGCACACACACACACACTGAGTGTAAGCACTGATATGGACACCCACTTAACTAGACACCCACCTACTGATATGGGCACCCACTTGACTAGATACCCACCTACTGATATGGGCACCCACTTGACTGGACACCCACTTACGGATATGACACCCACATGACTGGACACCCACTTACTGATATGGGCACCCACTTGACTGGACACCCACTTACAGATATAGACACCCACCTACTGATATGGGCACCCACTTGACTAGACACCCACCTACTGATATGGGCACCCACTTGACTGGACACCCACTTACGGATATGACACCCACATGACTGGACACCCACTTACTGATATGGGCACCCACTTGACTGGACACCCACTTACAGATATAGACATCTACTTACTGATATGGACACCCACTTGACTAAACACCCACCTACTGATATGGGCACCCACTTGACTGGACACCCACTTACGGATATGACACCCACATGACTGGACATCCACTTACTGATATGGGAACCCACTTGACTGGACACCCACTTACTGATATGGACACCCACTTGACTAGACACCCACCAACTGATATGGGCACCCACTTGACTAGATGCTGACCTACTGATATGAACACCTACTTGAATATGGACATTCATTTAATGTGGACACCCATCAATATGAGCACCCACTTAATACTGACATCCAGTGAATATTGGAATGTTCTTTTTTTACTTGATATTTTATATGTATTTTGTATTAATTTTATATTACAAATCATAGGATTCGCGTCTTATTCAACTTCAAGAGGAGTTTGGTCAAGATTTGAGAAAAGAATCAGAACTCACAGAAGAAGAGGTACATATAATCTATCCTAGTAAGTGAAGTAATAGATGAAGAATTGACCAAAGAAACGATTTCATTTTATTCCAGGCTGAACAAATTCTTTCAAAGCTCATGACAAACTTTACTGCTGCCGAAAAACGTCGAGCAGACGAGCTGAATCGTCAAAGTATGTTACTACATGAACGACTGGCAAAGCGTCAACTAATGGCACAGGAAAAAGCTGCCGACAAGCAAGAAGAAAACGAAGAATATCAAGAGAGAAAACAACAACCCAACAGCGTTCTTGCAGTGCTGAAGAAACGAGGGAAACTCACGGAGGATCAAAGCGCAAGGTAGTTATTTGATTCGAAACTGTGAGATTTATGTTATCGTCGTTCATTGCATAAGGACAAGACACCATAGTAAGACGGTTTTTACTACGACGCAAGCATAAGCGCAAGCACGAGGACCAAACATTTCCTTTTTCCTGTCTTTGCACGCGTCCATGTTATCTCAATGAAAACGGAGCATTATGCTGCTTGCGCTTGTCCTGGCGTCCATGTTATCTCAATAAAAATGGAGCATTACACTGTTTGGGCTTGTGCCGCTAATGACATGCAAAAAATACAAGAACATGCACTTCATGTACGAAATTCGATTCGCAAACGTTAGCGTTGATAGAGATAAGCGTTTGTAGGCGTCCCATAGACTGAATGTGTACGCAAACGCGAAAAAAAACGTTTTCAAAACATACTGAAAACGTGGATATTAGTCGTGTGATTTAAACGCAATGCAAAAAGAAACGCGTTTACAAACGTAAACGATCTGTGAGCGCGACCAGTGGAGTAGCGGCCAAATAGGGTTAGGATTAGGGCTAAATGTTTCGGCTAAAGATATTAAAATGAAAAGTGAAGGCTTAAAATTAATAAAGTCTCATTTCAGTCAAACTTCCTTTACCCCTAGTTTAGAACTATGAGCTTAAAGTATTGCGCTTGTAAATTCCAGTTTTAAAAAATCCTGGGTACGCCCCCGGCGACCTCAGTTTCTTCGAGCAAAAGCCAGGATGACACAGTTGGTTAGTGCGGGGCCTTCTTTCCAAGAGGTCCGATTTCGATTCCCCGTAATCTCACATTCTTGTTTCGACTTCTTTCTTTTCTGTGTAGCTTTGAATACCCGTAAAACGGAGCATCGATGTAGAGAGGGGGTGAAGGGCGTACACTTCGAGCGCTTTTATACACGATCCTCTGGCTCGGGAGATTTGGGCGACCACTCCCCGCACTTTAAATAACCTTAAAAGTATGTGAACGAAGTGTAATCCTTTTTTGCTTTCTCTCCTCAAACTATTAACTAGAATTCTAGAGGAATATGAACATGACTTAAAAGTTCTGGAAGAAAAACAACAGCAAGGTAACAATGGATTCATACGCATTTTATGATTTATGATTTTTAAATTTGATTATGTTAAACTTAATCTTTACTTTCAGGTGTTCTAAAGCACGAAGCAGAATTAGCTGCGAAATTAAAAAAGAAAAGAGAACAAAAGAGGAAACTTTTATTGAATGAATTAGAAGCCCAGAAGGAGGAATTTGATTCAAAGGTACGTGTGAATAAGAGGTAATGATGATGATGATGATAATGGCATATTGATGATGATCAATGATGATATGTGACACTAAACAATTATTGGATGAGGCTGAGTAGGATATGAATAATAATTATACAGACCAAGGAGGGTGATAACATCTTCCAAGGTCTTCATAATTATTCTATCATACGAAAGCCAAATTCAATAATTGTTTTATTATTCATTCAAAATATTTTCACAGCTTTTATTAAAACTGAAAAAAGAAAACTTCTATTAACGTGTTCACAGAAGAGCCAATTGGAAAGTTTATTTTTCTTCCATGGAGATGTTTTTCAAACAGTATTTTGCATTCTCGCTTTTTTCCGTCGTATTTTCTCTTTTTGGTTAGAAATTTGGCGGTTTCCCTCTCGCTATGCGAGGAAAATCTTCTAGAAATGATGGAAACTATTTTCACCCTCTCGCTCTGCTAAGTGACGTGAATGATCCAATATTTTTTTTCATTTTTGGAAGAATGACGTCAGTCGTCCAATATTTTTTCATTATATGTGACGATAGAGTGACGTGAATCTTCCAAATATGGTCAGTATTAGCTGTTTATGGAAAATTATCCGGAGAATTTAAGCCAATCAGTGACGGAGAAATATTTTGAGTGAATAATAAATTTATTTATTTTTTACTTTATATAAGGCTAATCGAATGATCGCCGAGGGTAACATGACAGCAGAAGACTACCTTGAAGCCTACCACAAGCTGAAAGTCCAACAACAGGCAACTCTAGAGGACGACGAACAGGCTAGTGACGCTCACGAGGCTGAGGAATTTCGGCAACTTGGACAGGTAATGTCATCGGCAAAGGCATAAAGACAACTAGAAGTTGCCATGACTTGGAAAGAAATTTGAGCATGATTAACGCTGTCAAAAAGACTAGGCTTTCTGCGCTTGCCACAGCGTTTTTTTCTTCACGAGAATCCTCTTTGATTATAAGCATTCTTTAGTGTTTTATGGCAAAAGTATTTGAAGCAAAATCTTATACTGTGTAGTCTGCGTAGCCGGCTCCACTAGCCTGCGTCACATCCGGACATGTTTAGCTCTTACTGGCGAAACGCGTAAGAGGATTGGGGAAAGTGAAGTCCCTTTGAAATGTGCCTTAAATACCAGACATTTTTGGGCAAATAATTTCACGAAATAAAATCGTTCCCAATAGAAGGGTATATTTGTTTGTGATAACTACATTGCAGTTGTTGATTTCCTTCCGCGCTGTTTGTAGCAATTGGATGAACATTGGAGACGCACCATCAGCAGACGAGAAAACGAATTGTTTATTGAGATCAAAAAGCAGGCTCACTTGTCTGAGAAAGAAGCTGACAGACTTATGAAGAAACATGAGGAACAGCTCGAAGAGTACTCCAGTAAGTAACCATGACAACAATGACACTAATATGTAACCATGACAACGATGACCTTAACAACCATACTCCGATAAGTATGTTACTATTGTGTAACTAACAAGGAAGTCAACATGACCATGGCTCTAGTAACCATGGCAACTATCGTTCTAGTAAGTTACCATGACAACCATTGTTCTAGCAAGTAGCAATGACATTCATGGCTCATGTTAATAATCATGAGAATGGTGACTCTAGTAAGTAACCAGGGTAACTGTCGCTCTTGTAAGTAGCTATGGCAACCATTGTTCTAGTCAGTGACCGTGACAACCATTGCACTAGCAAAGTAACCTGTAAATTCAACTACTCATATCTAGCAATAAATTATTACAATCGTTTTTGTATTTATAAGACAAGCGACAAAGAGAAAGAGAGCGACAACAGGCTGCCATCAAAGAGAAACTGGAAGAAAGAAAAAATAGATGGGAAAGAGAAACTGAACAAAGAATTGTAGAGCAAGACCAGATGGTGACTGAACAAGAGAAGACTCTGACACAAGTTTTGAATGCACAGATTGGACTAAACGAACAGTTAGTGATATGAGTTTGAATTTTGTTAAACGCACATGACAAATGAGTAATTAAGGTGATCGTGATGATGATGATGATGATGAGAAAGAATCATAATCGATTAATGATGTCGATGAAACTCAATCAGTTGAGATCACTTAAAACGTCTTCGCTTTTTTGTTGGGTTGAGAAATGATGAACGTGATGATGATGATGATCGATGATGATTAAGATGATGATGATTAGGAAGAATCATAGTTGATTAATGATGTCGATGAAACTCAATCAATTGAGGTCACTTAAAAAAAACATCTTTGCCTTTTTTGTCAGGTTGAGAAAACAAGTGATGCTGGAGCATGAGCAAAACCTAATGGCACTTAACAACCATTTACAAATGAGTAGAATCAGACAACAGAAAAAGTAAGCTCTAAATCAGTGAATTGAACTTTGTTATCTCGAACACAAATTATCTAGGTGTTATCTCAAATCCCTACTCTCTGGAACAGTTTATACCTTCTCATTGGATTTCCTAGTTGATGGGATCATATATACATGCATTTCCATACTAATAGATGCACGCTATTGTTTACACCAAATATAATCTATTTGTTTAGATGATGATTTATTAAGATATTTTAACCAATTAGAATGCGCGAAATGTTCTATGACGTCATTCATGCGTCTATACCTGATCACACACGACTCTCGACCAATTACAGCGCGCATAATATACCAATAATTCTACGTCAAATACTGATGGCAGAATAATTGTTTGCATTGTATTTTAGAGTGGAGCAAAGGCTAGCACAACGTCGGGCTCGTCTTGCTGAATTACGAAAGAACATGGAACAAGAGCGAACACGAAGAGGGAGCGATGATCCTGAAAAGATGAGAACACTTGCACGATCACAGGTAAACCATAGACAAGTGTGTGCATTTAATTTTGTATGAATTATCAGTGATGATCATAATGATCGATAATGATGATGATGATTGTGATAATGGTGATATTGAGAAGATGATGAGGATGATAAAGGTGACGACTAACATCTTCATCCAACATCTAGGGATACACAATAATTCTCTTGATTAAATAAAATAAACAATAACCCAGCAGTTTTTCTACGTCCTTTCGTAGAACTAACATGGTTTGCCAGAATTTCTTAGTATTTCGAGGTTTGTTAATTATAATAATGGTCTGATGGTAATAATGATGATCACCACAGCACTTACAACACAAATTTCTTTCTGTGAAAATTACAGAACATTGAATTTCAAGCTGAAGTCAAAAAGATGGAAGAAGAGCATCAAGCGGCCTTGGAAGACTTAAGACGACGACTTGCAGCCGAGACGGAAGAAGCATTGAAGGAGCAAGACGAACGACTTGGAAAAATCTTAGGCAAACTCCAGGTAACATCACGTACTTCATTACTTATTTTATTGTGAACATGCTCTCAAGGGAGGAGAAAGGGTGGGAGTGGGGGTGGGGAGGGGGAAGGTGGGGGTGGGGAGGGGGAAGGTAGGGGTGGGGAGGGGAAAAGAGTTAGTGGACAGGGTCACCCCTTTCCCTCTTCCCTCCCCCCTCCCCTCTCCCTCCTCTAAGAGCCTGTTAACAGGCTGTATTTCAGATCATACAGCGGATTTTTGTTATTCTATTCATGTCTTCTGTTTCTCGAGTTTCCGATTCACGTGATTGAGGATCTACCAATAGCCCATTTTTCACGGCTGACCACGACAGGTCAAATGGTATTCTTTCTTTTTTCGGTTTTAATGTCTTTCAATCTCTGTAATTCGACGTCTCTTACAAATTTGCTCTTGCTCGCGTTGAAATATTGCTGTTTTTGTTTTAATTTGTGACCCGTCAATGTCCGTTAGTTTTGTACTGCATTTCCTGTAACTCTAAATGGGAAAACTAAGGGGAAAACTCATGGGACATATTTGTTCCGTTTAGCTTGAAGTTACTCGACGTGATGAAATCATTAAGAGCAGAGATGCAGCTATACGTAATCTAGAGGTAAGACAACATAGTGCTGATTATGATAAATAAATTTGTCTATTATATAATAATTGGTATATTACGCATGATTTGATTGGTCGAGAAACGTGATTACAGTCCACACGCACAGAGGACGTCACAATCTTACGCGCGCTCTAATTGGTTGAAATACTTCGATACATATACTTCATCTCGTGGCGTGACTCAAGTATAGAGCAGATTTCGTATGACTGTGAAAACGGCCCCGCACGTCACGGCACGGTTACGGCAGGAATTTCGAATGTTTTTATAGACATTGCAACACTGATAATGCCACTGCACAGCGCGGTCCGTTCAACACTCATACGAAATCTGCTCTACAGGTTCTCACCACGTCATCTGTGTATCTATTAGAGTACAGAATCGTTAACGATTAGCAGTGAAACGAGATGAGTAGACAATAATTTCCCCGACTTTTTTTCCTACAGAAAAAACTTGTAGATACAATAACAAAAGAGGGAACTCTAGCAGACATACAGACTGAAAAGTTAATGAAACAGCATCAAAAACAGGTCGATAGGCTTAACCAGAACATTGAGCAGTAAGTGAACGTTGTATATTTGATAAAATAATTGGTATATTGCGTGCGCTCTGATTGGTCGACAACCGTGTGTGATCACAGTATACACAGACAGATGACGTCACAGGGTCTTACGCGCGCTCTGATTGGTTGAAATATGGCATACTTTTTTGTTTACCATACATTGTGACGTCATATGTGCACTGTTATAGTACAGACGCACAGAAAATGGAACTGGTTTATTTGTTAAGTAACATATACAGGATATCATATATCATAGACAAAATAAAACAAATAAACAAAGAATCAAAACAAACAAGCAAAACAAAATGCTAAAATTCTTATATGTTTGTCTCTTTCCACACAGAGAGCGGGAGAAACAGATGATGAAAATACGTGAGAAAATCCAACTTAAACAACTGAAAAAAGAAAAGTAAGTAATATTTTGCTATTTTGACCACAAAAACCTTCATATATCATTTTATGCTGGATTTTATTCCTGTTGGTACTCTTTGGGCTATAATTTGGCTGGTTCTCTTTGTGTTCCTTTTGTGCTCTGTCGTAACTGTACCACCTATAATTGTACGCTTTTATTTTTGTGCCCTGTCATAATTTATCCTAATTGTCGCTTTTTAGAGCAATCGAAGCTAAGCGTGCTAAAGAAATGGAAGATCTAAAATCAAAAGGAGTAAAGTAAGTGGAATATCTATGTTGAAAACTTCCAGTGTTTTAAAGTGCTTTTTATACTAACTTTATTTAATAGTCTAATATTTGATAATAATATCTCATTTCTGTAGAACGGCATCCAGTACGCTGTCATTAATGTTTGCTGACCAGCAACATAAGAGAGAGATGGAGGTTTGTTTTTTTAAGTTTTAGCAAAATATTTGACTTGTCAAAAAGTACGGCGGGGGAGGGAGAGACTTTACCCCTGTGAAAAGGAGTAATGCATAGGAAGTCATTGTTCAATACTGCATTCCTTGAAATTAAGGGTCGAATATTTGCTTTTTGGATTAGGCGTCAGTAGTAACTACAGTGTTGGTGCATTCGCTCTAGTGCCCGCGAACAATAAAATAATTGTTTTAAGTATTTCAAGGAAGAGTGTATACTGTGACAAAAAAACTATGACTGAGACTTCAACTGGACATGGAGCCACTGTTTCCGTGCAAAGTATTTTCCCGAATTCCCTCTCAATGATTCTTGATCGATTCCTAGCTTAATTTGCAATTGATTTTTTAATTTCCAATAGTCTATATTTATATGATATTTCCCTACAGGATCTTGAAAAAGAGATGCGTCTCGAGCTTAGACGACAAACAGAGTTTCTCGATAAAGAAATGCAGCAACATCTAGTCACGGAATTACAGGCACGTTTGCGTTTTTGACTGAGGAATTGAAATGTTTTTCCGCACTAATAAATTAAGTTTTATTTAATTCAAGTATGTTGTAGTACGTAGGCTTCATATCAAATAGGTGTGTTTTGTTTCATCGAAGTTAATTTGTTTAATCTAAGACATTAAGTTTTATTGTTCGTTTTTAGGACGAGGAAGAAGCTTTCTTTGCAAAGTTAGCTGAAGTTAGTAACATCCCAGAAGATGAGCTTATGATGGCTATTAAAACATCAGCAAGCGGTGAGAAAATATTTACCCAATTATAATATACATGAAAACATTTCTCGATTCTGATTGGTCGAGAACAGTGCAGTTCAAGTATAACAGTGCAGAAAAGTTGCAATACAGTGCTAAGATCAATTTTTCCTTATACTGCTATAGCAAACATTAACAAGCATTGTATATACGGAGTTTTTCGCTCATTAATTAAAGAAAATGTATGTCTGAAAAAATGGCAAAAACGTTGAGCATCTGCTTGACAGATAAACATTTTGATGACTTGCGCGCGGTACTGACGCCATCGCATCTCAACGAGCGCGCGTTCAAAGTTTTCTTCTCGAAATTCGTTTTTCTTAAAAAATCACTGTTTATTTTCTCTAATTTTATAAAAAGGTATTAACCTATACTAACAAATATAAATAAGAGTACTGCGTGCGGAATTTGTTGCTGACACTTTTAGCTCAACATTGTTGCGTCAGAGTTGATGCAGTGTAACATAGAATGCGCGACTGCAAGAAACTGAAGGCAACAATGTTGTGAGATTTTGAAGCTCGTTCAAAAACCTGCAACGTGTTGCCGTAACATTAGGTAAATTTAGCAAACGCAACTGACTCGACGCGAAAAGAGGACACGAGGTGATATCCGTTCGTTGAGTGATTAGCGCAAAGACGTCGCGACGCCGCGTTCAGGACGCCATTTCACCTGTTTTCGTGTTCTCGTCTTGATGTTGGTGTCCTCTTCCACGTCGCATCCTGTTAACAAAATTTATCTATTTTTGCGCTAAAAATCGTACCGCGCTCCATGTTGAACTAGTGTAACATGATTTTAACATTGGTGGAAGTCAATTGTAATCGTGCAAACGGTTGCGCGCACGCAACACTAGCATGGTAAAACATATGTTTCAGTGTGTAAATCTTAACCGAACTTTGTATAATTGTATTACAGAAGCTGGAATGGACGCAAAGCTGACGAAAACCATCGCAAAAGATGTCCGTAAGCGTCTAAGGAGTGCTAAAGGAGCTGAGGACTAATCCTATTCTATCTGCTCGACCAAGAAGAAAATGTAAAAAATCGACGAAATCATACCAAAATCATTTTTGAGGGCATAAATTGACGATGAAAAAATCAAATTTGAATCCTTTTTGTTTATTTATAAATGGATAAATTTTGCATTTGGTATTATTATTATTTATTACCGTTTTTGAGTTGAACTCGTGAGTTTATTGAATGCATATTTATAATACCTAGACCTTATATTTATTCACAATATTTATTTGGAATGCTGGCTTAGACTGAACTATTTATAGAATTAGCATAATATTTATAAGCACCTAAACTCATGACGAAAATGAATCTTGTAAACACAATTTTGTTAAAAATCCTAATAAATTTGAAAATAAACTAAGCATGAAAACACATTGTACAGGATATAAAGTATACGCCAACCTTCCCTCCCCTCTCCCCCTAAGTTATGTAATTTGCAGCCTCTCCCTACTCCGACCACTGAAATTTGTGGTCGGAAAAGTGTGCACACTGGTCTTCACCCTCCCCTCCCCCGCAAAAATATGTTTTCAGTTAAAATGCGCGCGCATATTCAGTTATGACGCGCGCACTCATTACGTCACAATGTAATCGGGAGCCCGTGCGTTCCGCCATGGATCACATCAAATTTTAAGTTTCAATTCAAGAAAAATCACATGAAATCATCGAAAAATATCGGAGTCACCATTATAGGTTGTACAATATTAAAGCAGGAAAACTTTTATGAAGTTCTGCAACAAGATTTGATCTTACCTCGATCTGTCTTGCGTTTGTCGATTCAAATCCATGGATATCATATACAACAGAAACCATGCTACAGAAGCTTTAGAAATAATCAAACTTTACAGGAGGCTTCTTCTTTTGGTTGTAAAACCCCACATATTGAAGTTGATATTTACGGAAAGTGTTTCCACAGCTGTATGAAGTCTTGAAGTACAAACCTCAAGCGTGCGCTCTGAATGATTCGTCGATGTTGTTGTTGCTCGGTTTTAAATAGCCATTGTGACGTAATCATGACGTCAAAACGTCATAGGCGCGAGCGTGAGTTTCATTGGCTAATTAAACGAGCTGTAATCTGATTGGTTAATTACTGTGACGTGATAAATCAGTGACTGCATGTAGAAAAAGTAATTTCATATTAGTGGAAAACGCGGACACACGATGCACTTTTCGTTCAACTTTTTCATGTAAGCAAGCTAGTGTTGTGAGTAAGCGCGCGGCGTTGCTCACAACACTAGCTGGTTTAGGATCGAGTTCTACTTTTGCACTTTTTCTGCAACTTGCGCACAACCGTTGCGCGCAGTGTTTCGTGTCCACGCAGCGTTACGTGAGCTGACTATATGACTGCTTCATAAACGATTACGATGAAGGCTATGATACTGAACATACATCCAATCAAAAGCCAATGATTAATTCCTGCGCCAATTCAAATTCAGAATTACAGGGCACTCATTACGGCATGAAAAAAGCATAGATTTAGCGTCGGTATTTCCTTCAGCTGAGGGCCGGTCTCCCAGGAAGCTGACCTGCTCTTAAAACAAAACAAAACAAAAATCAATTAAATTACCAATAAAAATGATTTTATTTATATTATTATGGGTATCTTTGCAAATCTCTTACATACAAAATTACTAGTAAATAAGTATACTTAATACCACAAAACAGAAATGGTCTTTTTGTGAGTCCCAATTTTAGCTTCATTTGTACTTGCCCATTACCCTGATACCAGAGTAGCCCCCCCCCCCCCCCTGGTTTTTCTAATCTAATCTAGTAGCCCCCCAGGGGTTTTCTAATCTAGTTCATCATTCATCATCCTAAAAGCTTTACTAGTGAGACAAGTATTGAAGAAATAGAACCACGCCCTCAAGAAGCATTGAGCAGCTCTCTGCTATGCCTCATGATTTCTTGACACTTCTCTAATGCTCTAAATCTATACACAAAACAATTGGGAAGTTTTGTAATTCTATATAAATTTTTAACACCATTACTGTTTTGAGGCAAGTTTTCTATTCCATTTGTATCAAAAAGGTTTGAAAAACTGTACACACGTGCTATGTGCTCTTATATAGCCAACCAGAATGTGTTGTATTAATATTATTTTGTAATGTTTAAATTAAATGACTGTTTTTTCTGTACAATTGGATTATGCAAGCTTTACAAGTCATACTGGTTGTGCCAGATATAACAGTTTTACTGATTAATAAACTACAGTTATTTCACATTTGTCAATTTGAAAACCCAGGCCCACTTAGTTGGCAACTTATTGACTGGAATCGCAGGCACTTTGATCATTATTCCTTTTATGCCATGAGGTGTCCAGGAAAACTCATCTGGTAAACCAAGCATAGTAACATTGGTTTCTTTGCTTGTGATTGGCTCTCCTAGAACCAGTTCGCCTGAGCTCGGCCAATCTAGTACTGTTGCATACACAGCATCAGGCTTAGATGTATACCTAAAGCACATAAAAAATGGGTGTTTTTTAGGTTTTGTGGTGTTAAAAAGGAAGGGAGAAGCAAAGTGAAAGGGGAAGGGAGAGAAAGAAGGTAGGAAAAATGAAAGATATAAAGGAAGGAAGGAAGGAAGGAAGGAAGGAAGGAAGGAAGGAAGGAAGGAAGGAAGGAAGGAAGGAAGGAAGGAAGGAAGGAAGGAAGGGAGGGAGGGAGGGAGGGAGGGAGGGAGGGAGGGAGGAAAAAAGAGAATCTTTTACTGCGGTTTTCTGTATTCTGCGAACTCTGACCTTCAAACAGTCCATTGGAATTGGGGTTTTCACTTCCACCCACCTCAACAAAACATTGAAAAATCAATACTAAAAGTTCCTAAAATCCTACCAAATGACCAAATATGATCTTTAGAGAGTATATATTAGCTATACCATCATTTTGGTATTAATAGTTCTTCGTATTAGTGATTTTGACTTTTGATTGACAGAAGCAAAAACACAAATTAGCATGGCATTTGAAAGTCAGAGAAAAACCGCAGTAAACTAACGTTTGACTGCCATCTTAGTAAAGAAAGGAGCAAATGAGTCAAGAGATTCATGAAATCTTTTTTACCAGATATTTTTAGTAACTGTGTCATTCTGTGCTCTCCATGGTTTAGTTTCATAAATAGCTTCACCATTAACATTCAACCATTCTCCCATCTGAAGCAGACGTTCTTGGAAAGCAGGAATGATACGACCATCAGCAGTTGGACCAACATTCATTAACATATTTCCTCCACAACTGGAAAGAGCATAATGAGGATTTCATACATGTAGTTAATTTGTCTGTCAGGACTTAGTTCTACTCTGCTCTATTCTCTTTTCTTTTTTACTCATCTTTTTTTCCCTCTTATTTTTTTTTCTTCCATTCTCTTTTCTTTTCTTCTCAAACTTCTTTTCTCCTTCAATTTTCATTTTTTATTCTTCTCTTCTCTTCTTCTCTCATATTCCCTTTATTTCACTTCCCTCCACCATTTTTCTTTCTTCTCTTCTTCCTGTCCCATTACCTTACAGTAGAAATCAATTTTTCAATAAGTTCTTCAATAGTGAGATAGTCAGCAATGTCGGCATTTCGTCTGTATCCCCATGAGGTCTTGTCCACAGTCATTGCATTTTCCCATTTATGTTTGATCAGATGACCTTTAAAAGAAACAGACACTTCAACTTCAATCAGTTTTATATTGCCTTTGGAGAAGATAGGCTTTTCTTTCATTTTTCTCATGTTTTACTACAGAACTCAACATGATTTTAATTAACAGACCTTTTTGTAATGTTAAATAACTATTACCTGGATCATAACGATCTTGACATGTATAAACTGAGCCATGTTTACAACTGCATTCCTTCCCCCAGCGGTCGTTTACTAGCACTGTGCCACTTACAGGACTAAAATATATAATTATCATTTACTACAGTAATTTATTATGTAATGGTGCCTGTATCTACAATAATCACCTTTTGGTGATGACTACATCTCTTTAATGACTAGACTTGCTCCAAGTCTTGCTTGTCTATTTTTTCTGTTACTGGGGCTTCCTGTGTTGTAATTCAGACTTTTGGTTTACAACTGAAAATCTGAATTACAACATAGGAAGCCCAAACAATGGAAGAAATGAACAAGCGAGACTTGGAGCAAGTCTATACAATGAGCACCTCTGTACAATGACCATCTTACTACAATGACCACCTCTGTACAATGACCACCTATCTACAATGACCACCTCTGTACAATGACCACCTCTGTACAATGACCACTTCTCTGCAATGACCACCTCTGCATAATGACCACCTCTGTACAATGACCACCTATCTACAATGACCACCTCTGTACAATGACCACCTCTCTACAATGACCACCTCTGTACAATGACCACCTCTGTACAATGACCACCTCTATACAATGACCACCTCTGTACAATGACCACCTCTCTACAATGACCACCTCTGTACAATGACCACCTCTGTACAATGACCACCTCTTTACAATGATCACCTCTCTACAATGACCACCTCTGTACAATGACCACCTCTGTACAATGACCACCTCTGTACAATGACCACCTCTCTACAATGACCACCTCTGTACAATGACCACCTCTGTACAATGACCACCTCTCTACAATGACCACCTCTGTACAATGACCACCTCTGTACAATAACCACCTCTGTACAATGACCACCTATCTACAATGACCACCTCTGTACAATGACCACCTCTGTACAATGACCACCTCTGTACAATGACCACCTCTGTACAATAACCACCTCTGTACAGTGACCACCTCTCTACAATGACTGCCTCTTCTCTGCAATGACAAACCCCCCTAGGCTCCCCTCTTTCTACGTTACCTCCTGAAATATTTAATAAAAGTAACCAGTAAATTACATACATGTATAATTAAGTACTAAAACTATAAAAATAATAATACTAAATGTTTTTGTTACCTATCATTGAATAACCAAGCAAGAAATTGTTTACTGTCCCAGTAATCACTTGATGCTTCCCAGTCCCCATCAGACCAAATATATTCAGGTTTATAAGTCTTGACCATGTCAAAGAGCTCTGGCATTAAGATATCCTTGTAAAAAGAAAGACATACTTTAACACTAAATGGGAGGCAGCAGCATGATTGAGTGGTCAGAGGGTTGGTCTCATAATCTGGTGGTCCAGATTTCAAGTCCCTGCTCTGGCCACTTAAACTGAGGCTGAATTTGTTCTGGGTGAAGTCCCAAGATCAGATTCAGTTTGAATCAACCATGCTTGTAAATTAGTGAATAATATCATGTACAACTATCTTACTTTCACAAATTGCTTGGAATTAAAGTTGTTTTCCTTGTCCTGAAGGTACAATGGATTAAACCATTCATACAATGAATGATACAGACCAAATGTGACATTGGTATTTTTACGAATGGCATCTGCTAGCTCTCCTGCAAGAGAAGAAATTAACATAAGTATTATTCAATATGATTCAAAATTGCATCAGAATATATTGTTTTATCAAGGTCTAACATTAGAGGAGAAAGTGAAATTTTATCTGAAGAAGACATCCCTGGTACAACTTCAATGCATGAAAGCAATTATAAATGAAAAAGTTTTGTACATTCTGGCTGTTCCGTACACAGGAAACCCAGGCTCAGCTTCTGTACATTTTCATTAGTAACAGCTTCACGATGGCATACATAATGAAAGGTTGTGAGTTCAAATCTCAACAGATTCACTTAACTTTTTTTATTCTCTAGTTTCTAATAATTGATTCTTTTATACCTACTCATCCCTGTTTCATAATAGATTTTGATTTTTTAAGCTGTATTTTGATTTTTTGTCTCCTTTATTAACCCGATCTGAAGGAAAGGCTCAAAGGAGTCCAGAAAAATCTCCAATCACCCAGGATCTTCACAGCCAAAATTCATCAAGACAAATTCTCAATGCAATTAAATCACACATTGCTTACAACAGCTGAAGAGCAATGTCTAAAGCAACTACTCCTGATTGAATTTGAATGCAAAGTAATCTACAGTTCAGGAGAAATCCTGTGATTTTCAATGAATAACTCAAATCCTTATAACCTTTGACCAAGAATCGTAGACACTGTTGTGTACTGTCCATTTATTTACGAACTAACCAACCTGGAACCAACATGGCTCCCAACTAACTAGCTTACACAGGAAGCCCAACTAACATATGACAGACACCATCATCACATGATCCTCAAGGCTTAGAGCTGTTATTGAAAACTTTTGTGTATAATCACCCTTTGAATTTGCTTTAAGATTACAAGCCTTTTGCAAAGAAATCTGAAGCATTATTGGCTCAAATAAATACTTAAAATTTAGGCCTTGAGAACATGTGATAGTGGTGTGTACAATTCTTACAAATATATGACTCATCAAAATTACAATAAAAATTCTTGCATCCTACCTACAAGATCCCTGTGAGGTCCATTATCAACAGAATTCCAATTCCATGACACATTTGACCTCCAATTAGTCCAGCCTTCATGGTGTTTACTAGTCAAGACAAAGTATCTGAAACACAACAGAAAATACTAACAGTTTATTCAACTTTTTCATGCTTCTGTACTCTAATAGATGCACAGATGACATCAAAAAGTAGTGAGAACAAAAAAGTATGCCACAAGAAGTTGAGTGGCACATACTGAGTGGACGTGAGAAGTTACTCTCTTCACATTTTCGTGTCTTCTTTTCATCTACATGTATTAGAATTAATACAGACACACACAAAAAAGGAATCATTTGTTTTATATAATATAATAATTCATCAAAACATTTCATCCAATCAGAGTGCACATAAGATTCAGTGACATCATCTATGCATGTGTACTGTAATCACACATGGTTTTCAACCAATCAGAGTGCACTTGATATACCAATTATTATATAATTTTGCATAGTCACATCAGAAATATTTGAAATTTTAATATACATGTAAGTCTTGTTTAGCAAGTGATTAAATAAATATCACAGATGTTCTGAAGAGGTTCAGTGAAAACAAGTAAAATGGGATCCTAAACATGGCCACACAACATTGTCACGGAGACATGCAAATTATAAACGACAGTGTTATATGTGCCATCTCATATAACATTCTCACATCATGTTGCATCTATTGTGAAATCTGTCTACTAACTTGTAAACTTGAATGAACATATACAAACACTGACAATATTGCTCCTTTCAACACTTACTTGGCTCCAGATTTTTCAATTAATGTTGCAAACACATTAGGATCAAAGAATTCAGCTTTGAACATTGGTGCAAAGTCAGCATACGTAAATCCTGGTGGATAATTCTTCTTCATAAAATCCACATATGAAGGATTTCCATTGTGCCAGTAGTACCAAAACCATTCAGAACCAAAACTAGGTACAGAATATAGTCCCCAGTGCATGAATATACCAAACTTAGCTTTGTCATACCAATCTGGGAGTGGTCTGGAGTCTAGTGAATCCCACGTTGGAAGGTATCTAGAGGTTGTTGGTGCTGCTATGGCAACCATGAGAACAAAAATCTGAGTGATTACTGATTTCATAGCTCCAAAACCTTTATGTGGCTACAGTGAAAGAAAAAGCAATGTGATCATTAATAAATCAAGTCTACATGACTGTATTAGTCAAGAGTGGTTGGCATAAAATAGATGTACATTAATATTGGATTCTGTTTGTTCTTGTTTGGCTATAACACATACTACATGTTAAAATTGATTGTGGAAATGTTGGTGCCAGCCTGTGTATCTGGCAGTTTTGGGGAGGGGGGAAGGGAGAAGGAGGGGGAAAGGGGAAGAGAAACCGGCTACCCAAAGACCATGTGTTTTTGTATCTGCCCTGTTCTCATTAGCGTAAGATGACAGCATGACGTTTTTCATGATGACCTTTAGTGTCACTTCTTCACCTCATGTTCAGGAACCCAGGGGGTGGTTCCTGGATGTCTGATTGGCACTAATCCAGGATTAAACCAATGGTTTTTCATAAGTGAATTAGTGGATTAGTGAATAAGTGGATTAGTGCTAATCGGGCTATCAGGAGCTAAGTCCTGGGGTATTATTCTGTCACTCATTCATTGCTCCCAGAAAAGAAATACCCTGGCAAACATTGCCTGTTAGAACTTGTTCTGGACGTTTTCTCTCATTTCCGATTAGTCAACCTGATTAGGTTGGCCAATCAGCACCAGTACATGTAGAGAAATTACTGTCATAACAATTTACAATACAATATGCCAAATTGCCACCTTAATAAATTTTGAATTTCTGAACAAGTTCTACCATACAACGTTCCAGGGGTATTTATCTGGGAGCAAGAAATGAGTGGTGGAATAATAACCTTGAGGACATTCCTCACTTAATCGGCTCACATTAATATTGACTTAATGACAACCACTACAATATGAGTTAATTACCAGAGTCAAGATATCATGTTAAAAATTGAGCTCCAAACAAGGGAAATAATGCATTACAGCTGCTTTCAGTGAAATTAAAGTTTAGAAGTAATAATTGAAAGAGCAGGAGAATCCTGAAA
This sequence comes from Telmatactis stephensoni, assembly GCA_029948255.1. NCBI lineage: Eukaryota > Metazoa > Cnidaria > Anthozoa > Actiniaria > Isophelliidae > Telmatactis > Telmatactis stephensoni. The sequence continues at coordinate 207,085 of JALIZF010001383.1, read as the reverse complement.
GATGTCGACTGCAAGACAACGGTCAAACGTTTAAAAAGATTTCAGAGTATAAGAAGCCGATGACATCTTTAATACGTATTCTCAATGAATCGAACTTGCCTCATCTGTTCGCCGAAAGACAATTTCTATAAGTTAACAAACACACAAGCTTCGTGTAGTCTTCAAACCCGGTGTGTTCCATCTATAACAAGTCTAGAATACATAAATACTTACTTGTCAGTTGGTAGCAGGTTTAATCGGCCGGGAAAACCAACCACTTCAGTTTTGTCTGAAAAGTTTCTTGCAGTTTTCAGTAATCATAATTTTATCATGTGACTTTCACACTTGCCCACCACCCGGCCTGGGACTGGGCATCCCATTCTTCTCCTCTATTTTCACAGGAAGCCCGAGCACTAAGTTTTGAGTAAACTAACGAAAAACGAAAAAGGTTCAAAATAAAGTTGTAACCTTTAGAATATTGCTTTCTACTGTTTATATCTGATCTAAAAGTCGATGTTTGAAAATCTCCCTTCATAGTTAGATTTTTCTCAAAAGTAGTTATTGGGCTCCCTGTGTTCCATTTAGCCTTCTTTCTAGGGAGGGGGAGGGGAGGATAAAATGAGGAGGGAAGAAAGAGGAATGCGGAGTGGAGTGTTTTATGTACAGCATATCAAATGTAGTGGTAGCAAGTGTGAATGAGTCTTGGAGATATTAGCAGTAATGCTACTGTAAGATACGAGGATAAACCAAAAGATTTGATTTGACACTGCCATTGGTCCAATGAACTCAGGTGACAATTGTTTTTACAATAACTTTATCTATAGGACACTGGATAAGGATTTATCCACAGATAGTGTTGACATATTGACCTACAATATCGATCACTGCCCGAGATTGAATCCTTTTCAAGTAGCTTTAGTTCACAAATTAAAACTATTTATTTAAAATTTGAATATCAAAGTTTTTGAAAAAGATTCTGGTATAGAAAGGGGGTCAAAATGTCATCATGATTCAGGCTTATTTAAAATCAAGCAGTGTTTGCCCTCCTTCGATTCTCCCTCCCCCTCCCCCAGGGTGGGGACCTTCTGTATATTTCGATCGTGTGACAGAAATTTTCATTTCCACCCCAAAACGGTACCAAAATTGGTGCCTCAAGCTATTTTGCCCCTATTAAAGATAACAAAACATTCAAAATCTCAATCTGGTACCAATTTCTGTAAAAGTACCAGCATCTTACTGGGACATACCTGCAAACTCTCCATATTCAGCAGTGAGTCTCCAGATTTTGGACCTCAATTCCCAGTCTCCAGAACTTGACCACAAATCTCCCAGGTAATCAGAAACCCAGACAACACTTGTCTAGATTTTCCCATATTGGAAATATCATTGATATTTCATTTTCATGAATATTTATAAAAATTTATCGACCAGCTGTCAATTGCCCCCCTCCCCTCAAACCCAAGTGAGGTCATGGAGTTCTCCAGATAAAATACACAAAGGGTTGACAGGTATGCTGGGAGTACCTCATGAGGTGGTTACCAAATTCCATGATTTGTACCCTAAAAGGCAATATTGATCATCCCTGCCCAAAATAGAAGGGAGTGCCCCAGCTCCCTCACAAGAACTTGAAGGCAGGTTCTCCCTCTCTTGATCACCTAATGCTTTATCCCATGAGCATTTATCATTCAAAACTCAGGGGCAGATTTAGGGGAGAGGTGCAGGGGTTGTGCACCCCCTCCTGAGACGACTTTGAGTCCTTTTCTATCAATATTTTTTTCAAAAAATTCCTCTCAACAGTTTCCAATTTATATGATGGTGCACCCCCTCCTGATGACAGTGCCCCCTTTCCTGAAAATAATCCTGGATCCACCCCTGAAACTTGTTCAACCATTCCTTCCTATTTGGTTTATTTTGATAATATGATTCAAATATAAGATATACAAAGATAAATTACTACCAGGAAAAACTGCAATTAAAAATTAATAAAAGTTACCTAAAACTAATAATGAGGACAAATTACATAAAATTCATTATTATATTTTGAAAATAATTCAAGAGTTTTGATTGGCTAAGAGCCACCAGATAAATTACCATAGTCGCTGGCTAGCTGCCCAAATTTGGAGTTATGAAAATGTTGAAAACCATTATTCGAAGTTATGGCGTAATTTTCTCGAATATGGAAAATTAGCTTGCGGTATGACGTCACGCTAATTTATGCAATTCATGCCAAAAGCGGGAAAACAACAACAACATGTATTCTTGTCAACAAAGCACAACTGAGAAAGAATTATTTTCAAAAAATAATAAAACAATTATTGAATTCGTTTCTCGTAGGCTATGGGGAATTATTAAGGCCTCGGTTTGTGTTATCTGCCTCAGCACAATTAACCTCGGCCTTAATAATTCCCCATATCCTATTCGACCTCATCCAATAATTGCTTAATATTAAAGAAGTAATTTACATCAGTCTAATCATCTGTTTTTATCTTTTTCTTCTTCTTCTTTTTCTTGGGTTCTTCCTCCTCTTCATCACTCTCAGCCTCAACCTTTTTCTTCTTCTTCTTCTTGGGAAGTTGATCCTGATCTTCTTCTGGGGCTTCCGACTTTCTCTTCTTTTTCTTCTTGGGTGTTTCTTCCTGTGCAACAACATCCTGTTGCTCATCAGCAGCCTCTTCTTCTGGTGCTTCCGATTTTCTCTTCTTTTTCTTCTTGGACGTTTCTTCCTTTGATAAATCTTCTTCATCATCAACAGCCTCTTCGGAGTGACTCTTCTTCTTTTTCTTTTTCTTTTTTGTTGGTTCTTCCAGGCTTTCATCGTGGCCATTTTGCAAAGTGTTTTCATTCTCATCTGTTGTTTCCTTCTTCTTGTCTTTTTTCTTTTTCTTCTTCTTTTTCTCTGATGTTGCTTCAGTTTCTTTATTGAAATCTTCAATGGCATCTTTCATGGCATCTATGTTCTTCATAGGAGCCTCACCTGTCTCATAGAACTTCAAGCGATCCTCAACTTGTTCATGAAGTTTTGCTCCAAACACAGAAGTTGGGGTTTCTGAAAGTAAATAAAGTGCACAGTTGAAGCTCTAGAACTTGCTACCAGGTGACCTATCCTAACTCACAAGCTCCCATCAGAGACCACTAACATAAACCCTTTTTGATGTCTGGCTGCCAAAAAGAATATCTCAAATTATTGAAATGTTGTTTGAGTGGTGTATGAGAACTTAGATACGATAAAATAGACCAATGGAGTTATTTGCTCAATATCAACCTAGATTGTGAATAACATATTCTTTAGAGTTTTTGCTATTTACACATGCACAACTTTGCATGTGATAGTTGCAGGCAAGTTGTAGGCTTGACTTACACAACACAATTTGTGTTGTATGTATGTTGTAAGCAAGTTGCATGCAACAGTTGTAGGCAAAGTTGCACCATTCAAATCAGACTTTACTAAATCTCCAAAGCATCTGAAAATGACAATACCTGAGAAGCAGTCAATTCGTGATGCAATAGAGCACTTGTTAGCTAAATATCTGGAGATACGGCCTTTGTTTTTCTTATTGGCACGTCCAATGAATGAGGAATGGAAGATAAGACCATACTTTGGTGTGTTGCCCTTCTTCTTAAGTGCTCTGGAAATGCAAATCATAAATAACATGATAATCAGAATAAAAAACATATAGAGTGCATACATAATACATGTATTATCTGAACTGTAGAGCAGGGCATGGGCCCACTTTTTTTAAAAGGGGATAAGTGCTCCCATGATTAAATCTACATGTAAATAAACCCATTCAATTTAATCTGCTTTCAAACAACCCAGGCCCTGTAGAACAAATGCAGGCATTGTAAAGCTTGCATACCTAAAAAGAGCTTTCTCAGCACCAAGAATCTGTACAGTAGAAGCTGGATATTTTGCTAAATTGGTCAGACTTCCTGCATGTGAAATAAGTCTAGCACCAACCTGACAATGGAAAAGAACATAATTTTTATTAACAAACTTATTGATCAAATAGCACTTTGTCATAAAACACTATTGTATTGAAAGTTGCAGTGCACCACAGCACTCATTAGATTTTTTGGGTTTCAAATGCAGAGTTAATTTGTGGGAGGTGTTAGTTCAAGACTGGCATTTACTGAAAATTTTAATTTTAAAATATGATTTAAGGAGGCTTCCTACAATTTTTCTAGTGCTCGACCGGTCAACTTGAAACGGCTGTAGTTCTTACATGAAAGCATCCACAGTTATGACCTTTCGTCCACTTACTACATAAAGACTGAAATTTTTATTGGTGTGTGTTTTGTTTACATCAGGGTTACCATAGCGACGAAACGATGACGTCAGCGTTTTAGATTCCAAGCAATTGTACGCGTTTTTTGACCTAAACTTTTAAAATGACACACAAGACGTTAATATTTAGGACTTTGCCTAGCAGCATACGAATTTTGGAGAAATTCGTATAGACAGATTTTGAATTATTCGAGGCGCAATTTTTTCACCCCAAAAATCACATTTTCTAGTCTTCGATTCCATAATTTTAAAAGCAAAGCAGCATGACAACTCTTCGACTGTCCAAATGTTGTTCAAATATCAGACTACTTCTCTACGAAGTTGCACGTGAGAAAGTGCTTTGGATCTCCGTCAGCATACGTCCATTTAGACATGAAATTGGGCGAAATTTTATCAAAATTTATACACAAAGCGTTTAGTGCTCCTAAAGAAAAATTTCTCGGTCAACTGTTTTCTCCCTTTGGTGAGTAGAACTTTAATATATTTGCAATAAACTGTCCAAGCGCTGATTCAATTGAAGCTTTCTAAGGTACTGAAATAAAATTTCAAAGTAGAGTATATTCGGTGTAACTTAGCGCAGCAAGATTCTAGGTTCAAGTTGCTGTTTTCATTCTCACATTCCTGCATGCAGGCATGCTTCAGTATGCTAATTCAAGGCAATGGTCACCATGGCGTGACGCGCTACTTCACTAGAGTTGTCATGCTGCTTTGCTTTTAAAATTATGGAATCGAAGACTAGAAATTGTGATTTTTGAAGAAATATTCTATACGCAGAGCACGCGTACGGAAACGCAGTAGTGAAGTAGCGCGTCACGCCATGGTGACCATTGCCTCGAATTAGCATACTGAAGCATGCCTGCATGCAGGAATGTGAGAATGAAAACAACAACTTGAACCTAGAATCTTGCTGCGCTAAGTTACACCGAATATACTCTACTTTGAAATTTTATTTCAGTACCTTAGAAAGCTTCAATTGAATCGGCGCTTGGACAGTTTATTGCAAATGTATTAAAGTTCTACTCACCAAAGGGAGAAAACAGTTGACCAAGAAATTTTTCTTTTGGAGCACTAAACGCTTTGTGTATAAATTTTGATAAAATTTCGCCCAATTTCATGTCTAAATGGACGTATGCTGACGGAGATCCAAAGCACTTTCTCACGTGCAACTTCGTAGAGAAGTAGTCTGATATTTGAACAACATTTGGACAGTCGAAGAGTTGTCATGCTGCTTTGCTTTTAAAATTATGGAATTGAAGACTAGAAAATGTGATTTTTGGGGTGAAAAAATTGCGCCTCGAATAATTCAAAATCTGTCTATACGAATTTCTCCAAAATTCGTATGCTGCTAGGCAAAGTCTTAAATATTAACGTCTTGTGTGTCATTTTAAAAGTTTAGGTTGAAAAACGCGTAAAATTGCTTGGAATCTAAAACGCTGACGTCATCGTTTCGTCGCTATGGTAACCCTGATGTAAACAAAACACACACCAATAAAAATTTCAGTCTTTATGTAGTAAGTGGACGAAAGGTCATAACTGTGGGTGCTTTCATGTAAGAACTACAGCCGTTTCAAGTTGACCGGTCGAGCACAAGAAAAATTGTAGGAAGCCTCCTTAATTGTATGTTAAGCAAATGCTAACTCAAAGTGTATGATATATTCAAACCCCTTATTTTTGCTAGATTTCAATTTTGAGCTGTACTGGCTCCTTTTTTATATTGTTCAAGATGATAGTCTGCTAGCGCTTCCATCAGGCACTACATCGTGTGAAAAAGTGCGGTGCTTATTCAAGGACTGTGTTTACTAATTTTGCTCTCAAATATTTAAATTGCTGATGAAGGGGGTGGTATTTAAACAGGGTGGTCCATAAATGAGTAAATATGACATGCAAATTTATCATGTTATTATAATTATTTTATTACTCAAAATAGACTTGGGTCAGCAGTTGTCTGCTGATGTCCCAGGAGCATTAACATGTCTAGTTGCTTTGCCTTGTTTGTTTTGCTTGGTATCACTTTTATTGCTGTTAGTTTGGGTCATTCAATGAATTTTCTCATGATTTCAGGCCTTCACACACCCTGAAGACTGTTCAACACTCACCAATTCCCCAATAAGGGTAGAAAGATTAGGTGCAACACTGTTCATCTTGGATATTAGATACTGGTGGAGGACTTTCCTGTAGTCAGCAAGACCAATGACTTTTCCTGCAAATGCCTCGATGTTAATCAAATCTAATGGAGAAATATCCATCCCTAAGGATACAAAGAAAAAATAGTATAAATTAGAGAGTTGATTGTATATGGAAACACTATCACCATTATCATCAATAATCCAGTTCTGAGATATGCTTCACCTGTCACATACAAAGGATTAGAATGAGGTTACATGCTAAAACTTTTGTCTTGTTACAAATGACTGAGCTTTATGCATGTAGCCTAGTCTTGATACTTTTGTATGTGGAAAGTTAAGTGCATCTTGGAAGTCAACTACTGCATTCGTCATTATCATCATCATCATCACTATCACCTTCAATGGTATATGTCACCACCATTATACACTTCACTGGAACAAAATAGGTATAGCAATAACTCTACTGATGTCATTTTCAAAACTTATACAGTAAAAATGTCTAAAATTAATGTTTACTCTTTTTCATAGTTTTTTGAAAATTATAGCATTATCAAATAAGATGAGTAAGAGTAACACCTACTGACCCATGGAAGACTTAGAAGCTTCATAAATGGCCTTGGCTTTTCCTTCATCCATGACAATCTCCTCAAGAGCTTCAAGCTTGTCTTCTGTTAAGTCTTTTCTTGACTTGATAAACTTTGCAACCTTGGCATACATGTAATTATCACCAACAATCTTCACCAACTCTGGAAAATGGTATGAGTACCACTCCCTGAAATACAAGAAATGGCTCTTTCATTAAGTGATAATAATAACTGTTTATTTAAGTGTCCATGACTTCTAGTGCTTGCACACTAATTGGGGGACACTATACATGTACTCTCACACTCACTACCTCTAAATTAAATAACTTTTCATACATTGCTCAACTCATGTTGATTTTTGCAGAGGGAGCAAAAAAAACAGAGAACCTGGAGAAAAAACCCTTGTGACATGGTAGAGAACAACACATCAAACAAACTCAGTCCACATATGATCCAAGCACTCAAGCTTGGACTTGAACCTGGACCATAAGTGGTGAAATTCTAGCACACTAACTCCTTGGCCAACCATGCCACCCGTTAAACACAGAGAATAGCCTACACAAACATCCTGGTCTTACCTAATTCTCATAGAGAATGTATTAATATCTTTATCCAGTTGATCCAACAAAGCAATGGACTGAATAATCATATTATCAACCCGATGGATATTAAACTTGACTTTAGCTCTTGAGTAGCTGTGACCTAACCCCAACTGAGCCTTGGCAGCCATTTGACCAGTCAGACCCTTGATCATCTTTTCAAAATGCATACGGATACCACGAAGGACCTCAGTAACCAAACTGCTAGAGTCGCAAGCAATGTTGACTGATTCTTGGATGGCAGCACTAAGTTTGCTGTCATTAACACCAAGGGAAACCTTGGATTTCTTCTTTCCAGTAGGGACATTTGCTTCAAGGAATGCCTTGAGGTCGTCATGAACAACACCTAGTAAACAGAGATTACATGTATTGGTATCATTAGAGAAAAGAGTTACAACTTACATATATTAATACTAATATAGTCGCAGCTTTAAATCATTAAAGCAAAGTAAAGTAAAGCAACCATATTTTACGTTGATAGCTTGTGACAGTAATTTGGGTAACTGATAAACTTGAGGTCGACAGTGCACTCATTTTACACCCCTCTTTCCTTCAGTGCTCCGTTTTTTAATGGTATTTAAAGCTAATTAAAGCTACACAGAAAGGAAAGAAGTTGAAACAAGGATGCGAGGTCACTGAGGTCATTGCAAGAGTTCCAAATTACTTTTTAACAGGAGGGCATCACACAATGCCACCCAGGTAGACTATAATAGCACAGAAACAACATGACTAAGCTATTTACAAAAAGCGATGTGTTTTAAAAACTGCTGTGCAAAAAGATGTCCATATGGTCCACCAAATTACTGGGTTTCAAACAGCTGATAAATCTAGTTATCTGCTTCAAATGGTGGTCAGTATTTGACCATCAGGTAGTCTAAACCAGAGAATATTCTATTGAAAACTTGTCTGTCAGCATCACTTCAAAGATTATCATATGAAATCCAGAAATTTACTTCGTCTTGTTAAAACATTTGCAAATGAACAGGCAATAGACTGCAAACAGCTGTAGTAGTTATCAAAAGTAGATCAAATGTTTACAACAATCAATGACTATCTAATATGAACCCCTTTGTAAAAACTGACTTGAGATTTTACTGTAGTGGAAGGAATCAAGAATACTGTCCGTATTACAGAGGTGTCCGGAGTATAAAGGTTTCCTTGAGGGGTTTGTTGAAATCTATACAAAATTCAGCTGATTCTATAATTTTCGAAAAGTTTTGTAATAAAGCAACAAAATATCAAGATATTAAACCAAGAAATTACACAGTAATATCAAGAAACACTCTAAAACGAAGAAGTATTCGTTGTTTGGATCTTCCACGTGGTCTTTTTACAACCCAAAACATCGACAACAAACTTTCAAATCACATTCTAAACTCTACACAAAACAACAAATTACTCTCTCAAATACCTTCTGAAATGCAATTAATGTTATCCAAGGCATTGGTTCCTGATTTAAATGGCGAAAAAGCCGCGAGTTTGACGAGTTTTCCAAAGCGAGAGAGATCAACTACGGAGTCTTGTACTTCGGGAAGAAGGGCTCCAACTTCTTCTTGTGCGACCACTTTGAATATTGCATAGCCTGAAGCATGCTCATAAAGCACGAACAGCACCTAAATGAATAAGATTTTGAAAGTATAAAGAGTTAGTAAAGAAAAATAAGGAGTTTTATGTATGAGAAAATGTCTACTCAACCTACCATCTTGGATTCCGCGTGCTTCTGGTCACGTGTCAACACAGGAAACCCAAACAGAAAGCCTACTCGTCAGACCATGATTTGGGACAGTGCGCTAATAATATATTTGGCCTTCAAAATAACACTGTTAATCCTTTAAAGTCCCTATGACGCATATTTTTTTATTTTCAAACTCATTTCTTTTCTGGGAATATAGTTAAGATCTTTTTATCCCATTTTGGAATACTCTATATTTTCGGAGATATAAAAGTTTCAAATTTCAAAATGCAAATGTGATGACGTCAGGGGAGTCATCATCACCAGCTTCTCATGGATTTTACTAAAAGAGGTCTTCAATTCCACAACCAGATTTTTTACTCAAACACAGGCTTTACCAACGGAAATAAATTCCAAATGAAAAAATAAGAGTATTTCAAGTCATCTTGGTTTTGTATAATAAATGATGACTCCCCTGACGTCATCAAATTTGCATTTTGAAATTTCTAGTTCCATTACCGCGGATCAATCCATATACATATACATTTACATTCCTATGTGGTATTACTATGAACCCAACAAAATGGCCTGCTCCCAACATATGTGGCTTCATAGCTCAGTTGGCAGAGCATTGCACCGGTATCGCAAAGGTCATGGGTTCGAATCCCGTTGAAGCCCCGAATTTTTTTCGGGCTTTTCTAAAGCAATTGCCTAAATTGCTTACATATCCGTGATGATCTCTCAATATTTCTAGTTCCATTACCGCGGATCAATCCATATACATATACATTTTGAAATTTGAAACCTTTATATCTCGAAAAATATGGAGTGTTCAAAAGCAAGACAAAAAGACCTCAACTATATTCCCAGAAAAGAAATGAGTTTGAAAATAAAAAAATATGCGTCATAGGGACTTTAAAGATACTTACTTCTACCAATGTTTCAAGCTTTCATTCTTTACAGTTATAAGTAGAATAATTCTTGTTCGATTCTTCTGATGACATCGGCATTGACATTGACATTGTCTTCCTCACTCAGCTTCACGTCTAAGAAAACTACTGTATATCAAGGCAGCATTTCATGCGCAGATGGGGTCGAGATCTTAATTCATTCCCTACGTAGGTCGATTCGATGTCTCAGCTTCTATGAATGTCTCGGTAGAATCTTCCCAAAATTTATTTATTTTTTCTCCTATGACTAGATAGGAGAAGGAAGGAGGAAGATCAGATCGAAGAAGGAAGAGGAAGAGGAAGAGGAAGAGGAAGAGGAAGAGGAAGAGGAAGAGGAAGAGGAAGAGGAAGAGGAAGAGGAAGAGGAAGAGGAAGAGGAAGAGGAAGAGGAAGAGGAAGAGGAAGAGGAAGAGGAAGAGGAAGAGGAAGAGGAAGAGGAAGAGGAAGAGGAAGAGGAAGAGGAAGAGGAAGAGGAAGAGGAAGAGGAAGAGGAAGAGGAAGAGGAAGAGGAAGAGGAAGAGGAAGAGGAAGAGGAAGAGGAAGAGGAAGAGGAAGAGGAAGAGGAAGGTTGGGTGGATGAAAAAAGATGGGTGAAGGGCGATCGATCGTTGAATCAGGCAGCAAACTTCCCTCTATGAATTGATCATCTAGCTTTGGCAAAGCCTGTACAGTTTAATTTCCTATCAAGCGACGTTTATCTTTTGAGTCTAGTCCTTCTAACAACAAACTCACAAATTGGAGCGTCGATCCTGGTGTTGTGATGTGATGGTCACAGAACCTTGTGTGAGGGATTTCTTTGCTTGCCTCATTTTCTATTGCCTTAAGTTGCGATTTCATTGCGGAAATTATTATCTGGGACTATTATTTAATGTATGCTTTCAACTGCTAAGCAAAAAGACTGCTTTATTTTTTTAACAGTGCATCTAAATATATATATAATTGTAAAGTCACATTTGAATTGTATGCAAAACCAATAATATCAAGAGACCATAATACTAAGAGAGCAAAACTCAGTATTGATGTCTGTGCCATGTTCGTGGCGGCTAAGGCTATTTTTAGTAACTTCGCCATCGCGCGCGCAAGGCTCTTAAACAATAGAATTCAAACGGTCCCGTCTGCGCGCACGTCAAAAATCAAATTCTATTGGTCGAGGGCCTTGCGCGCGCGATGGCGAAATTACTAAAAATAGCCTTAGCCGCCACGAACATGGCACAGACATCAATACTGAGCTTCGCTCTCTTAGTATTATGGTCTCTTGATAATATATATTTACAGCTGAACAACTTCCTGTTTCTGTTAAGCGTTGCATTCATTGATGTTCAGGCTTCTCTAATGAAAAACTTCACTATATTTTTGACTACATGCATACGACAACATGGTAATATGTTGTTCCCACCCTCCTGGTAAAACAATATTCTTTGACGTTTCCCTGACTTTTCACTGATCAAATCCCATTTTTCACAGACTTTTTACTGCCACAAATTTAGAACAATATATATTCCACCTATATCAGTCTACGAAATTAAGTGGAAGCTGCTAAAAGGGCTGTTTAATTTGACCTTTCCAACACACAATTCCCTAACTTTTCACTGACTTTTGTAACATTTTGAAAATTTCCTCGACCGAGTTTAACATTCCCTGACAATTCCCTGACCTTGAAAAGGTTTAGGAATTCCCTGACATTTCAACGGGTGAGTGGGAACCCTGTTTTAAGTGGTTAAGGCCTACCAGGTAAAAATAACCAGAAGTAATAATGAACGCAATAATAGTATTCACTCGGGCTACAAAAACTTACGTAACAAAGCTTCCTTGCAAATTAAGGCCATCTGAGTAATTTTGGACACTTACTGGTTGACGACCGCAACACAGATGTAGTCTTGGTCTACCACAGGTAGCCCGACAATCAAAAGCCCAAACGCGGGGCAACGCGTCGTATTCAGTTGCCAAAGGTTTTCACGAGGGCCTGTGGTAGCTAGGCTCAGATTTGAGGGGGAAGGATGTGAAAGGGGAGAAGAGGGGCACTAAGGAGGAGGGGAGGAGAGGGAGACTCTTTCTTTCCTCCCCTCCTTCCCAGAGTCCCCCTCTCCTCCCCATTACCATCCTTTCCGTCCCCTCCCCCTCCCTTGAGCCTGTGGAGTCTCAATCCTCTGGATAGTACTTAACAGAAGTCCATAACTATTTCAAAGTATTCTTAAATGTAAGATAGTCTACCCAGTGGCGGATCTAGTGAGGGATGGTCGAAGGGGTCCACTGAACCTCCCTGAAGGTTTTAAGCCATTTTTTGTCAAACATCGACCAAAGAATAGGACATTCACAAGGACATTCACAACCATTACAACATTGTATGGGGAGGGGGAGGGGTGGGAAGTATCCTGAGCAACCAAAAAGAAGAGATCCTAAAAGGCCGAAATTAGTCCTAACAGTTATGTCCGAGATTGTAGTTAGGCCTCCAAGAGATATCAAGAATCTATTGACTATAAAAATCATTTAAATTAATAATACGGTGGGGAGGGAGTACTGAAGAAAGTGGTACACGAGGTTCAAACCCTCACCCTGATTAATACAACACCGTGGTTAAACGTCTGCGCATGCCCAGATCGTGCGGGCTTTTTCAACACAGCGGTCAACGTTTTTTGGCCGAGAAGGCCTAGATACGAATTTTTAAGAAAACGTCCGGAAAAACTGAGCGAAAGCTTTGACTCGATGTCAAAGCTCAAACCTAGACGTCTAAGCTTTATATTCTGTAAAGTAATAGATTACTTACTAATAAATTAACACTCAATGATCGAGTAAAATAATTTGAAGTCGATGCGTCATCGGTTCAAATTTGCGAATTTATAATCTGCCAAAGCTAATATTAAGACCACAGGAAACCCGAATAAAATTTATCAAATTTATATAAAAAAGAAAAAGCTAGCTAAAATAAAGATTTTACGGTACTCTTTGGTATGTGTTTCAGTGCCTATTCTATATTTGAACTACACATTGAGAAAAAAACTCCTAAACAGAAAAAATAATAAAAAAGTTTCGAAATAGATGTTTTATGGGATTCCTGTGGCCAAGACGCGGCCGCAAAAAAAGCCCGCAAAATCTGTCGCATGAGCAGCCATTTGAATGCGGTGTTGCTTTTTGTCCGTCATGCATTCGTCTATGTACAGTGCAATCTTCAAAGTCGATCTACGTGGTCGCGCCTAATCGGAATGGGCGGTAATACGCCATCTAATCAGTTATGAAAATTTGACTTCTGGACATAGACACCAAATAGAAAGTGGTTTTAACAAAAATGTTTAGTTCTTTTGCCTTTACCCCCTTCCCTCCCCTCCCCTCCCTCCCCTCCCACCCCCTTCCCATGCAATAGCTGCTATTTTTCCAGAACTTATCCCTCCCCGCTGAAACTTAATTAACATTGACAGATAAAGATTTGTCATTGATTAGACGCAGGGAACCTGAATATACCACGTAAATACAATTCCATTTTAGATGGCCCGTACCGTGGGGCTGTAAGCCATGATTTATCCCCTCCCCTCCCCACCCTGATGCTAAACAATGACTGAGGAAGATTCGCATGTGTTTAAACTCAAACGCACATGACTTTGTTGTCAACATAACACGGTAATGTGTCCCACTTCCCGGTTTGTAGCACGTAAACACAATCCAATATGGGCTGGCCTGGAAGCCAGTTGGTGTAGTCAAATGGGGTGCCATCACTCCACGCGTACTGACCAGTGGTGGTGTCCTTACGAAGTCCAATCCACATCGATCCATCTACTTGTTTGCACAATTCTATCGATCTATCTCTGTCGGCATCGCTGTGTATGGATAGTAGATTTAGTCCTATTGACAAACAATAGGTGTTGGCGGAGTCCCAGGTGCCTTTGGTCGAATCTATGGTAAAATCAATCAATCAATCAATCAGTCAGTCAGTCAGTCGGTCGGTCGGTCGGTAGGTCGGTCGGTCGGTCAGTCAGTCAGTCAATTTTGAACATGTTACGCATTTTCTCTCTAAAAAATACCCAGCACCCCAGGAGAACTATATAGACAAGGCGCATTTTCGAAAAATCAGATACCTGGAGGCATTTTGGGGTAGAGGCTGGTAACATAACTATTCTAAACCAATTTTTCATGCTGAATGCGAATATGACTGTTACCAAGACGTATTCTGCAATCTTATACGTGTAAATGATGTATTTTGTGAATTGCTACAGTCATTTCTACTAACGGCTTTTTCATGTAATTCCAAAAGCTCCCAAACTTAAAAACAATTACCATAGCTGGAAAGAGCATATCAAAATCAGCAAAACTGTGAAGTTTAAAGGATATCAGTTGAAAAATCAAGGAGATACGAATTTTCAAAAAACGAAATTTTGTATGAAAACACTTACAGTTATGCAAGAGATACTAACAAATTTCGATTTTTGAAAATTCGTATCTCCTTCAGTTTTCAACTGATATCCTTCAAACTTCACAGTTTTGCTGATTTTGATATGCTCTTTCCAGCTATGGTAATTGTTTATAAGTTTGGGAACTTTTGAAATTACATGAAAAAGCCATTAGTAGAAATGACTGTAGCAATTCACAAAATACGTCATTTACACGTATAAGATTGCAGAATACGTCTTGGTAACAGTCATATTCGCATTCAGCACGAAAAATTAGTTTAGAATAGTTATGTTACCAGCCTCTACCCCAAAATGCCTTCTGCACTTTTTGCGATCGACTTTTTCAGTTTTGCGCCTTGTCTAATAAAACGAAGACACATGGGTCACGTTATGAGAGAATCTTGATCTGCTTTTGGACTATTTTTAGAACTGTTTTCTTCCGCGAGCCAAGTGCGAGCGCTGCAAGGTTGTTAATATTTATCAAAACTAGTTACTATGCCCTCGTTCGAAATAACACAAGGAGACTGGAACGAGTGCTAAAAATAGCTCAAATGGGGAACACTATGTCATGCACTCGTCTTTCAGAGTCTCTCTGTATTAAACACTTGGAATGTTGATCGATTTCCTTACATCGAGATTGCGGGATTATTAAGTTCTATTTCTTCGAACAATTGGTACGTATCACTTGGAATGTTGAGGTATCGAGGTTTTGTGATACTTACCTGTTTCACAGAGGTTTCCACTATAACCTTGACGACACGTGCAAGTAGAAGTATAGTTGTTTAGATGATTAACACAGGTTCCACCGTTTTGACAAGACACATAATCACATGGAACGTAAGCTGTAAAAGAAGGTTGTATTAGCCATTGGAAAAAAAGTTGAGAATTTTCCTGCAACTGAGTAACAACTAGACGCGCGTTTGCCTTACCACGTCGAATAACTCACTCGGTGTCGAGATACCTTTAGTGTTATCCATTACTAAAGGACAGTAAATTGGAATACGAGAGGAGATTGGACACTTAAATATACTGTACTTTAAATTTATTTACTTTTATGTGAGCTAGCAACAACTCAGGCATTGGACAACACAGGAATCCCAAAACTACGAGATACTATGATACTTACATGTTTCACAGACGTTTCCAGTATAACCTTGAGGACACGTGCAAGTAAAAGTCAAGCTCTTCAGATCATTAACACAAGTTCCGTTGTTTTGACAAGGCGAAGAATCGCATGGTTTGAATTCTGTAAAAAGGTAATGAACATGATAAACTGAGTATAGCGCTGCGCGTCGGTTTTAGACAAACATGAAACCGTAATCGTACTGAAAAGAAAATGGAGAAAAACACATTTCGTCATGAAAACATTGCCAGTAAAAAACAAACCACAGACTCAAGGAGATGAAGAATTTGGTTGGTTTGTCTGAGTTGTTAAGCGCTTCGCTATTTTGCTGAGACGTCGCCTTTTGTCAAATTGAGCGAAACGAGCCAGACTTTTGCAGGTTGGTTTACCCATAATACCAAGCTCGCCACTGTGTCCGCTTCGATCTTGTCGTCGACGTCGGCTTGTTAATTTTTTCAAAAAGCCTTATTTTTAACCACAAACATGGCTGCTGTGATTAAAGAGCCTATTGCCACAAATACAATTTGTTCGGTTGAAACGGGGAAAAATCCTCAGGCAACAGATTGAATCTGACGCATGCGCAGATTTGTTGAGAAGTTCACGTCCTTACCTACGTCACACCTTGCTCCTGTATATCCCAGCATGCACCTGCAGTAGATGTCGTCTTTTCTGTTGTATTGAACTTGACATGTCCCATTGAAGCAGAAGGTGACATTGTTTTCGCATGGATTCTGCAAGTAAAAAAAACTTTTGTATTATTACGAAACGTACGATTTCATTACGTAGCCGATTCAATCAACAAGGATCATGAACTAAAGTTTTAAGTCGTCTTTTCTTGGGGAAAGATTTTACAGTCAATTTTACAAATCTTGTGCATGGAAAACACCACATGATTAATTAATGAGTGGTTGTGTTTGGATTTTGTGAGTTAATTTTGCACCCAAAGTGCAAAGAATCAGCTTCATTTAGTGGTTTCCAAGAATGCTTGAAAATTTTCATACTGTTTCTTCGGGCCTCTTTTTAAAATACTTAAAAGGTTGAAGTGACCGCGGCCATTGTTAATTAATATGTAACTCACCTCCAAATATTGATTAGAAAACATAGAAAGCTAAACAGTACCCGAGCAAGTCCTACTCCGGGCCCTAAAATCGCCTAATATCGCCCAAGATCGCTAAAGATCGCTCAATATCGGCTAAGAGCGTCAACTCGAAATGGCTAAAATTTCTCAATATCGCCTAAGAACGTCTAAAATCGCGTAAGATCGCCCAACTGAATAACGGCGATTTTAGGGCCCGGTATAGGCCTTGAGCCTAAAATCGTAGCTAAGAAGTTCTTCATCCTAGCTATTGTCTGTTTGAAAGATTTGGCAAGAGTAATGTTCGGATTGCTGCGCTCCGTAAGACGAAAAGCTTCAATTTGGAAATTTGGAATTACGTACCCACCCAAAACTATCAAATTTACTGCTCCGTGTGTTTTGGAACTGTTTATTGCACTTGTTCAAATTATTTTCTGGTAGTTTTGTTGACTTAGAGCATTTTTTTCAGTTACTGATTCTCGGCGATATTATCATTTCAAGGAACCGCCCAATCATGTCGTTCGTAACAAAGTCATAGAGTTAGTTTGTGTGGAAAATCCTCAAAACTTACCTTGAAACTATAGTGAATATAGTCTTGATTTGGTTGCAAATACCTCTCGTTGGAAAACTTGTCCACAGAGAAAGACTCACACAAGTAGAGTCCGTCAGCTTTTGGCGTTAATTTAAAGTTGACAGAACGACACCAAGGCGTATCAATACAGTTTAAAACACAATCTGGTTTGAATAATACGCTTTTTGTTTCTTGTGTCACATTTCCCTGAGGCAAGAAACGAGTACGATTCCGTATGTCAAACGCAAATGGTTGATATTGATTGGCTTTTGAGCAGATGAAGTAAACGGAGAAGAGTAAAAACGCAAACATGTTGACGGCTCAGTCTAGCGGCGACGGTATCGACTTCTAATGAAGATATTTTTCAACTAACGGTTATAATTTGTAAACTAGTTTGGATAAAAACTGTGAGTTTCCATTAATACCTCCAAGACAAGTTAAAACAATTTGTAGTTTATTTTGTTTAAATCGCAGCCTATTCACAGGCTAATTAAAACTATATTCCCACTTACTAATAAGCTTATGAATTTCCAGTTAACTCATGCAGTTTTGCACTGAGGGGCGTAGCGAAGGGGGAGCAAGTTTTCGTGAGACCGGCCTTTTCGACACAACAAAAATTCTAGTTCAAAACTCACTCTGTTTAAAGTGATATCATCGACATCATCCTTCAGATGAAGCTCAAGCCCAAAATTTTAGGGGGGAGCGAGTTAACTCTGCAGGTACCCTTTCCCTTTGTTTTTTCCTTTTGCGGACTAAATTTCAAGCGCCGTTATTACTCGGCGTGACGTGGCTTTAATAAAACTTTGTGTGATTTCCCGCAGAAATATAATCACTTTTTGGTAATATGCAGAAGAATTTCTCGATCGGCTAATTTGTAAAGCATAGATAACAAGTCTTGACGCAGGAAAATAGCGTCAAGTATAATGGGCAAATTGCGTGTCATTCGAATTATTGTACCAAATATTTTTGCTATCTAAAAAATGTAAAAAGAATTTCAAGTGTAAGTTTTCGATCTCACCGGCGAAGAGTCAGCAACTTTGCCGTTAATATAGCGGGATGTCTGCAATGCCAGCTATACTGGTCGTACTACCGGAATGTCCGTAATAGCGGGGTACGTGTCCGCAAGAGTTGGTCAGTTCATCAGGAAATATTGGGTAGACATCTATTTTCAAAGTATTTGAATATCACTCCAAAACGACAAAACAGCGATTATCAGGGTTTTTTTTCTAGCCATAAAGAATATATTTTAATTTAGTCCCAATTATCCCTTTGTTTACTATACTCGACTTGAAAAGAGTAATACATCAATGTTAATTAATGCCGCCCACTTTGTTTTCCGAGCTACTAAAAACTAATCGGTTATCAAAGCAAATTAAAATTGAACCTGTAACTTTTTATGTATTAGAGACATAGCGAATAATAATACTTTTTGTAGATCGTTGCAGATTGAACCTATTAATAAAGGTTAGTATAGTATGACGATATTGGCGACAATAGAACTGAGATCGATATCAGTCTTGATACCAATTTGAATTTTATAGAAACTATCTAAAATGTTCTAAAATGCAATTCAAATCTTTTCATATCAATCCGACTTACATTTCCTCTAGTCAAATTTTCCATGAAAAGGCATGCAGTCACCTTACTTCTCGTATCCAAAGCCAATTCCGTTGATTTCTAAGCATGTTTACGCCTAAAGGGGTACTCAATCTAATTGCAATTTAGCAATTCACCCTATCCCAAAAAATTCCAATAATTAGCCTAAGTTCCTCAAAACAGGTATAATGTGCCCTTAGAAAACCACGTTCTTGACTGACTCAACTATTATACACAAGCAGCAAAATGTTGCATTCACTCAGACTACCAGCAAAGGAGCTTCTTTGCTGGTAACCCAAGTAAATGAAACACCTTGGATTGGTAAGCTGTCATCAAAAGTTTTGTTAACTTGTAGTACAATTTGAGCCAAAACAGAACAGACAACTGCTCCTACAACTGCTCCTGAGATATCTATTGATGAGATTAATAATCCTTTAGTTGCTTGTTTGCCTATTGAAGTTGTAATGTTTTAAAATAAAAATACAATCTAAGTGATATTATATTTTGCAGAATTCTGCAGAGTACAAGTACAACTTAAAACTTGATGTGGGCTTCCTGTGGTTAATACCAAAGTATATTTCAAAACATGAACGCTCTTAACTGCAAAAGTAATATAAGCTTAATTTCAGTACGGATAAGGTTTTAAATCCTTCATATTTTCCTCGGTCTCTTTGAAGTACCAAATAGAAATATCTTGACCTCATTCGTTTCAAAGAGCATACTCGAACCGGTGAGATAAACTGGTCAGCAGCCAGTTAAAAGGTTTCATCAACATTATGAAAATGACAGTCTTAAATTTCAAAAGTCATCTCTATCCCCTATGATAGAGGAGATAAATAAATAAGTCTAAAAGGCAGCTTAGACAGGTTTTGAGTTCGGTACTGAAGCGAAATATTTGGCTGCTTCGCCAGCAAGCTAACATTTGAGCTCATGGAAGTATCGGCCTCGATTCCTCCATTTCAAATGAAGAGGCTTAAATTTTACCTTGATTGAGACTCACGTGAAGCTGCTACAACGCAATTACTGTATTTATAGTGGCGTTTAGCTTATAAAATGCCCGTGACTCGTGAAAGATCCTGCACTGCTTTGCTGTAAACTTGCTGGAACGTGCGCTGCCTCGTTTTCGTGGCACATTCTCGACTACGACGATAGATAGATTGAAAACCCAAACCTAGACTCGTGTCGGCCTAAAGGCCTGGGCACGAGTAATGACGGAACTTAAAATCGATCTGGTGAAAGTATGAACTTAAATTTATAAGCAAAAGTGTTACATTGAATACACCTTTTGATTTAAAAATGTACTTTTAGAGTGGTTTTCATTAACCCGTCTACTAGTTAGAGTGTACTAGTCAGATGAATACAAGGAAACAAAAGAATTGGAATAAAGTAGTGATAAATATGCTAAAGTTTACTCCTCTTTAATACTAGTTCAGACGTTCATATTCAGATATTCATTTAAACATTTCAACCAATCAGAGCGCGCGTAAGATTCATTGATCGATGTCATCCGATATGTGCGTGTGTAATGTAATCGCACACTGTTCTCGACCAATCAGAGCGCGCATAATATATACCACTACTGATTCAATTGAAACGTTCAAAATTAAAAAGTGCGACTTGTATCTATACTTCTACGGGGTTTTTTTATTTTATCTTTTTTTTTCATCTAGTTCTACGTTAAACAAAGTGTAGTAACAGTAATTTTATGATTTGTGTATTTGGTTCGGCTCATGGCCGATATCACGAAATGTAAATCGAAGCCGATCCAGAGCCATATTGAATATTCGGTTGGCTCTGGTGTATAGAACAGAGTCCTTAGCTCAGACGTCGTATTTTCATTGTTCTCAGTTCAAGTTCCAGTTCAAGCCATGTTATTGGGCTTGCTCTGGTGTGCTAAATGCTTAGGCTATTTCTCATATTTGTTGCACTGTATTATATTACATATCTTCAAGTACGTGAATTTTTAAAAGAGATAACTACGAGGCGAGGCGAGGCGAGGGGAGGCGAGTGGGAAGAAACAGGAATGGGAAGAGAATAGGGGTTTGTTCCATCCTCATTAACCTCTATTCCCTTTCTTTACTGACTATCCCTCGTCGTCTCTACCCCTCCCTTACTTAGTCCCCCTTCCCCTCTCCTCCCCATTTCCATCCTTTCCGTCCCCTCCCCCATCCCTTGAGCCTGTGGAGTCTCAATCCTCTGGTTAGGTCTGGTTAGGCTCTCCTGGTGGTAGACATCGATAGTACTTAACAGGAGTCCATAACTATTTCAAAGTATTCTTAAATGTAGGATAGTCTACCCAGTGGCGGATCTAGGGGGGAGGGGGGGTAAGCCATTTATTTTTGTCAAACATCGACCAAAGAATAGAGTGTTATACACAGCTGGGTTTAAGAAACGGAACCCCCCTTGGAAAAATCCTGGATCCGACACTGCTACCAATCCTTATATTCATATCAATTATAAAATGGTAACATATTCTTATTGTTATAGTTCATCATGCAGGTATGCGAAATGATAATAATTTATCTAACCTACAATCTTGGACAAAACCCGTTAGGACTTTTTTAGTTTCTAACATGATTTCACGTCATTGCTGGAAGAATTCAAGGTTTTCAAATAATATGTCATGCAATCCCCCTCTCCCTCTCTCAGTGTTGAAGCCGAATGGTGGCTGTTCAGTTTGCGAGTACATTCACAACCATTACAACATTGTATGGGGAGGGGGAGGGGTGGGAAGTAGCCTGAGCAACCAAAAAAACGAGATCCTAAAAGGCCGAAATTAGTCCTAACAGTTATGTCCGAGATTGTAGTTAGGCCTCCAAGGGATATCAATAATCCGATTGATTATAAAAATCATTTAGTAAAATATAATACGGTTGGGAGGGGTACTGAACAAAGTAGTACACGAGGTTCAAACCCTCACCCTGATTAATACAACACTGCGGTCAAATGACTGCGCATGCCCAGATTTTTGGTCGAGGAGGCCTAGATACGAATTCTTAAGAAAACGTTCGGAAAAACTGAGCGAAAGCTTTGAAAGCGATGTCAAAGCTCAAACCTGGATGTCTAAGCTTTATATTGTGTAAGGTAATAGATTACTTACTAATAAACAAATACTCAATGATCGAGTAAAATTATTCAATTCGATGCGTCAGCGGGTCAAATTTGCGAATTTTTAATCTGCCAAAGCTAATATTAAGACCACAGGAAACCCGAATATAATTTATCAAATTTATATTTAAAAAAGCTATCTAAAATATAAAATAAAGATTTTACGGTACTCTTTGGTATGTGTTTCAGTGCTTATTCTATATTTGAACTATACATTGAGAAAAAAACTCCTGAAACAGAAAAAATAAGAAAAAAGTTTCGAAATAGATATTTTATGGGATTCCTATGGCCAAAACGCGGCCGCGAAAAAGCCTGCGAAATCTGGTGCATGAACAGACATTTGAATGCGGTGTTGCTTTTTGTCCGTCATGTATTCGTCTATGTACAGTGCAACCTTCAATGTTGAAGTCGATCTACGTGGTCGCGCCTAATTGGAATGGGCGGTAACACGCCATCTATATGACTTCTGGACGTGGACACCAAATAGAAAGTGGTTTTAACAAAAATGTTTAGTTCTTTTGCCTTTACCCCCTTCCCTCCCCTCACCTCCCTCCCCTCCCACCCCCTTCCCATGCAATAGCTGCTATTTTTCCAGAACTTATCCCTCCCCGCTGAAACGTAACGTTGACAGATAAAGATGTGTCATTGATTAGACGCAGGGAACCTGAATATACCACGGAAATACAATTCCATTTTAGATGGCCCATACCGTGGGGCTGTAAGCCATGATTTATCCCCTACCCTCCCCACCCTGATGCTAAACAATGGCTGAGGAAGATTTGCAAGTGTTTAAACTCAAACGCACATGATTTTGTTGTCATTAATACACGGGACTGTACCCCACTTCCCGGTATGTTCCACGTAAACACAGTCTTCTGAGGGATGGCCTGAACGCCAATTGTTGTAGTCAAATGGGGTGCCATCACTCCACGCGTACTGATCAGTGGTGGTGTTCCTACGAAGTCCAATCCACATCCATCCATCTACTTCGTAGTACAATCGTACCGATTTATCTTTGTCGGTATCGTTGTGTATGGATAGTAGATTTAGTCCTATTGACAAGCAATAGTCCTTGGCGAAGTCCCAGGTGCCTTTGGTCGAATCTATGGTAAAATCAATCAATCAATCAATAAATCAATCAGTCAGTCCGTAAGTCAGTCCGTAAGTGAAGTCAGTCAGTCAGTCAGTCAGTTAGCCAGTAAGTCAGTTAATCACTCAATCACTCAATCAATTAATCAGTTGGTCAGTTAGTCAGTCAGTCAGTCAGACAGTCAGTCAGTCAGTTAGTCAGTCAGTTAGTCAGTCAGTCAGTTAGTCAGTCAGTCAGATGGACAGTCAGTTAGTTAGTCAGTCAGTTAGTCAGTAAGTTAGTCAGTCAGTCAGTCAGTCAGTCAGTCAGTCAGTCAGTCAGTCAGTCCGCCAGCAGGTCAATCAATCAATCAACCAATCAATTAATCAATCAGTCAGTCAGTCAGTCAGTCAGTCAGTCAGTCAGTCAGTCAGTCCGCCAGCAGGTCAATCAATCAATCAACCAATCAATTAATCAACCAATCAATTAATCAATCAGTCAGTCAGTCCGTCAGTCAGTCAGTCCGTTAGTCCGTCAGTCCGTCAGTCCGTCAGTCCGTCAGTCCGTCAGTCCGTCCGTCAGTCCGTCGGTCAGTCGGTCAGTCGGTCAGTCGGTCAGTCGGTCAGTCGGTCAGTCGGTCAGTCGGTCAGTCGGTCAGTCGGTCAGTCGGTCAGTCGGTCAGTCGGTCAGTCAGTCAGTCAGTCAGTCAGTCAGTCAGTCAGTCAGTCAGTCAGTTAGTCAGCCGGTCACTCAATCAGTCAGTCAATTTTGAACATGTTACGCATTTTCTCTCTAAAAAAGACCCAGCACCCAGGAGAACTATAAAACGAAGACACACGGGTCACGTTATGAGAGAATGTTGATCTGCTTTTGGACTATTTTTAGAACTGTTTTCTTCCGCGAGCCAAGTGCGAGCGCTGCAAGGTTGTTAATATTTATCAAAACTAGTTACTATGCCTTCGTTCGAAATAGCACAAGGAGACTGGAACGAGTGCTAAAAATAGCTCAAATGGGGGACACCATGTCGTGCACTCGTCTTTCAGTTCTCTCTATTAAACACTTGGAATATTGATCGATTTCTTTAATAATTCGAGATTGCGGGATTGTTAAGTTCTATTTCTTCGAACAATTGTTACGTATCACTTGGAATGTTGAGGTATCGAGGTTTTGTGATACTTACCTGTTTCACAGAGGTTTCCACTGTAACCTTGACGACACGTGCAAGTAGAAGTATAGTTGTTTAGATCATTAACACAGGTTCCACCGTTTTGACAAGACGCATAATCACATGGAACGTATGCTGTAAAAGAAGGTTGTATTAGGCCCAGAACAGACGTCGAACTTTTGCCGCGTCGAATCTAATAGTCGCATTTTGTAGATGAGAAGTGCGGATTCTGAACCAAATAAATTTGACAAATTTGATTTAAACTGAATTTTTCAATTTAATACTTAATCAAATCTGTCAAATACAATAGGTTCAGACGCCGCACTTCTCATTTACAAAATACAGCTATTAGATTCGACGCGGCAAAAGTTCGACGTCTGAACTTGGCCTTAGCCATTGTAAAAAAAGCTGAGAATTTTCCTGCAACTGAGTAACAACTAGACGCGCGTTTGCCTTACCACGTCGAAAAATTCAGTCGGTGTCGAGATACCTTTAGTGTTATCCGTTACTAAAGGACAGTAAATTGTAATACGAGAGGAGATTGGACACTTAAATATACTGTTCTTTAAATTTATCTATTTTTATGTGAGCTAGCAACAACTCAGGCATTGGACAACACAGGAATCCCAAAACTACGAGATTCTATGATACTTACATGTTTCACAGACGTTTCCAGTATAACCTTGAGGACACGTGCAAGTAAAAGTAAAGCTCTTCAGATCATTAACACAAGTTCCGTTGTTTAGACAAGGCGAAGGATTACATGGTTTGAATTCTGTAAAAAGATAATGAATTAACATGACAAACTGAGTATAGCACTGCGTGTCGGTTTTAAACAAACATGAAACCGTAATCGTACTGAAAAGAAAATGGAGAAAAACACATTTCGTCATGAAAACATTGCCAGTAAAAAACAAACTGCAGACATCAAGGAGATGAAGAATTTGGTTGGTTTGTCTGAGTTGTTAAGCACTTCGCTATTTTGCTGAGGTGTCGTTTGTCAAATTGAGCGGGACGAGCCAGACTTTTGTAGGTTGGTTTACCCATAATACCAAGCTCGCCACTGTGTCCGCTTCGATCTTGTTGTCGTGGGCTCGGTAAATTTTTCAAAACGCCTTATTTTCTAACACAAACGTGGCTGCTGTGATTAAAGAGCCTATTGCCACAAATACAATTCGTTCGGTTGAAACGGAAAACGTCCTCAGGAGATCCGGATAGAATCTGACGCATGCGAGAATTTGTTGAGAAGTTCACGTCCTTACCTACGTCACACCTTGCTCCTGTATATCCCAGCATGCACCTGCAGTAGATGTTTTTTCTGTTGTATTGAACTTGACATGTCCCATTGAAGCAGAAGTTGACATTGTTTTCGCATGGATTCTGCAAGTAAAAAAACCTTTTGTATTATTACGAAACTATTTCACTGCGTAGCTTCAATCAACAAGGATTATGAACTAAAGTTTTAAGTCGTATTTTCTTGGGGAAAGATTTTACAGTCAATTTTACAAATCTTGTGCATGGAAAACATCGCATGATTAATTAATGAGTGGTTGTGGTTGGGTTTTGTGAGTTAATTTTGCGCCCACAATGCAAAGAATCAGTCATTTAGTGGTTTCCAAGAATGCTTGAAAATTTTGATACTGTTTCTTCGGGCCTCTTTTTAAAATACTTAAAAGGTTGAAGTGACCGCGGCCATTGTTAATTAGTATGTAACCCACCTCAAAATATCGATTAGAAAACATAGAAAGCAAGGCCTACTCCGGGCCCTAAAATCGCCTAATATCGCCTGCCTAATATCGCCCAAGATCGCTCAATATCGCTCAAGGGCGGCTAAGAGCGCCAACTTGAAATGGCTAAAATTTCCCAATATCGCTTAAGGTCGCCTAAAATTGCCTAAGATCGCCCAAAATATAGGGCCCGTGGTAGGCCTTGAGCAAGATATTAAGGAAGATGTCTAAAATCTTAACTAAGAAGTTCTTAATTCATACTAGCTATTCTCTGTTTGAAATATTTGGCAAAGGTAATGATCTGATTGCTGCTCCGTATAATTATATATCGATATATAAGACGAAAAGCTTCGATTTGGAATTACGTACCCATCCAAAACTATCAAATTGTACTGCCCCGTGTGTTTTGGAACTGTTTATTGCACTTGTTCAAATTATTTTCTGGTAGTTTTGTTGACTTAGAGCAATTTTGTTGGCCGGTTTTCGGTTACTGATTCTCGGCGATATTATCATTTCAAGGAACCGCCCAATCATGTGCCCTTGTCGTTCGTAACAAAGTCATAGAGTTAGTTTGTGTGGAAAGTCCTCAAAACGTACCTTGAAACTATAGTGAATATAGTCTTGATTTGGTTGCAAATACCTCTCGTTGGAAAACTTGTCCACAGAGAAAGACTCACACAAGTAGAGTCCGTCAGCTTTTGGTGTTAATTTAAAGTTGACAGAACGATACCAAGGCGTATCAACACAGTTTAAAACACAATCTGGTTTGAATGATAAGCTTTTTGTTTCTTGTGTCACACTTCCCTGAGGCAAGAAACGAGTACGATTCCGCATGTCAAACGCAAATGGTTGATATTGATTGGCTTTTGAGCAGATGAAGTAAACGGAGAAAAGTAAAAACGCAAACATGTTGACGGCTCAGTCTAGCGGCGACGGTATCGACTTCTAATGAAGATATTTTTCAACTAACGAAAAAAGTGAATCAGTCTGCACAATTCTTGAAAGTCATAAATATTAAACTGTTAAACTAAACTTGATTAACTTGCAGCTGTAAATTTGTTTGGTAATATGCTGAACGGAATTTTCTCGATTGGTTAATTTGTAAACTAGTTTGGATAAAAACTGTGAGTTTCCATTAATACCTCCAAGACAAGTCAAAACAATTTGTAGTTTATTTTGGTTAAATCGCAGCTTATTCACAGGTTAATTAAAACTATATTCCCACTTACTTATAAAAGCTTATGAATTTCCAGTTAACTCAGTCATGCAGTTTTGCAGGGGCGTAGCGAAGGGGGAACAAGTTTTCGTGAGACCGGCCTTTTCGACGTACACAACTCAAATTCTAGTTCAAAACTCACTCTGTTTAAAGTGATATCATCAACATCATCCTTCAGGTGAAGGCTCAAGCCCAAAATTTTAGGGGGAGCGAGTTAACTCTGCAGGTACCCTTTCCCTTCGTTTAGTTGTTGTTTTTTCCTTTCCTCTCTTCAGATAACCGCTATACAGACTAAATTTCAAGCGCCTTTACACTCGGCGTGATGTGGCCTTAATAAAACTTTGTGTGTGATTTCCCGCAGAAATATAATCACTTTTTGGTAATATGCCGAAGAATTTTTCTCAATTGGTTAATTTATAAAGTACAGATAAAAACTGTGAGTTCCCATTAATACCTCGAAGACAATTATGTAACTTGAAGCAAGATTTAGTTTATTTTGGTTAAATCTCATTCACAGGCTAATTAAAACTATGCTGAATTTCCAGTTAACTCATACAATTTTGTATTGTATCACAACATTTTCAGTTTTGTTAGCATTCTTTTTTGATAAAAGAACTGAAGAAAAGAAATTAAGCGTTTTGCCAGAGTTATTTCTGGTACCCTTTTCCTTCGTTACTTTCTCCTTTCCTCTCACCAGATAAACGCTATGCATGCAGACTAAATATTTACTTGGCGTGACGTGGCTTAATAACTTAATCACTGATTGATAATATGCCGAAGAATTTTCTCGATCGGTTAATTTGTAAAGCATAGACAAAAACTGTGAGTTCCCATCAAAACCTTCATTTATTTTATTTTATTTTATTTATCTATTGTTTTGTTTTGTAACCTTTCTGTTTGTGTAAAAAAAAAAATTATGTTTGTCACTTTATTTTAAACAGAGCCCCATTCAAACCAGCTTTGCTGAACTGGGCACCTCTGTCCAAATATTGTTTAAAATAAAATTAAATCTATTGTTTTGTTTTGTTTTGCTTTGTTTTGTTTTTCGAGATAATATGTGTAACGTAACGCGTAAGGGTTTTTCAAAAAATCAGCTTGTAGTAAATCAAACTTAAAATCGATCTGGTGAAAGTATGAACTTTAATTTATAAGCAAAAGTGTTACATTGAATACACCTTTTGATTTAAAAATGTACTTTTAGAGTGGTTTTCATTAACCCGTCTACTAGTTAGAGTGAAATATTCAGAAGAATACAAGGAAACAAAAGAATAAGAGTGAAGAAGTGATAAATATGCTAAAGTTTATTCCACTTTAGTACTAGTTCAGACGTTCATATTCAGATATTCATTTAAACATTTCAACCAATCAGAGCGCGCGTAAGATTCATTGATCGATGTCATCCGATATGTGCGTGTGTAATGTAATCGCACACTATTCTCGACCAATCAGAGCGCGTATAGGTACCACTACTGATTCAATTGAAACGTTCAAAATTAAAAAGTGCGACTTAGCTTGTATCTAGTTCTACGTTTTTTGTTTTAGTTTTTTTCATCTAGTTCTACGTTAAACAAAGTGTAGTAACGGTAATCAAGAGTTAACAAATTGAAGATGGTTTTGAGTTGTCTGTCCTCTTATTGACACACTCTTGACGTCATAAAATGTTCAAAACTCAAGTGGAATCACGAGCGCAGCGAGTGATTCCACTGAAAAGTTTTGAACATTTTATGGCGTCAAGAGTGTGTCAATAAGAGGACAGACAACTCAAAACCATCTTCAATTCGTTTTTTACAACAATTATTTGAGATAAAAGTTAAAAAATCCTTTTCAAACGGGGCAACAGAACGAGCACGCGCGCTGAAACGCGTCAGCAGTGTGTCTGTCCTCTTATTGACACACTCTAATCAACCAATCAGATCGCGAGATTAGTATCAAGTGTTGTAAAAACCATATACTAAGAGAGCGAAACTCAGTATTGATGTCTGTGCGATGTTCGTGGCGACTAAGGCTATTTTTAGTAACTTCGCCATCGCGCGCGCAAGTCCCTCAACCAATGGAATTTGATTTTTGACGTGCGCGTGGACGGGACCGTTTGAATTCTATTGTTTAAGAGCCTTGCGCGCGCGATGGCGAAATTACTAAAAATAGCCTTACGCGCCACGAACATCGCACAGACATCAATACTGAGTTTCGCTCTCTTAGTATTATGGTCTCTTGCGGTAATTCTATAATTTGTGTATTTGGTTCGGCTCATGGCCGATATCACGAAATGTAAATCGAAGCCGATCCAGAGCCATATTCAATATTCGGATGGCTCTGGTGTATAGAACCCAGTCCTTAGCTCGGACGTCGTATCTTCATTGT